>QLOH01000155.1:1200000-1727690 GCA_026901365.1 Sesbania bispinosa
TTTGCATGCTTAATTTTGTTGATTTATAAATAGGTATTGGTTAAATTAGAGAATTTATTTAACAGAAATTAATTATATACCACGTGAACTAACATTTCCTTAATTTACCTAATTACTTACTTTTTACATCTTTAAATTAAAATCATTATTTTCTCACATTTAATCCTTTTACATATCTTTTTATATTATGTTTATCTTTCCATTTCTTTTTTATTTTCATAATATTATCTATTACATTTTACATTGTTTTTCTAACTTTCCTTTCTTTTTTTTTTTCCTTCTCCACCTTTCACATCTCATTAAGAGTGAGATAAATATTTTCCTTGAAATTAAAACATTTTTACTTTTAATAGGATAGATTAGATTATTAACTATGTGCCATTATAGTATAGACCGACAAGATTGAAAATTTTATTTTTAAATTGAAGCTAAAATATAAGTAGGCCACTTTTTGTTCAGATTTGTTGTGTGCTAAATAATCACTCTTGCCTACGATTTGACAGCACAAAAATGTGTAAACATATAAACTACTGATTAACCGTCCTTTATCCTTGGAATTTATTTGACCAATGTTGATTGGAAAACAGAAGTCCCACTTAACAAAATTGTCATTTTGAATGATTTACAGCAATACTATATTTGCCACTTCAGTAGAAATAGAATGATCACTTTTAGTTAATGCTTCTTTTTTCTTTTTGTGCCCCCTAAAATTTAGGTTTGAAGCTAGCTAGCATTTCTCAAATCCTGTTCCAGGAAAGAAGAATCAACAAGAAGACCACATCGTCAGGGCTGCAATGCTGCATCATATTCATATTTGTGCATCTATATATAGTCTAGCAGTCAAATTGTACAATTGGTTGCAACGCTGTACTATCAAATTTTTAATGCTGTGGGCTCAACTTCAGCATGTTTAATTTCTATTTCTGATAGCCAAATCTCATTTATTCATTCTACCCCAAGTTGTAAAAGCAATTAGGCCGTAGCTAAGGCATAAAGAACAAAAAATTGAATAGCTAGCCTTTTGCAAGCAAATTGTGTAAAATCAACAGGGATTGATTGTCCTCTAACTAAGCCAAGTTGAGGATTAAAGTTTAAAACTACATTAATTAATGTCATGATAGCTGATTAAGTAAAGAAGCTATCTGGCATATTCCACTCAATTGTGTTTGGTGATGAACGCCGGCTACCAATTATAGAGCAGAAATATTTCTTCTTTATAAATCTGGAACTGCTCACTACTTGGGTTTGAATAGCGAATGGGAGAAATTATTATGATTCCTAAATGCTCTTGTTCCTTTTTCTCCTTTTTTTTTGTTGCTCAATAAATAAATAAATGTTCTTATTCTCACAATATTAATAGAATCTATATTTGGAGATCTGAGTATAAAGTGAACGAGAGTCGTCGTTACGACCTTAGTTTAATACGCTGTAGAGTAGACTTGTCTTTTATTTTTAGTCTTCGCATTATATATCTTTTTATACAGTGTAGGAGAATGTATATAATAGTGACTGCAAAAAAATGCAGTAGCTTTTAGTGGCCACCGTAGGTCCGTATCAAAGTAGCAAGACTCGCTCATCAATCATCAGTAACAATGTTGCGCTACAGGGGAAATTGGCTTGGCAATTGATCAGTACTCAAAACAAGTATATAAACTTTAATTTGGTTTTATTTCTCATAAATTCTACTATATGGTTGATCCAGATCTTATTACTATTACACGTCATACTCTATCCAAAGGGTCTTTTCTTTTCTTTGAATGGCTTTTCCTAATTATAGAAGTGGGTACTGGTGATAGAATTCATATTTGGGAAGAGACTGGCCTCCAATTTTTATTTTTATCTAAACGGTATAACCTTATGTTAACAACGTTTCTTGAGTGCTACTTCCTAATCCGCCAGGTACAACAATATACAACATATACGCGACAGACATTCAACATACACGCGGCAGACATTCGTTCATTGCTGAACTGTAATTTAAAAAAAAAATAAAAGACTCAATTAGTCACGTCCCAAAACCTGCAGCACGTCAAAGGTCAAGATAAAAAGCTGTTTTTTAGTTAAAAAATAATAAATAAAACAAAAAAAGTAAAAAAAATGAAAAAATGGGAGAAATTTAAAATTAAATTTTCAATGTTATGCAAACCGTCCACAACCTTTCGTCTTCTTCCCTCCATTACTTTATAAACAAGTAAATGAGTGATTCATAAATTCCTCATGACATGTTTAGAAACAAGTGCAGCAGAGTTTATAATCTATAAACATTATGTTTGTAACACATTCACATAAAGTTTATAACTTATTGACAATCAATTTATAACTTGTTTAAAAAGGTATATAATTTCTGCACAGACGGAAATGCGGGTATTCTCTCTGCACTGCGTCTCTCACTCTCCGTTTTTTACATTTCAATTTCTTTTTTCTACTTCTTTTTGAGAAAAACAAATCCTCCAGGAAAAGGTTTTGCTGCATTTCTTCTTTTTAAAAAAACCTACTGTTTGTTTTGCCACATTTCTTTTTTTAAAAAAACCTACTGTTTATGTGATCAGGTGTGGAGGTTTTTTTAGGTGCCAATTGTCTCCTCACCATTTACTACAGCGTGAATATTGTATATTGTTGTACAGATATTTGCTGTACAAGTATAATAACTCATTCGGTAAATGGTGTAAGTCAGGGCCTTCTCTCTCTCCTCTACAGTTTTATTTATTTATATACTTCTAGTTTTTTTTTGTCCGTATAAGTCTATTTTGTTTGGTACTTTTTATAAAATACTTTACAAAGTCTTAAAAGTATTTGTTGGTTTTTTTCAACCTTATAGGCTTTATAAACGATTATAATTTTCAAGATTTGATTAGTATGAACGATTTTTATATAATATACAACATTGTAAAGAATAATAATAAATTTAAAATTATAATTATAATAACATTAATAAATTAATAATATTAAATGTTATATTTTTTAATAAAACATTTTTTTATTTATTATCTTATATAATATTTTATATATTAAAAAATCGTAATACAAATAATTAAATAAAATTTAATTTAAAATAAAGACAAAATTATGAATTAATTATTTTTTTAATCTACAATATGCTTAAATGAAAAGAGTTTTATTTATGGGATAAAATGTAGTATTTATTTATTTGTACTTTCATATTATAACATTAAAATCAACATATTTAAAAAATATCAATCCTTTAAAAATTTATATTAACTATTTCATCCCTACACCCTCTTTTCTCACATTTCCTTTTATTGAATAAAAAATTGTGAAAATGTTATGTAAATTTAATTTCCCATAAGGTTAGGATTGAGCTAGCTAGTAATGAGGGGTCTGAATAATTTTTATAAGATTATACATTCAAACTTCCTTATTATCATTGTAAAAAAAAATTATAATTTCTCATTTTAAAAATACAAATGTAGGTAATGTGTGACACCAACCAACGGTTGACAAATAACTGGGTCCCTTAAGTATTTTGACAGGAGTTTGATCCCTAGCGGTGTGTATGGAAAAGAATTTGTTGGGAGTGGCAAAACCCACTTCGATGATCTCTACGCTCCGAACGGATTAGTCTTTAGCTATCGGCCGGGAGATATCTTTGGTTAAAAAAAAAAAAGTAATGTGTGACACGCAATTTATGTTTCTCGAAGCAACAAAAATAAAGAAATTATAGAAAATTATCATGACTTTTTCTAGATATCTCTGACTCATTTTAAGTTTTTAACCTCGTCAAATCATCAAATTTTATATTGGTTTAAAGTATTAACATGAATTAAGATCATGCATACGATTATATATTGCCAAGGTCTTGTCTTTTGTCAACATATATTACCAAGGTCTGAATAATATTAAATAAAAGATAACAAATTTTACCAAGCACCTGTAATAAAATTTGAATAGTTGGTAAGGACAGGTAAAAAAAAATTACTCTACATATTTTGAATAAAAAAAATATTACAAGATATTATTGATGAATATGATACATGGTTATATACACTGAACAGATCAAAACCAGCAATAGAAAAGAGAAATCGAAATCGAATACAACTAATTAGGAAAAACTAAGTGCCTATCTGGAAGCAACTGAGCTTCAACTAACCCAACTTATATATGTTTGACCTCCGTAGAGCACCTCACACCACAGTCCAAATATGGTGACTTTATTAACTAATAAATTAAAAATAAAAAAAGGTGAAAATTGAAAAGCCTTTGTTTGTAGTAGTAGTATTATTTTCACTATTTTGGCTGCTTACAAAAGGCTATTTCGTAGTCAAGTTGGCTATCATCACATCCAAAAACTTGATAAATTAAAATGGCCTTCCTTCCAAAAGAGATTCTTCTGTTTGTGTTTCTGTCAAAACTCCAAAGGCACAGTACTGAATCTAAAATTAACCAAGAGCTGAACTCGCTCCATAACTGTTCTAGCTCCTCTAGCTGAGCCCTTCAATGAACTCAACCTACATTAATAAAATCTCACGAATAAATATCAACTCATAAACAATAACAATATATCGCTTGAAATTCAAGAAGGTAGCAACAATGAAATCATGATATTTACCCAGAACTCGTCTTCGTATTCTTCTGTGGTTGAACATGGCGCTTTCGGTATCTCGCTGGTTTCGTCGTTACGCGCGAATCTGCCACGTATGCGTGTTCGATTGTCGGCTAGTGTCTTTCGGCATGCATACTGCTACCACACAAAACAACAAAGCAGCCACATTCTTTATTTTCCCCTTTTCCTTGAAATTCTTTATTTTCTTAATCATATGCGTTCGTATATAATATATATATATATATATATTTGAAAAATAAAATAAATCGGTCGTATCTTTTATAAACTAATAATAATACATTGATCATTCAATTATTAGTATATATTAAAGAAATACTCCTAGTCAGTGCTATTCTTAATTTCTTTCTTTCTTTACCTTAATAATCTTGTTGAACTTCCTCTGACTTCTCTTGGCTCTGTATTTAGAAATTTTTTCTTTTCTTTCTTCGGCACTATAACGCCCTACTTTGAAGTTTACTTCCTCCGATAAAGGACTCTCTGTTTGATGAGACGTATGTGTTGCTTTCATGTTCTAATTAAAGAAGCAAAACAAACTTTACTATAAAGTAAACAAATAACAAAGCAATTAAAGGAAGAAATCATGGTGTTAATATTTATTTAATTAACCTGCAAGTCTCCTGCACTGCACACCCTCCTCATTTCTGCATTGAGGAAACTGTTTTGAGGGGCATGCCATTGAAAATTTGGGGAGTCCATGAGAGTGGTGTCTGCAAGGTGAGCTTCAAAGGGGGAAGTATCAGGCTTCCCATCAAAAGAGTTACAGCTGTAGCTCCTGTGCATCAACTTTGATGCATTTTCAGGAACAAAGTGGTGATTGTAATTGTAGGTATAATCCACACCTATTTGGCATTCCTCGTCGCTTTTCACTCCAGACTCATCCAAAGCAGCAGAGAAATTTCCAAACTCGGTTTTTACATTTGTCAGAGGCTGGATAGTAGTGTTAGCCTGCTGATAGAGGTTATGGTTTTCCAGATGAGTACTTGGAGGAGAAAAAGAAAAGAAAGAAGAGGAAAACGTGTCAGGAGAATTGTTAATTAGCAAATTCCCTTCAATGGGAGGAGAGGCTGTGAGAATAGGGAAAGGGTAAGGATCAGAGAAAAAGAGAAGGTCTCCATTTCCATCATACTCATAGGAGGCAAAGTCTGGGCTTGAATGTTTGTAGAAAGAAATATCAAAAGTATAAAGATCAGAAGACATTGAAAACACAATTGAAGGAAACTACTACTACCTGTTGTTTCAATGAAAAAAAAAATTGTTTGGGAGATGAGAGGGTATTTAGTGTGTATATGTGATTTGTTTGTGGGAAGGTAATTAAATAGCTAGAGTTGGGGCGTGTTATTTGTTTAATGGAAAGACAACTCGAAACTCATTACTTCCTTTGTATCTGATCTGTGTTTAGTGGCGTAAGTAAGTAAACCAGAGGACAGGAAGAGACAGTGAGTGCGTCTGTTTGTTCATACTTTGCTTTGCTTGGTGACTTCTCTATATAAAGAAGTCAAATTTCCAAAATGTGCCCTCTTATTTTTATATTGTTAAAATCCTCAAATTGCTCCTTTCAAATTTCAAGTATCCCCGCACTCTTTTTTTTTTTTTTTTTACAAGGAAAATAATAAGGTTTCACCCAATCTCACGTTAAATTATCCAAATCTTTAACAATTGGGCCCAAAAAAAAAGTTTTCTGAAATTCTACATGTCAATGTAGTGTTTATTTATAAGAGAAAAAAAAACATTCAAAATTTTTATTTCGTTCATATGATCTTTAAATTAAGTTTGTTATAATCTTTCATACTGAGATTGTGTGATACACTATTAAATATTAATAAAAAATTACTCTTTTTAACATATTATTTATGCCCGACATAAAGTAAATATGGAGGTTAAATTTATAGAGTTACGAGACTCCAACTTTTAAATTTTTTATTTTTTAAGAATAGATTCTCTTTGTAATTTGCATATCTAAGTCGTTTAACTAATGTTTTACTAAGAGGCGGTTAACTTGAAATGTGAACTTTAAAATGGCAATTGCGAAAATAGCTACCTAATATTAAAAAGGTTCAAAGCAAAAGTCACATTGATTGGGGTAATGTTATACTTTATTCTGAGCAAAATCAAGATATCTATTTTGAAATTTAACTATTTAGGCGAAGAGACTGTTTTTTACTAATCAATTACAATGGACTATTCACATGACTTTAATTTATAACAGTTATATTTAGAGTGTGTTTGATTTTCCATTTTAGCTAATTGAAAGTTGAAAATGGTAGCTAAAATCATTTCAACTATGAGTGTTCAAGACTCGGTCTGTCCTTTTGACTCGTCCCAACCCGTCCTACTCGGGCTGGGATTGTTCCTGTCCTACAAGAAAGAATAGAACTAAATCGGGTCTCATCGGGTCTCATTTTTTGACCCGACTTCGGGTTGAGGACGGGTTCGGGTTAGCCTTCGGGTTACCCGGCCCGTCCTTTATATATAAATATAACATTTACTACTTATGATTTTCTATTATATAAAGTCATAACCTTATTTTTTTCATTTTATATGGGGTTTTTGAGTCTAAGTTTCCTCTATTTACCTTTAAAAATACATTCTCTATATAAAAGAGAAGTGTTAGCAACACATTTTCTAACACACTCTTTCCAACACACTTCATGTGATTGGTTAAATTTCACATGGGTCATACCAAATTATGTGGGTCCCACTACTAATGTGGCGGACCCGTGTGAATTTTAATCAATCACAGGGAATGTGTTAGAAAAAGTGTGTTAAAGAGTGTGTTGCTAGCACTTCTCTATATAAAATTATATAGTGATATAATGTTATTCTTGATATAGTAATGTCCCAAACTTTAAAAAAGTAAAAAATATTGCATACATTAAAATATATTTTATTGTATACAATATATTTATTAATTATATGAACTATTTTCTTTTGAACATTGTTATAAGATCATTTCATGATTATATTTAACATATATATCGGGCCAACCCGGTCCTGTCCTATTCAGACTCGGTCTTACTTAGACCCGCACAACATCGGGTCTCTTCGGGGCTATGGACGGGTTCAGGTCCATAGAATTGACCCGGTCAAAAATTAGGGCCGGGTTAGGGACAGGTAAAACCCGTTCCAACCCGTCCCATGAACACCCCTAATTTCAGCAGTGTTTGGGAAGGTAGCTTTTTTGGTAGCCACAAGCTTTTCTTAAAAAGCTACTTGGGGTAACTTTTTTAAAAAAAAACTCCAATTTTCAGCTACTAGCTGAAAATTAATTACAAGTTTAACCCTCAACCATCTCCACTTATCATTATTTAATAATTAATGTTATCCTTAAATGTCATTTTACCATTTTCAACTAATTTACCAAACGCATTCAATAGTTTTTCACCTTTCAGCTAACTTTAAGTTTTCAGCGAGCTTTTCAGCTTTCAGCTAACTTTAAGTTTTAAGCTAACTTTTCAGCTAAATTTACCAAACACACTCTTATATGTAGTTTACGATGAATTATGATCATTCATTATAATTTTTACAATAAAATATGCAAAATAACCTTATTTTGCGGTAAAAATTGATATAATTTCTCATTTTAATACAGTTTACTATGAATTAGTTTAATTTAATTTGAATTCTTTTCATAAATGGAAAAAACTAAATTATGTTCATTGTTTTTTCATTAAATAAATTAAATAATTTTATAAATGTGTTTTAGTAGTTTAGATTGACTTGATTCAATCATGAAAGTTACTGTGTACATCTTTTTTTGAAGAAAAAGTTACTGTGTACATTGAAATCATTATTTCATACAACCTTAATTTATAGGAACGATTTAAGTTATAGATTTATTCAGTTATGAATTAATTCTTATCCGAAATTTTTTTGGGTGCAATTCTCATCCGAAATGAATAGGATAAATATTTACTAAATGGATATAATAGATTTTAATTTAACCTATACAATTTTCCTTACCCTAAATCAAATAGCCTCATAAAATTCACAAAAAAAATTTAAAAATAAGAAACCACAAGAAAATGAAATTGTGAGAAAAACTGATTTTAATTTTAAAGAGTTTTTTTTTTGGTCGAAAAAAAAAACCTTAGATACGCTCTCTGATAATAAGTCAAAAAATATAGCACTATCCCTAAAAAAAGACATAAACATTAGCTTCTAACATCTTGAACCCCAGAGCCCAGTCCACAGTCCCTTTATTATTTTTATTTTTTTGGTCTAAACCCCAAACAATCTCTTAATCCCAAAAACAAACTTACTCAAGAAGCCCAACCCTACTACCCAGCTTAGGTTTACATATTGTAAATATATTTTGCCAAAACATTTTAAAATATATTGTTTTCATTGTGTGCAATGCCTTTTGTTTTTGGTAAGCGTGTGCAATGCCTTGTTCCAAATCCTAATAGGTGGTGCCGTGGTGGCCATTTGGTGGGCTGTCAACCCAGTGATTCATGAAAAGGCCCACTGGACAATCAACGATGGTTCCTTCCTAAAGGTGATTGTCGAAGGTGATTTTTATGCGGAAAACGAAATCCATTTCATGAAAAATGTATAAACTGATGTGAGCGATGAGTCAGCTGAATATTGAGGATGCATGTGTAACAAACTAACAACTATCAAAATTATTTTTCCTTTTTTTTTTTGGGTCAAAGGAATTAGAATGGGTTAGATTGGTTATGCTGATGGTCAGAAAATTATTTTTCCTTTTTTTTTGTCAAAGGATTAAAGTTCATTAAGTCTCAAGGGCGGTCATACGACATCTACAACTGCAATAGACTGCAAGAAACAGAGCGATGATGCAATACTAAACAGATAAACCTTACGATACAAAGTATGCTCGCTCACAAACAAGTTAATCCAAGGCAGCAAAAGAAAGTAATAAATCTCCTGAGTTGGTCATTAGTGACATAGGGGTTGCTTGCTGGATGAATATTTTTCCTTCATTTCTTTCTTTTGTTTTTTGTTCCTCTGTTCAGAACAAATGGCTCTGCCATAACTAAACAGAAAAACCTCTTGATATCTCATGAGCAAACCAACCAATAAAAATATCAACTTAACATATAAGGAGAATAAGAGAAAATAAACCAGCAAAAAACCGAACAGAGAAGGTGGTAGAAGAGAAGAGGAACTTAACCAATCTCCTTTTTTGATGAGACGAAACCCAATTTTTTTCTTCTCTTCGCTGGCCTAGCCAACTATACTGGTACTACTGTGCAGGGTAGGTCGTTGGACATCACAAGGGATATTGTTGTCCTATAACAGAGATGTCATGTGGAGAAGACGGTACCACTGGGACCTCAGCGGAGGAGAAGGGAGCTGTGGAAAGGAGACAGAAGGCAGGTGCAGAAAAAATAGCTAGGAGGAGGGATTGAGGTAGTGGTAGGGGAAGATGAAGATGAAGTTGGAGGAAAGAAAAAAAAGGGGGTGGAGGAGGAAGGAAAAATAAAACTCTCACTAAAGAGAGAGGGAAACCCATCTAGTGTGGGTGGAGCAACCCCACATATGGGGGAGGGGAGCCCCCCTGATCGTGCCAGACAAATGATCGTGGCGGAGGTGATCATTCTTGGGTGTTCCAGGGTGGTTCAGGATGCAATCCGAGATGTTCCCAGGCTGTCCGAGATATGGATCCGAGATGGTCCGAGGTTGAGATGCGGTGGTGGTTGCTTTGAACAGTAACTCCGATGGTGGAGGAGGGGTGGCCTGCAAAGACACTCCGACACCTAAAGGGGCAGAGATGGTTTGGTAACCTGTTAGACCAACCGAGCTAGTTTTGAGTTAACCTCCGAAACACCCCCTAAGGGGGGAGAGATGGCGGTGGCGCTTAGTTTTAAAGATTCTGAAATGCCTACCATTCCGTATTATTTGCTATCATGACACAACTTTTTATAAGGCCCATAAGTTTTTTTTTGTTTTACAAAAGTTTTTCACAAACTTAGAAGAAGTTCAGCCGAATAAAAAAACCAAATATCTTATATAAAATGTTATTTATTGTTCATTGATTTAATAAATATTTTTAATTTTTTTTTCATTTTCGAATCTTATCCATAAAACTGATTATTTAAACTAAAAATCTAATAATGTGTTTATTTTAAGCTAACAACACACAAGTTTTTTTCAAAACCATTTGAACTTTTCAAATATAAAACCTAACAAGAACCGAATGGTTTTGTTAGCAAATTTTATTTATGTTCTCTTATGTATTTTTCATATTGATTTTAATTTTTTTTTCATTCTTATAAGATCAGTCATAAAATTTGAGAATAAAAATTTAAAAGATGAAAAGTTTTTTTAAATACTTATTATATTTTTTATTTCTCATGTAATAAATACTTTTCTAGATAAAACTTTTTCATTTTTAGTTATTCAAACCGTAATATTCTATATTCAATAATAATAATAATAATAATAATAATAATAATAATAATAATAATAATAATAATAATAATAATAATAATATGTTTATACCAATTAGTAGGATACTTAAACCAAAGAAGGAAGAGTCCATCCTGTGTTCGGGGCGAAACGAACCAATCTAACAAAACAGCAGTCGCATCACAAAATAATTTTTTCTTTTTTTTTGCCCTGGCTTTTCGTTTTGTTTTCACCAGTGAGATAAATATCTCCAAAATTTGCAAGTGGGAAGCAGGCATGTTTCATGTCATTCTGAGAAAGAAACGAGAAGAAAAAACAATATAACTTGTTCCCTCCGAATACCTTAGAGAAGCCTTGTTTGTGGTTTTCCAGTTCACTTGCACAAACGTCTACGCTTGTATCATTGTATGATATGATTCAAAAATGATTTTACATTCCTCATTTCTGTTATGAGAATTGTAAACATAAGAGGGGAAAAATATTAAAAAAATGGTATATATATGGTTGTATATTTTTAATGTAAAAATCATGGTTTCAAACTGCGGATCCGATGCGGCCGCAATATTGCGGTTGTGACAGTGTTCGCAACCGCATCAAACCACAATTGTGGTGTAATTTAAATTCACAGTAAAATTCACACTGTAACTACTGTATGAGGTTGCAACTCTAATAAAAACTATTTTGTTTTATTTATTTAGTAGATTTAGATAAAATTTTGAAGAGTTAGAGGGATTTAAAGATGATAGTAGAGTGATGATAAATGAAAAATGCAATTTAGGAGGGGGAATAAGAGATGTAAGATTATAAACATGATTCATGATATGTCACATTTGGTGCAAGAATAAAATAATTTCACATTGCAACAGCCGCAATGCCTGAAATCTCGACCGTAAGGGCGTAGCCAGGGGGCTAACAGGAGCCATCCCCCCCCCCCCCCCCAATTTCATATTTTTTATTAACAAAATAGGTCTCGTATAATATATTTCATGAAATATTACTTCAGTCTCCCTAAATATTTTATAGATTCTGTAGTATTAAGTACTTATTTGACTTTTTTTTATTAATCTTTATTTTTTCAAAAAATAAGTTTTAAAATTTTATTATTTCCTTTTTTATATTGATTTTTTTTTTCTTATTTAGAGATAATAAAATGATATTCAAATTATAGATAAGATTTGATTAGAAATATTTTTTATAGATTTTTTTATTAGAAATATTAGTCTATAAAAAGTATATTATAATATATATATATATACTTTGTCAATCTAAAGAAGTTTTCCACAGACATCCAATGATGTGTTGCCATATCATTTATTGAATTCAATAATACATGGGGTATCATTCATTAAATGATGTGGCCGCACACTATTGGATGTCTGTGGAAAACTTCTTTACACTGACAATGTATATCAATTAAATCCTAATAAGTAAAATGATCAAAAGGGAAAGCATATGAGCATTACAAAGAAGACGAAAGAAGGGAGAAAATATCATTAGGTAACAATATAGAACATTAAAAAATGATTTAACGAAAAAGCAGTTGAGCTTCTTATACTTAGTTCAACTTTAGATCACAAATACTGTTTCAAATCATTTGATATTGACAAAATTTGTTAACTTGTTCAGAAATTTCATGCGGATAACTTCTCAAAGCAATAGAAGGTTAATCATTTCAACCAAAACATTATCATTATAATGTTTATTGGGATCCTAATTTGAGGAAAGTATCCAATCTATTTTAACTTTATTGGTAAATATTGAGAGAAATAATTGAAAAGTTCGGTATTGATTCATTAATAAAAAATTTGAGTATTATAAAGGAATATAGAGTGTTTTTGTTACATAGAGTTTTATTTAAAAAAAATTACTATTTTTAATTAAAATTATTTAATATTTTTACTATAATTTTTAATATTTTATTTTGGCATTAAAAATAAATTCCTCATTATGCTCTGCGCGACGGCATCCATTTAAAACCATGGTAAAAATAACGGTTATCTTATAGGGTGTACAACACTACCAATTGTGATTTTGATATTTGATAGCAGCAGCCCAACTGTACCCTCTGTAATTGAGCTAATGGATGAGTCCATAACAGAGGGATCAGCGGAAGAGCCCATAACCGAAAGGCCCAAGAGAACAATTGTAAAACCAAAGAAATTAGAGGATTATGTTCATTAGTATTAGTATTGGGGAATATTTTCTGTTGGGGAAATCGGGACAGGTGTGAGGTTGGTTAGAGAGACTGTTTTTCTATTTCTGTTAGTGCTGAGTTAGTAGTGTGGTGTAATGATCCTATATGTAGGATGGAAGAAGTAACGAAGATATGAAAAATTATTCAGAAAACTCTTCTTATCTCTATTCTTATGCTGGAGGTTTTATCTCTGTCCTCAAACTCAGAGAAATTTATCTTCCTCCTATCATTTTTCCATGGAAGTAATCAGCAGGAAAGTACCAGTACTAGTACTGTTTTGCTACGCAAAATGTATGGAATCTGTGATAAGAGCCATTGATTAAAGGCCGCCTTGCCCAATCAATCAAAATCAGAAGCACCTAAAATCCATAACAAATTCTGTCTAGATCGTTATCTCGCTGATACCTACCATTCTACATTTCTACTACATTATAATAATTGCATATCTATCTGCGAGTCTGATTGGTAAATGCATTTGATGAAAAAATTAAGAAAAAAAAAAAAAGAGTGAGAGGACAGATCCCAAGTGTGAAAGCAAAATTTAGAAGCAGCGGGAGCTCCCTACCTTGGCAAAGCAAAAAGGATCATCTAAATAAGATTGATACATAACTAATTATCCACAGGTTTCCAATATTTTGTTTGAATTTCTGTATAATTAATTAATTAATTAATATATACACAATACAGCAGCCAAGCTGATGAAGAGAACATGGATGGATTTGGATCCCGTTGTCGACCTGCTCTGCTCTGGAAGAGTTAATATCTAGAAAGGCGTGATGGTAGAAGGATGATCATCATAAAAATCAGGGATTCCAGAAGCTTCCCAGAGTGTGTCAATTTCATTGAAAGTATCTTGCATATGATGGGGTATGAAGGGTGTCCGGCACAACGGGCACGTTCTCCGATCATATCCCATCCAACGGTCCAGACATCCCCTGTGGAATATGTGGCGGCAGTTTGTGAGCCTTCTGATCTCGTCCTCTGCCTCGAAGTCGTACAGGCACACGGCGCACCTCTCCTGAGGGTCCACCATCTCCACCTCCGAGAACTTCACCACCGGCAGGATTTCCCCCATCAGAAGAGCTGACACCGATTCGAATTCCGGCATCCTCTCCGGCCAGGCAATGTCGTCGGGTTCCAGACCCAGATAGCACAACAGGATGGTCACCAATTTCCTGATGAAACCCAATACGGAAAGCAGCTGCACAAACACCTTTGGCAACATAAGCTCTGTATACCCCACTGGAAATCCCATGGTGTGCTGTGCTGCTTAATTCCTTCTTGCTTTGATTGATTATCTATCTTCCTAGCTACTCTGCTTAATTTAATTTGTGAGTATATATATCTCTCTCTCTCTCACTCTCTATGGGGTTGAAGTGGGGAAGTTCATACCTAGCTAGTTTGTGTAATGTGAGAGGCAGAGCAGAGAGAGGGGTTAGCAATACCTCAATGTACAAGGCTGATGCGTTAAATAGATTGCAAGGATGTGGAAATGCCAAGAATGGGCTTTGGTTTTATGGAGAATGACATTAGGCTACAGCTACAGAGTACAGATGGAGATGGAAATGGGACAATTTTAATTTTTTTTTCATTAAAAAGTTAATGAGTAATGACCGAGAAAAAGGAGTGTGCTTTAACTGCTGTCTCATTCGTGGCTTTCGCCTATCCATAATGCCAGCATTATTTTAACAAAATTGCCAAATCCACCTACGTGTCCTTCAATAATTCTACTCAACCCGAGCCGAAAATACATTTAATGTATGTTTTTGTGTTTGCGTTAAAAATTGGCTAAATTTTAAATTATTCAACACAATTATTTTTAGCAATAAAAACTTGAGTCTACACATTCAAGCTAAATTAAACATGCTCTTACACCACCAATACTTACTATCCATTTCAAAGTGTAATAGAAGTGAAAGTGAAAAAATTTTATCCTTCATACTGAAGTTGTGTATACCAAATTAACATGGGATACATCTTTAATGTATATATCTTAATAAAAAATAAAGTCGTATTTATTAAAATACAAAAAAATTAATATTTTTAAGTAATTAAAAATATTTATTATTCTATATATATTAAATGCTCTTCAATCAATACTCTTGAAATACTAATTAGCAAAACACATAAATAAGTAAACCAACGAGCTAGTGATTGCTTTAAGTGGCAAATATTTAATTCCTCGTAAGAAATGTCTTGGGTTTCAAAAAAAAAACCCACTAAAAAAGCTAGCCCACAAGAATATAGATTATTGTGTTATAGTTATATGTGTATTAATTAGTATTTAAACTTGCACAATATTAAATTTTATAATTAATTTTAATAAAATTTGTAAATATATTTAAAATAACAGGTCACTTTATATAATTTATAAGTTAAATATGCCAAATTGCTTGCTTAGCATTTAATTTGTATTTAATTCTTAATAAATTTTATGAATTTTCATAATAGCAATAGGTTAACTTTGTGAATTGCATATTTATTAGTATTTTAAGTTGCACAATATTAAAATTTATAATTAATTTTAATAAAATTTGTAAATATATTTAAAATAACAGGTCACTTTATATAGTTTATAAGTTAAATATGTCAAATTGCTTGCTTAGCATTTAATTTGTATTTAATTCTTAATAAATTTTATGAATTTTCATAATAGCAATAGGTTAACTTTGTGAATTGCATATTTATTAGTATTTTAAGTTGCACAATATTAAACTTTATAATTAATTTTAATAAAATTTGTAAATATACTTAAAATGACAGGTTACTTTTGTAACAAAAAAAATCACAGGCTACTTTATATAGTTTATAAGTTAAATATGCCAAACTGCTTGCTTAGCATTTAATTTGTATTTAATTCTTAATAAATTTTATGAATTTTCATAATAGTAATAGGTTAACTTTGTGAATTGCATATTTATGTAATATTTATTTGTTCTTTTCCATAGGTAAATATTAAATTTTGAACCTTTTTATTTTTAATCATTATGTGTCCTTAATTAAAATATTTTGAGTTGTAATTTTATTTTATATTATGATACTCCCCACCATCCCACTTTATTTGTATTTTAAGGTTTTTGTACAGTAATTAAGAAATGTAATTAATTCTCTTATTTTCATCAATTTTTTAATTGATTTCCTATTATATCCCTTATCACTCATTTATTAAGTTATTTCCACTATATTATCATTAACACCTTATTTCAAGTCACTTAAAATAATAATTATAGAGGATATATTTAATAAAAAAATAAATATTCTTTAAAATTATAGAATGACAACTAAAATAAATTAAATTTTTTTAAGAAAATAAGTAAAGTGGGACTGAGAGAGAGTATTTTTTTAGTATAATTAGATAGAGTTAATGTTGGATGATATTGTTGATGAGTTTTAAAAGAAGGCATGTCGCCATGTCTACATTTGATAATTACATGAAAGAAGCTCTGTTATAGCACATGAAATGACGTGTCATTCAATAACTTAGAAGATCATGACATCACAGAAATTATTCAGCAACAAAAAGGTTTGGAGGATGCTGGTTTAAAAAAAATTCACGTGAAGTGATGGTTGGTAACTAAAAATTAGGAGTGGACTGAAGCTGTCACAGACTCAATCGCAGCTTTCAATAACGCCAAGAAATACCCTAAGTTGTTCATGATGACAGAGAAGATTTTTTTTTCAAAAACCTTGGATGCATTCTGTCTTTACTATTTAGTATTTAGTCTATACCGATCAGCATTGTTTATACCGTACGTTTGCACGAGAAGCACACCAAATTGGGCCTTGGTAAAACAAAATGGAACGTGCATATATAGTATACATAATATCAGAGATAGCTAATAATGATTCATAAATGAATCTGCCGTTTGTACTATGAGCATTTGTATTAAGAGTGAAAGATGTCAAATAGGTTCTTCTTCTATTGAAAACAACGGCTTCGATGGTTTCTTTGGTCACTTGGTATAATTAGTTAATAGTTGTTTCGATATACTTGAATTCATCTTCTTCTTGGCCTTTTGGGGCCGGAAAGGGGCATTCAGGTTGAAATTGATTTCCAGATAGATCATTAACTCATCTAAGACTTATGATCCCCTGGCTGTGAAATTTGTCGTTTCTTTCCTTCTCTGTTTCTTTTCCCTGTTTTCTCTTATGCGCTTTGTTGAAAATCACTGATATTTTTTTTTTAAAACAATAAATTGTCGAGAGAATAGGCTATCAAATTAATAATAAAACTTTCAAATCTCGACATTAATTGTCTAAAATTATGTTTACATTAATATACTAAATGTCCCATTCTTATTTGTATTTAAGGGTAAGTGATAACACGAATGAATCTTCCCATCCCCATAGCTAGGAAGAGACCACTTCTCCACTTAAGAAGCTAGACATTGGTACCGACGAAGCAGGAATGCGCCAAACAATTGGAAAGTGTGAGTGGTGATATACCACAGATGGGACCTTTGAACATGGAGTCACTGTCCCATCTCTATTTGGGGCATCACTAAGTAATGACATATCAGATGGACATCTGGCTTGTTTTAAGACCTTGTTTAAAAATTTTAATTATCCTTCTCTACCTCTTTTTCTTCTGACAATGATCATATGCATCTGATGAGACATACTGTATTGGGTTCAGTCTCTGTCCATGAATTAGTAGTATTTTTTTCTTCTAAAAGAAAAAAGAAAGAATTAATACTGTCCCCACCACTTTATCCTTTTCTTGGAGTAGCAGCTGTAGCATCTTAAATACCCTAATGTTAATTAGGGATTTTGGGTTTTTCCTGGATAAGATCACATCAATGTTGAAGATCCAAGGAAATTACTAGATGTTATGCATATGAGAATTGCAATAGCATCCAGCAATAAGTGCTATTGAGAGGAGCTTGTAATGTATATGAGATCCATGAACCAGTAGTATCCAGCAATAAATGCTAGCTTTATCCGTATGCGTTGCAAGCATGTTGAATTGCAAGTAGCGTTAAAATTGATGGAAAAAAAAAAATCCTGTTAACGAGTACCTAAGATCATTGGTTAAGGAACCAAAAAAAGGTTTTTATTGAAAATTACATTCTTAATTGTATATGTGACATTAAATATCACATACTCTAATAAAAACCTTCTATTTTTAATTTGCTAACAAGTGCCCTTAGACCACTCATTAGCATTTACCAAGAAAAAATACTGATAGTGAGAAGTCCACATACAAGCAAAACCCGTGAAGGCATTAATATCATCCGTTGGCCATTTGCGGTAGGGTGTCAGCTGAATAAGATAATGATCCATGAAACTTGACGGTGACTACTTTCTTGATCAACGTTACTAATTAACATGGATAGATTAAAAAAGAATCTTCTCAATTTATGAAATATGTTTTTTATAATCATGACTTGTATAAATTTAATTAATTAATTACTTTTTATTTTGAATGTAAAGTTAACTGATTTTTTATTTGATATCAAAATATAGAAATCAAACATGAGAACTCTTTTCACAATCTCATTCATTAACAGCTGAACTACGAATTCTTTGATAAAATCTTTATAAACCATAAGATAGTCATAAAAACACATTTAAACGAACAGGGCACGTATTTTGAACATGAATTACTAGTTTGTTACTCATTTTCTTTTCATTAATTTCTAAAACAAATTAACTGAATTCTGGTGGTTGATTCCTGAAAATAATAATGTAAGAGAGAGAGGATGTGATGATTGAGTGAGAAGGGGAAATAAGGAAGGGCAGAATGGGCTGGAAGGAGGGAAAGAGTGGACAGTGGACAGAGGGCGGATCTGTGGCCACCACCCACCAGGCATCAAGAGCGGCAAAAGCCCTCCTATTGCTGACATGGTGTCTGATGCGGCCAAGACACTATTGGTCCACATACATTGTTCCTCAATCACTCAAATAATTTAATCAAATCATACTCCATCTTTCACCAATACCCATCACCATTCATCTTTTCTTTTGTCTCATTCTTTGTCTACCTTCCTTCACTCCCCATCCGAATCACAATATCACCTTCCTTTCCCCTCTTTCACTTCCCTTATTTTTAATTGTTTCGTATCATAGATTGATTTATATCCTCCCCTGCCCTCATCTTAGGATTAGGCATGCAGGGAATTGTTCAAATTTAATTAGATTCTTCACTCTTTTCCCCCCTCATTCGCGCGCGTAAAGAGGTATTCTTGGTGTGTTTTGAATTAATGTTTGCAAATCTGAATTTTTTTTTTATAAATTTGATTTTATAGAATTGGTTTAGCTTATAAGTAAAATTGGAAGAGTTTAATTACCATACACTATCAGTTCACTATTTATACGGTCGTCCAATAATATTTCACTACATCAATTAATGAATATGATACTACATTTATCATTAAACTCATTAAATGATATATCATCAACACATTATTAGATGACCGTGTAAAATCACCAACAATGATTTATTATTTTATTTAAAATTTAAGTTTGAATACCAATAGGAATATTGGTTCTGCTACGCATTTATATAAAAATAAAAATTTAAGTTTAAAGGTAAAATCAATTTTAATTGAAAGGTCCCAAATATGTTAACACAAATTTCTAATCGTATTTACATATTCAAAAGTGATTCTGAATGTTTCAATCACTCTTACATACTATGAATATATATGTGTGTGTGGCTTGCCAACTGATATGTTATTATATAACTCCATACGGATTTGAACATAAGAAGAAAAAAAAAAATAAATTCGCACTAATTAATAGCATTAGTTAATTATATTTAATTTTCTTGTTTTTATTAAAAATGGATTGTACTGCTTAAATTACCCTACATTCATTTTTATTGAAATTTATTTTAAGTGGACAAACTAACTTTCTATTGACACATGATTCAACACATGATTCATTAAATATAGTAATTGAAAAATAAAAATTTAATTAAATAAAGGGTATTTGGGACGATCGATCTCATTAAATAGGGTGAAATTAATTCATATTTGTTTGTATTTTAATCCACTATATGTGAATTTTTTTTCTTATATTCAAGTTCAAAGTGAATATATCATAACTTAATTGATGCACTAATAATCCAGTGCACCTACATATGCTAGACATATAATTAAACCTTTATGTGTATTGTTGTTCATGAAGAAACCCAAGTATTTGTCTCATACCTGCATTTTCAGTGAGTAGTATGTGAGACTAAATTTGATAACACTATTACGTCGATTGTAAGAATTTTGATGTTTAATACCTCCTCGGTTTCATTTTATCTGTTCACTTTAAAAGAAAAAAAATTATTTTTTAATTGTCAAAATTAGAAGTTCAAGAGAGCATTTTTTTGCTCTTTTCTCTAATATACCCCTATACCTAGTACTTCCTCTTGTAATTAATAAGAAAAAAAAGAAGAGATAAAGGGTATAACAGGTAGTGTCAATATAATTTTGAGAAAAAGAAATGGTATTAAGTGTCTTCCTTCTCAGTGTTTCCCACCAAAGTGTGTAGATAAAAAAAAAAAAAAAAGAACGAATGGAGTATTTGCTGAAAATATTTGTTCAAGTAATTTTCCACATGCTCTACAACAATCCATTGTGACACTAGTTTCTCGAAGGCATATTTTACAAGAAAATCGATTTTCAGCGACAGCTACGGCCTACAGGGGGAATCGTCGTTATTTCATAATTAGCGATGGTCCATCAGTCGTCGTTAAAAACCCCGTCGTTGATGCAGTATCGACGACATTTTACAGCCGACGCTATGTAGCGATGGCCAGGGTGTCATTACTAATTTTTTAAAAAAAAAATCCTTTCTCCACAGATTTATCAATTGTGAGTATCAAACCCACAATCTACATGATACCAAGAAGAAACATTATCGTTAAGCTATATTCGTTTCTTGAAATACATAGTGCAAAATAATATATACATAGTTAAAAAATAATAAGAAATTAGCGTCGACCAGGCCGACACTAATTTTACGAATGCTGACGCTAAAATTATTTTTTGTCTTTAGTGTCGGCCTGGCCAGGCCGAGGCTAAATAAAAAAATTAAAAAAATGCTTAAATATGTTTTTAGTCTCTATAAATATAGATAATTTTGTTTTTAGTCCCTGTAAAAAAAATTGGTTTTTCATCCCTATAAAATTTTCCGTTAGCCTTTTTGGTCCCTGCCGTTAACTTTTAGCTAATGTGGCAAACGGAGTGTCACATCAGCATGTCACGTGTGTTATTTCTGCCCAACTTAAATTTGTTTTTAGTCTCTATAAATATGATTCTTCTGGTTTTAGTCCCTATAATTTTTTTTTTATTTTTCCATCACTATATTTTTTTATATTTTTCACCCCTATCTCATCCTCATCCAACATCAGTGTCCTTTTGGTTATATTGCACTGTTACACTTCAAAAAAAATAAATTCTTTATGTATTCAATTATTTGAAATTTTAATGCACTTGGATTCACTATATAAAAGGGGAACCTGTAACAACCTTTTTTTCTCTACTAATTCTTTTTATTTCTGTCTATTATTGACTAACAAAATTTTCATTTGATTTATGTCTATTAACTTGTTACTTAATGAGATTTGTGTTAACTAACAAAAAGGCTTGTAAAGGTAAATCAAATGAAAACTTTTCAGTCAATAAATAGAAAAAAAAAAGAATTGCAGAGAAAAAAAGTCGTTAAAGGTTTTTCCCCTGTATACAGTGAATCCAAATGTTATGAAATTTCAAATAATTGAATACATAAAGAATTTTTTTTAAACCCACAGCAAGTTTCAAAATTCAAGTGTAACAATGCAGTGGAAGCAAAAGGACACTGTGATGTTGGATGGGGATAAAATTGAGGTAAAATTTCAAAAAAAATTATAGGGACTAAAACCAAAATGATCATATTTATAGGGACTAAAAACAATTTTAAGTTGGGCATAAATAACACGTGGCATGCTGATGTGGCACTCCGTTTGCCACATCAGCTAAAAGTTAACGGCAGGGACCAAAAAGGCTAACGGAAAATTCTGTAGGGGTGAAAAACCAAAAATATTTTTTACAGGGACTAAAAACAAAATAGCTTGTATTTATAGGCACTAAAAACATATTTAAACTTAAAAAAAATTATTTTACCATTAGCGTCGGCTAGGCCATCCTATTTAATAAAGTTAGCATCGGTCAAGGTGATGCTACATAAAAAAATATAAAAAAAATCAACTTAGGGTCGCCCTTGCGTTGTCCTAGCCGACGCTACTAGCAACGGTGTCATGGCCAACACTACCCATTTGCCGCTAACTCGCTAATTTCTTGTATATTTTTCTATCTAGAGTATGTGGCTTAAGGGGTGGAGCTAAAATTTTGTCACTGGGAGTCAGAATAAAATACTCTATCCAATTCTTATTATAGGGCTCTTTTTTAGATTTTTACTTGACCCTTTTCCTAAGACCCTTAATAAAATTTTAGAAACATTTATTATTTTTGTCTTTCGTTGCCCTTTAAAATTATTGAACCTTTATAATTTTCATGTTTTAGTTAACTAATGTGGGAAATTAAATAGAGTTTGATTTAAAATATGGGTAAACTTGGAAGTTGTAGTAATTTTTTAAAAACTAATACATTTAAAAAATCTTAATTTTTTTAAGGATCAAAGGATCTATTAAAATTTAAAATAAAAATATTAGATAATTTTAAATAATAAAATAAATTTTATTTAAAAAAAACTCTTCGTTTTTTTATAGTACTAATTTTTTTTATTAATGTATCAACATTAAACATTTCAACAATTTCCTTTTGAATAACAAATACTACTTTCAATCTGTTAAACCAACACCTCAATCAAATATTGGTAGTATTCAAAAGAGAATATTATATTATACTAATTTTAAATGAAATCAAGATAAGGAAATTTATTTTCTTTTTCATCACCAAATCCTACAAAAATAAATAAAATATTTTGTTTAAATAAATTTTCTCTTATCACATAATTCTTAAAATAAAACTAAAATGCAGATAAAAAATTATTTTTAGATTTTTTTAAAATTTACCACGTAATCCTAAAAGTCAAATTCAAATCAAATCAAAGAAAAAATCTTTTTATTATTTTCAGATATTTATTTGTTTATCCTACAGATCTAAAAATTAAATTCAAAATCAATTTTATTTTTTTAGTTTTGAATGTCATTTCATCTCTAAGGAAAAATAACTAGTATAAAAATATATAAAGAAGAAATTAGAAAAATTAAAAAATATTTTTTAAATATATATATGTAAAAAGTTGAGTCTGTTTGGTAAGACATTTCAGCTTGATAAAATCTAAAATTGATAGCTAAAATTATATCATCAGTGTTCGGTATGATGACATTTTTCGATAGCTACTAATTTATTTTAAGAAGTTTCTTGAAGTTTAAAAAAAAAACTCTATTTTTCAGCTACTAGTTGATTTTTGTTCTAATTTCATCTCAATAACCTCACACTCACCATTATTTATTTTGTTAGTTATATATTTATCTGTCACTTATAATTTTTCAGATAATTTTATCAATACTTTCAATAAAATCGTATAACTTATCAATTTTCATCTAATTTTTCTCATGTTTGCTAGCTTTTAACGTTAGTTTTGTTAAACACACACTCATAATAATATGTAGTGAAACAAATCATAATGAGATGATATTATAAAATTTATAAAATATTTGTCGGAGGAAATATATGATTATTAACAAAATATTTTACGTTGATCCATATAATTAATAATAAAAATTTTAAAATATTTTAGAGTTGGTTTCCCGTATAAACACCCCCTTTAACTACGCTCATGTGTAACATATATGGTTTTAGTTTAATATATAAAAACTTAAATAAATGCCTTATTACACGTCATTTCTTAAAATATTCTATTTAATAATTAACATAATATTATTTGAAGAATTATACACTTCTTTTATATATAAAACTTACTTCATGTGCACATTTCAAAGGAAAATGAGAAAATAAAAAATCATTAACAATAATGAAGGATTTTAGACAATATGTATTTTTTTACATGGATAATTAGAGGGTACACACGTGAGTGATAATGTACAAGTACAGGGTAGGAAAAGTTTGCGACTTAAAAGAGTACTTACATCAAATATATTTACATTAGTGTGTACCCGTGCCCGCGTATTGTTATTTAAATAAAGTAGATTGTTATTCAATAAATAATGTTGAAAAAGCAATATTAGTTAAAATGCAACATATAACAATTAACACATATATTATCTAAGTGCAAAAAAGTAAATTGGCTTCAAAACTTTTAAAGATTAATATTTCCTCAATTTGGAATGAATACATGAAATTACTAAATGTTATCAAATACTTCTCGGTAAAAATATTTGTTGTGCAATTACTGACTTTTCCATCAGCATCTAAAATTAAGATTTTTAAACCTTTCCTTGATCTAACTCTAGAAAATGCCACATAGAGCTGCCCAGGAGTAAAGGTCTTGAAAGAAATAATCCTACATTGGACAATGACTGGCCTTGACTTTTGTTAATTGTCATGGCAAAACATAGAGCTAAGCGAAATTGCCTCCTCTCAAATTTGAATGGAAAGCTAAGATCAGGGGAATCATAATCATCCTTGGAACATAAATCTTTTCTTTTCCCCAACTCATTTATAATCAGCCTGGTACCATTGCATAGACCTGCAGATTGATCAATATTTCTTAAAATTAAAGCATGACTGGAACTCCTACTTTGAATGATAATTTGTGATTAGAAATTCCAGAGCATTTTATATCATTCAGAAATTATGTTGTAAACCACTCTCCCGTAACAAAATTCATCCCCAATTTGTTGGGCACAATAAAGCATGAATTATGAGAATGAGAAGCAAATGGAATGTAATGAAAAATGAAATTGCCTGTAACCAAGATCTTTAATCAAAATACCCCAAATTGATCACGAACATGTTCATAGTAACCCAAAAAACAATTATTGGGCCAAAATTTGACCGAACCATAATGTTCAAAACAAAAACCCACTAAACATACGTTAGATCCAAATGTTTGTAACGATTACTCAATACAAAATATCCAAAAAGACAAAATACATAATTAAAACTTTAAAAACTTATAAAATGATCAGCCAGCGAAAATATCAGTCTTTTCTTGTTTGATAACTTTCTTCAACTTGATAGAGGATGCAACAACAATGGGATCATCAGTACAATCAGCAGAATTTCTTTTACATGGAGTAATACAATCAGAATCCATTATCAGTCCTTCTCCATCAGCAGTTCCCAATAAGACAGGATTATTTTTATCATCATTGACTGAATCAGAAAATTGGATCATCAAATCCTACAAAAGCAATTACAGAAATTATAAGGCTACTTCATTCTTCAATTTCACCATTTGATATTCTTATATTAATATAAATGCAGTTTCATATATATATTTTAACCAAGTAAATAAATAATATTTAAAAAGAGTTCAGACCACCTCTTTTGGCAGATCATTGGATAAAACAACACCAAGCAATAGCTGCCCATCAGGTATGACATAGTCTAAAGAGTCATCAGTCTACAAATAACAGTATAATCTTCATTAGCAGGACAAATAAGGATAATTTGAAAGAATTGACTAAAAAAATTACTTTTTTTGAGAAATGCATGTCTTTAAATTGTTGAATCAATTGACTATCCGAGCATAGCTTCCTCACTTTGTAAGATGTCTCAAACCTAGAATTGGAGACAATCTTATTCTCAACTTTGAACAGAAAAGTTTTATCAACCAATGCAGAGATTTCAGCAAGAAAATTCTTATCATTGGGCTGCACTCAAATTAATAAATTTATCAGCCAAAATTAAACAACTTGTACAAAACATTGAAAGCATAATAAACCTTACAAAATACTTAAAGGTACAGACCTGGACAGTAAACTCCAACAAATCAGAACAACTTATATCCAGAAGAGATGCAACGTCTCGATAAAAAATTACAAATGTTGCAGAATCAGTTGCATCAATAACACGAACCTTCAGACGGTACCTTAATTACATGTAGAATAGGTTACACAAATTTTGTAGACAAATAACATAATTAATTGATGAAGAAGAATAACTATAAAATTTAATTACAATATATTACAATTACCTATAAAAAACAGAAACTATATGCTTGTTATAGGTTCCACAATAATACATTTTTGAATCAGAAAAAACTGACGTGCCACATCTGCAAGCCTTATACCACCAGTCTTCTCCATCAATAAGATGCTTGATCGTAGCCATGACAATACAACAACATTCCTACCACATTAACCTTTTATTAGAATATTTAAAATTACAAAATTCAAATTCTGAAGAAGGGACCATAAAAGTCTCAAAAAATACCTCATTAGAGTCCTTTAGCTCCTCAATAGTCTTCATTATAGTATGAGTCAAGAACTCCTCCTCAATAGACATCTTTGGAGCTTCAGCAATTTGACTTAAAGGTTGGGAAACAGAATTAGTGTTTTCTTCAAGCCTGTAAACAAAGACAGTGATTAAAAAAATTGCAATGCACACTTTGTATACTAAGATCACCTAATGGAAAATAACAAACCTTTTCCTTAATTTCACAGCTTTATCGAAGTCAGGGTTGAAAATCAACTTAGTAGCATGGAGAGCATTTTGCAGAGATACTTTCCCTGACAATGAGGATAACAGAAAAGCATTTGGATCAATGACTACAATGAAATAAAAACATCTTAAGAATGATTGATAATTAAATAATCACCTTTGAATGACTTGACTTTTGCAACTGAACAACAACAACCACATTTGTAGTATTACCACAAGCAAGGAATGCATTCAAATCATCAAGGTAATTTTCGAACAGAGCACATTCTATTTTGGACCTAAGATTGCAAAAATATATTAATATACCCAAACAGATGTATAAGATAATTTACACAATAATCCCACTCATTAAAATTGGAAATAGCTTAAGAAAGATAAATTACCCATCTATTTCCAGTTCCATCACATTCATGCGATTCCTCTCATACTCCTTCTCAGTACCAATACCAGTCAACACTCCCATTACATCTACAAATAAAACATGAGGAAATTAATAGTAGAATTTATGATAAATAAAAATTAGATAAATTTACAATAAATTGTACACATACTAACCAACTAAATAGTTGTTGTCAAAAGATGGTGCCATTATGTCCGCCAAAGACACAAATGAAAATTGAAATCGGGGAATAGTGCAGTCTCTCATCAAAACAACTTTTGTATGGTACTCGAAGTTCACCTTGTACAAATGCATAGAATACTTGAACTCACCAGAATTTTCACCAACACCAAAATTAGATATGGTATAAGCAGCTCCCTCAATTAGGGTGGATTGAAATTTGTACACCAGAGTTCTTCTAACAACTGTGTGAATTTCGCCACCCTAAAAATAAAAAAAGGAAACCCTAAATTTTCGATTTCGCAACATAAAGTAAAAAACCAACAAACAGAATAAACATAAAGATATTAGTAACCCTTTCATCACAAAGGACCATCTCCAGAGTAAGGGTTTTTTTTTGCATTGTTGAAATTGGGAATTTTTCACAAACAAATAACTCTCGCAACTATATGCCACGATTCTTTCAATGAATCTATGTCAGCTATGAACTCGGTTGGCAAAACCATTTTCAATTGAGAAAGAAAATAAATTTCAGAGAAATCAAACCACAATAGGTGAAAATAATGTTCAACAACCATTTATATAGAGTTTAATTAGAAGATAAATGAGTTGAAGACTTACCACCCCAAAATACAGAAAGACAGAAGGCAAACAGGCTGAATAAACATGATCTCAACTACAATTAATTCCGGTTCACAGATATTGAAGAGGATTGAAGCCTCAATGAAGCCGAACAACGCAAATCAGTTCTTGGAAAGGAATACAATACCTACTTCCAAGACAAAGTGAGGGCAATGGCCCGATTCCACATATAAATGGGTTATAATTTTAACTGATAATAATTTATACTATGAATCGGCTAATAGTAATGTGTTTTATTTCCAAAAAATTTAAGATAGATAGTAGTACATTATTTAATGTAGTGGAAAGCACTACATAGGAAGAATAAAAAAATATTAAATAAATTATAAAAAATAATCATCATTAAAAAGAATATTAAATAATTTCTATAATTAGAAAGGGAACAAAAGAGTATTAAAGAAGGAATTGAATGAGAAGCCAACACTTGTCAAAACTTTCCTTCTAATAGGGTTCCAATTGTATATAGTTATATATTTATTTTCATCATAAGGAAATGAATAAGATTTGAACCTGTGATCTGTTACATATGAGATATTCTCTTGTTCCACTTGACCAATTTAGTTAGGTTAGACTAGGTGTAATTTTGATCTATTAAGATTATTATTTTGTTTGAAGAAAATAAGTCTCTCTCAATTTTCCAAATTAAGCAAAATAATGGTTCATGAGTTAAGTATTCTAAACCCTCGAATTCTCAATTTTTACTATCCAAACATTTGAGAATTGGTGATAAATTGAAGATATGGTGTGATTTTAAAAATTCAAATTAAAGTGGAATTTTAATTAAAAAGATGATAAATTCGAAAAAAAATCATAATTTTCTTCTGTCAAACGGGAAGAAAATTCGTTTACCAGGATCGTAGTTGTTCTTTTCCATCTACTGTGTTTTAAGGGAAAATGTTTTTCCCGCGCTTCTCTTCCTCTAGAGTACTCTTTCTTATATTTTTAACTCAGACTAACAAAGTGTACTAGCAGGTCGTTAGGCCAGCTAAATCCAACCATGATGACATTACGTTAGGACCAAAATATCCCATTTGTGATTCTCACTTGTGATTAATGCCTAGTTAATTTGATTATTTTCAGTTAAAAGCTGGATTTGTTTGCTCTTGAGTCTTGATGCCAAAACCTTGAGTTTAAGAATCAGAAGCTGTCTGCCATTAGTTTGAAGTTAAGAAAGTAAGAAACTGAGCATCACAACCTGTGTACGTACGTTAGTGAGAAGTTGGAAATAAAATTCCATACAACCAAGCTTGTCAGATCTTTCTGTGCCTCATGACAATCGACAGAGGCAAAGAAAATGGGTTTGGAGACAATTAACAACAACTTGCACTTATTTTTGTACTGCATATGCAAATTGGTCTTGTTCCCATTTCTCTTTAAACTGACATGTGCGACCACGTTTTATGATTGGCAAAGACAGAGAATGTTAATTGTTTTTTTTTTTTTAAAAAAAAGACTAAGATAGGTGTGAAGGCAAGAAAGGACCACGTATATGCACTTGCTCCCTTTCCCATATTTTCTTTTCTTTCTTTGTATGATGTGTATATTCAAACATTAATCATTGTGCTATGATCTATCTTATACTCACTCTTAAATTTTTGGATTCTACCTAACTCAATAAAAAAAAATTAACTTATATATAGGTTAATGATTATTTCAGTTTATATAATTTTATTTAACGTTATTGCTAGTGAATGTGAAACTCTCTAACATTCCTTTCGCTCCTAATTATAAAAACTCTTTTACACTTTGTTTGGTTGTAGGGTAGAAATAGGGAAGAGAGAAATAGAGTATAGAGAAGTAGGAAAGGGAGAAATAGAGTAGAGATAGTGATGATTTATGGGTTGTTTGGTAGGAGAGAAATAGGTGAGAAGTAAAAGAGAAATGTAAATTTGATGTGTTTGGTTTGATTGAAGAGGTAGGAGAGAAATGGTATAATAAAATAATTTTCTACTTCTTCCCACAAAAAATTAGGTTAGAAATCGATTATTTGATTTCAATAATCGATTATTTCATTATTTTTTTAAAAAAATTATAGATAATCGATTATTATGTATAAAAATCGATTATGATGTAATAGAAAGCAAGTTCTCCGCTACTTCTCTTCTATTTTGGAGAGAAGTATAAAAACAGTGGGCCCCACCACTTTTACCAACTTCTCCTCTATTTCTCTTGTAAACCAAACTAGGGAAGTGTCCAACTTACCCCCTACTTCTCTCCTCATCTCCAACTTCTCTCATACTTCCGCAATAACAAACAAAGTGTTAGGGTAAATTTTGGTCTTTTTTTACAATAAAATTTTTAGATTGTCTCGTGTATTAATTATTCTTTAACAAAAATACCTCATTAATGGAGATGAGTGTATAATTAATTAATAGAGAGAAATGACACATTGAAGTAATTTTAAATAAAAAATAATGGAATTATACTTTTTTAGAAATATTAAGAAATTTTAAAAAAATTGGAATTGTACTTTTTTATAAATATTTTTATTATTAAAATCTTTAGAAGTCAGAACACTCCTTAATTAATAATGGTACTAATGTTTCTAGGAAAAGGTTGGTGCACAAAATAACTTGTTAGAGTGAAAAACAGCTACCTAACCTGAAGAGTCCTTAGGCTTCTAGCTACCCTTTACTCGTAACCAGAGTCTATCTTTCTTAAAAACATAGGCGTAGGTGCCTATCCACACGCATAGAACACTATGACAAATAAATCAAGCAAGACGTGCATTGCTGACATTGACACTGCTGGCTATGAATATGGAAAGAAATATAACAACTAACAAGAACTAATTCTGTTATTATCTTCAAACAACTTGCGCGAGTATTCAATTGATTTAAGTACAAACATGTCTTCTCTGGCCTCTGCATCGTAGTAGAATTGAAATGCCCAATAATTATAATAATCTATATTAAATATTACACGGGGTATCTATACTTCACCGTATAGCTAGGTAGGTCAGGACATATATAAACTGACCAAAAATAAATTGCAACCTAACAAGAATGCTTGTACGAAATACTACTTAAATACTTTTTTATTAATAAACTTAAAATATTATAGGAGCACCGCGATCACGTAATTAGCTCACCTGAGTACCCGCACTACCGGGTTAACTTTTATTGGGTATAAAAGTGGATTTTATGATAAGGTTTTTTAATTTAATAAAAATAATTTATTAAAATATTATAATTTTTTTAAAAATTATCTTTTGAATTTTTAAGATGAAAACTTAATTATTAAATAATTATAATCAATTTTATTTAATATTTATTTTTCAATCAATAATAAAGTTAATTCATTTAATCTTTATTGAGACATTGTTGATTTTCGATAAAATTTTAGTAATTTTAGTTTGGAAAAACTTCTTTTCATTAAAACAACATTTACTAGAATTGTTGACATTATTCTATAAACCATATATGTATTAGAAAAAAATAAGTCTTTTTATATAATTAAGTATATGGTTTGGTATGTCGTTCTTTACTTGTATAATTTCTTTTAAAATTTAATTCTTAAAATACATCTAATCCATTAATATTAGAACTATCATTATGTTTTAAAGATTTTTCAATGTTAAGATAATTTTCTTTTAAATTCTCATTGTATAATGACTTTAATTTCTCAACACTAAATTAAAAACCAAAAATGTTTTCGTTCAATTTAAAATTTTCAAATCCACTTTGAAGTGCAGTAATTATTTGGTCTATTATGTATAAAAAAATAGCCAATCCTAAATGATTCTTGAGGAGATTTTACAATTTCATTATCAATAATTTTATCAAATTGTCAATCACACAACACAGGTTGGAGAAAGACTAAAAAGAGAGAGTGTGGATATTTATTTTGCAAAAACAAAAAGGTTAGTATCATTCACTCGTTGAAAAAAAGGAGAGTCTAAGGGCCTGTTTGGTTTGCATTTTCATTTCCTGTTTCCATTTTCTGTTTCTTGTTTTCTGAAATTTTACAAAGGAAAAACTGGAAATGCTGGAAACAAAAATTTGTTATTTTCAGCATTTCTAGTTTTTCCTTTGTAAAATTTCAGAAAACAGGAAACAGAATGAAAACAGAAAACGTTTCCTCAAACCAAACAGGCCCTAAGAGACTATAAGCGAAAAGGAAGTATAGCACATACAAAAGAAGAAAAATCACAAAAAAAAAAGTAGGTGATGGGACAAACCAATATTAAAAATGGACCGTCTCAATTATTTATGTGAAGAGGAAAAGTCATAATAAAATGAGGCCATTTTTTAAGGAAAAAACTTAGTTACTCTTAATAATTTAATATTATTTACTAAATAATTGTTAACAATTTTTTATTTTAAAATAATAGTAGTGCATAATTATTTTGGAGCCTAAAACAATGATATTTGTTAGGGGCCTAAAGGAAGGGATTTACCCGCTTGTGGGTTGAGCCGACCCTGAATATACCCGTGATTATGATCATCCTAGTCACCGTTACTTGGTCACTCGGGTCACCGTGACTATGTTCACTCGAGTCACTGTGACTAGACCACCCATGATTACGATGACTCGAAATTATAAGAATAGGACCTATTTTTCGACAAACAAGATAAGGGTCAAAATTACAATTTCTAAGAGATAATATTCCTCATATGACATATAATTTTTCAAAAAAAAAAGGGATCTAGTTTTAGCAAGAGAAAATTATGTTAAATTAAGAAAGCTATCTTTTATAATAAAACACATATTTTTAATTACTATCTATCAATTAATAGTCAATAATAATTTTATTTTTAATGAAAAATTGTTAATAATTAGTAATATTTTTTACGATCCTGCTAATGAGTTCACCCAGTGCATTGGTTAAAAATGCACATATAGAAAGTTTTTATTGAAAATCACGACATTAATTGCATGTGTAACACACTTCAATAAAAACTTTCTATTTTTTATTTTTTAACCAGTGCTCCGTGGGCAATCGTTAGCTTTTTCCACATATTTTTATATTATATATATATTTTAGTTAATTTTAATATACAAGATGGATATATAGAAAATTTGAGGGCTCGTAATAGGGGAGGCCTAAAGTCATTTCTTCAGTAGCCTCCCCTTTGGGATGGCTACCTGGGTGATTGTGATCACCCGAGTCACCATGACCACATCACACGTGACTGGGATCACTTGGGCCACCGTGACCAGGATCACCCTAACACCCTAACTAGATCATCTGTGACTATAGGATCACCCGAGTAATTGTGACTAGGTCACCCGAGTTACCGTGTCTACGATCACCTGAGTCACCGTACTTGATCATTTGGGTCACCATGCTAAGATCACCTGAGTCACTAATAGTGTGTTTGGTTTAATTTAAAACCACGTTTCAAACGTGGATCTGGGTCAACACTATTCTCTGTAGCATTTGTACGGATCCACGTTTGAAACGGGGTTTTGGGATAAACCAAAACACGCATTAAGTGTGTGTTTGGTTTACCCCAAAATCACGTTTCAAACATGGATCCAGGCAAACGCTACTGAGAGTAGCTTCTACGTACTCAGATCCACGTTTGAAACGTGGATCCAGTGTAAACCAAACACACACTAACTAGGACCACTCGAGTCACCATCACTTGATCACTCGGGTCACCGTAGCTTAGAGTTGTTAAAGTGAGCACCCGGGTTGGCTCCCCACGGGTTAGACTAAAACTGAGCCAAGCCAGGTTGGCTCACTTTTCTGGTGAGCTGAAAAAATACCAATCCGGCTCGACCCATCACGAGTTAGTGGGTTAAGTGGGCCGACTCACCTAACTTAAAAAATTATATAAATAATAAAAAAATAATAGAAAAGGTAAAAAAAAATTAGGAAAAAAATATAAAAAATTATAAAAATAACTTAAAAAAAATAAAAATTAAAAAAGTGAGCAAACTCACCTTAACCCGACTCGAACCAACCTTGGCTCGCGAGTTAAGTGGGTTGACCCACTTTTGACACGCGAAAACGTGAGCTCATATTTTACCAACACAACCCACCGGTGAGTCGGATTGGCTCACCGAGTTCAATCCAAATTGATAGTCGTACTGTAGCTAGGATCACATGTGACTAGGGGTGGGAATAGGCCAGCCAGCCTGTTAGGGGCCTATGGTCTGGCCTGACTCGTTTATTAAAAAGGTCAGGCCAAGGCTTGTTTAGTTAAATAGGCCAGGCTTCAGGCCTATGAAAAAGCCTATTAAACTTAACAGGTCGGCCTATTTAATATAATAATATATAATATATTAAATTAATTATATAAAAAACTATAAATATAATTAAAAAATTATAATATATTAAATTAATTATATAAAAAATCTGCTTAAAATGTCTGTTGGCCTGCATAGGCTTATAGGTCTGTTGGCCTGTTTGTAGGCCTTGTTATAAAACAAGCTTCTAAACAGGCTTACAGGCCAGGCCAGACTTTTTCGCAGGCCAGGCCAAGGCCTTACAAAAAGACTTGTAACAGGTAACAGACCTGGCTCAGGCTTAAAAATTAGGAGTCAGGCCAGGCTCAGGCCTGCCAAAGCCTGGCCTGGCCTAGCCTAAGCCTGGCCTGACCTAGCCTGTTTCCACCCTACATGTGACTTGATCCCTCGAGTCATGCGTTCTAAGTTACAAGTGATTGTGTCTTGGATCACAGAGGTGTAGCATATGTCATTTGTGGGTAACAAATTTTTAGCATTTATTTCGGAAACAAAAATGAGGACTTTGTAGCACATGTCATTACAAAAACCTCATTTTATATTATTATTTAAATATTTAATAATTTAAAATTTTAATATAACATGTGGATTTAATTATAACGTATTAATAAAATAAATTGAAGTTTTTGTAATGTTTGTGAAATAGAAAGGTGTTTTATGTAATAAGTGATAATCTATAATAAAGATACTTTTATCCATTTTACACGAAATAAAAAACTTGGAAATTTAAGTATAATATATTTATTTAATAGGAGGGATTTTATATAAATTTTAAAAATAGATAGGGTTTTATGTAATAAATGTGAAATAGAAGGGAAATTGAAACAATTTACTTTAGACAAATTACGATTTATTTACGTTAAACTAAGGCCAGTATCAGTGTTGGAGTATAGTACAGTTTGAAATTACAATATGAAAAGCAAGCAAGAGTCAAGCTCTACCTTTTACTATTTATTAAAAAATAATATTTTAATTTGTTAGGTTCATATATTCAAAGTAATATTTTGATATGATTGTAAAGAAAAAAAATTAAGTGTGAAAGAAAATATAAAATAAATGAGTGTAAAAAATCATCACTTTTTTAAGAATGTCTAAACTTTGACACCTCATTTTTGAGGTGTGACAAGTGTAGGAAAAATAGAAATTAAAAAAATGAAAAATAGAGAAGGTGAATGAGGTAATAATTGATGTGATTAGAAAAACAAAGAAAGATAGAAATAAAAGTGAGATATAAAAAGAAGTGTAAAATAAAGAAAAGTGAAAAATTATTACTCTTTTTTTAGTTCTAAAATTTTCACAGCCCATTTTACAGTGCATATGAAAATGAGGTGTGAAATAAACAAATGTGAAAAAATCACCCTTTTTTTTTTTAAGAATATCAAAACTTTGACACCTCATTTTGGGCTATGATAAGTGTAGGGAAGAGAGAAATAAAAAAAGAAATAAAGAGACAAAAAATGATGGATGTAATAATTGATGCGATAAAAAAACGAAGAGAAATAAAAAAAATGAGTTGTGAAAAGAAGTGTAAAATTACATGATTTTTTTTTTGTTTTTTTAGAAATTAAATAGAGTATCTTTAGTTTCTTTTGAGGACGTCTTTATGCACTAAAATTACATGATTTTTATGTTTTTAAAGATTAAAAGTTATTTAAAAAAAGAATCTTTTAAAAAATAATATTTTTTAGGATTCAAAATATATTTAATTCTAATTTATTTTTCTTACAAATTTATTTATTTTATGAGAATAGTTACTATATATTTAAATTATATATGAAAATAAAGAATTATGTTACCCGTGCAACAAAGCTAATTAAATCTATTTGTGTTAATATTTGAAAATTGTGTAACAATATTTTATTATTTTTTATATTATTTTTCTCATTTCATAAGATTTTGTAATATTCTTGTTCAATACTTCTATTTTCTAATGACATTTTTTGATTTTATAATAAATGGCATACAAGGTTTAATTTGAAATTGACAAGTCGAGTTTATTGTCAAACTTTTACAATTATGTTCACAATTAAAATTTTATATACATTTCAAACGAGAGACATGTTAGACAATAAATTAACAGTAAAATTGCTTCCCAATTATTTGTATCTATTTATTTATTATTTGATTATAATTTTTCATTTTTTTAGTCATTGTATTAAACTCTACGCATTTAAAATGGACAAATACATCATTTTTATATTAAAATAATTTAGAAATGTAATATATGAATGAATCTTAAATTATATATATTATTAAATTCATATTAAATGAAATTGTATATCATAATCACTCTACTATAAATTATTAATGATATATAAAAATATTATGAAATAGAATAATGAGTTACATACTACTACTAGTTTGATTTTGTTTTTTTGTTTTTTGGTGCATACCAGTTTGAATTTGTTGGGCTAAGGCGCTGACTGAGAAAGAAATGCCACCCTACATTGAGTACATTGAATGAAGCCAGACCAACTATAGTGAGAGTAGGTCATTTACACGTACTACTATAGTTTGATTTTGTTTTCGTTTTTTTTTGGTTTTTGGTGCATACCGGCCAGTTTGAATTTGTTGGGCTAAGGTCCTAAGGAGCTGAGTGAGAAAGAAATACCTCACAGGAAGGCAGCCCCATTCACACTGTGAGGTAACGACGATATTGAGACACATGTCAGAAAAGTGGGTCATGTTGGCATGTGGGATGTCTGCTGTTTCCTTGCACGGCCAATATTGTTTACTTAGTTAATTAGATACACTACACATGAATCACATGATCACCTATACAGGAGTGCATACGTACTATGTAATTATAGATTCATTTAATTAAATTTCAATTTAACCTGAACTTGCCTTATATTTACTTTTGTTTTGTTTATTTAACTTTAATTTGCTTTAATACCAAATACTTCTTGTCTGATGGCATGAAAGTTGTAGAAAAGATAGGCACTAAAAAAGTTTTAATTTAAATTTAATATTACTTTTAAATAATGAGAATTTCAGATGAAAAAAAAATTATATTTAATATCAAATCTTTTAACTAATAGAAGTAAAAATTACATGAAAATTGATTGATGTTACTGTGACACAAAACTTTACGAATACATACTTATTGGATTATGATTTTATTTTGTTAGTTTTTCATTTTATTTTACTTTTTATTCACTTTTAAACGAATAAAATAATCATAACATGTCATTCGTAGTTATTTTGTATCATGTTTGTTTGAAAAAATAATGTTCCTCTTTTCGTATTATTAATACAAAAAATTAATTAAGAAAATCAGCTGCTGCATGAAGAACTGTTTTATTTTAGTTATGAGTGAATGACGTGTCTTTATACAAATCATGGAAGGTTATGGTTGAAAATTAAATCAATTTTTATTACAGAAATGAGACGTTTCTCGTAAGGTAACTTCGTGACAAATGTCTCATAATATAAAGTAATTCCGTTTTAATATCAAATTTGTACCTCTTTCCTTTATCAATTAAACTTGATTTTTAAAATTTTTTTTTAAAGTTCCATTGGGGATTTCTATCTTGCTCTGAAAACGAACTGAACTATGGCGTAGTAGGCATTTATGTCACTGTTCAAAGACAGCTTAATAGTTGTGTCTATCCCTATGCTGTGGTCCAATAACTTATAGTTGCGCACTTGCGCTCGGGCGCAGCTTAGTTGGAAAAAAAAAAGGTAAAATATATTTTTGGTCCCCGTAAAATAAGTGAGTTTTGTTTTTAGTCCCTATAAAATTTTTTTTTATTAAAACATCCTCCCAATTTTTTTGTTTGCAATTAGTCTCTCCTTTCAATTGGCGTGTGTCAGATGCTGTCTCTCCTTTCAATTGGCGTGTGTCAGGTGCTGATGTGACACGATTTCTCTCTCCTACGTGAAAAAATTACCCATTGTCTCCATTCTCACCACTCCCACTGTTTCCCTCTAATCCCCTCCCCCACTCTCACCACCACCACAATCAACCCCCCACCCACTCTGCGCTCTCGACAAAAAAAAAAACAGTTGCAAATAGCATTCGAAAAACAAAACCGCTCTAAGCTTCGTCCATCAAATCCTCCCTGGTTTTCGCCCCTCCACTTTCTCTCACTCCATCGTCCTTGTAGTTGCGCACACCACTGCACATTTGATCCCACCTTTGCTTGCTCAAAGGTCCCTGGAAGCGAGCCGCGTGCGGCGTCATCGTGGTCGCTTGAACTGGCCGCTGCATTGTGCTCTCCGTGCCGGGAATCTTAATCAAAGGTCCTTGGCTGCGATCCCCGCATGCTCTCACCGTGCTTGCTTGAAGCTCGTCACTGCATTTTGCTTATTGGGAATTTTGGCCCATTTACCTCACTGTGTTCTTCCTTTTTAACCGGGTACGTGGTTCTTTCAACCGGTGGGCTGCTTTTCCATTTAACCGTTGGAATGTGTTGCTGCATTGCTTGCTTAGCTTCTCTTAATTGGTATGAAGCAATGGATTAATAAAAGTCATTAGTTTGGATGGTTCTTTATTCACTTATCGTCATATTATCTGTAGACAGAACATCATCTGAATTGTGTAAATAGGATTTTTGGATTGTCGTTTTTGGTAGAGCAAAAAGAGAATAGCGACTGCATTCATAGAGAACCTGGCTACAGCCTATAGAGAACATGTAGCATTTCTTGGGCAAGTGGCTACCTCGCACTTACTACCCACAAATTCGTATCTTCTCAGTCCTTCTGTCACTTGCAACTTCTCCAACCTTTTGTTCCCAAATTGATTTCGGTGAGCTGCTACCGGCTTTTGTGCTAATGGTTTCGCCAACATCAGATTGGCCAAATTTGTTATGTTCGATGTAAATTAATTTTGTTTTGAGGCGTTGAATGAGTGTTTTATAATTCTTATATTTAGGTGATATTTATTTGTTTTTACTTCGAAACACCATTAATTATTCTTCTCCCCTGTCATCTGCAAATTTTCATCCCCTCATCAATCGCAAATGAATTATTTGAAACGTCATTTTCTATTTTTTAAATCTTCCACAAATTTTTGTCCCCCAACCCCATCAATGTGATGGAATTATTGCGGCCTCATATAGAACTAGAAATGATATTTTAGAAAGGTTATGTGTATTGGTTAACACAATAGAACTTATCGCAGAACAACTCTCTTAGCCTTTCTGCAGTTGAGTCACTTGCAGGCCACCAGATCAATTTGGGAACAAAAGGTTAGAGAGGACGTTGGAGCAACTGAAGGAGTGATGAGATATGAATTTGTCGGATGCGGGTGCGAGATGGAGGAGATTATGAGAGGTTTTATAGGTAGAAGGGGTGGGAGAAACAATAGGACGGGCTACAAGGGTGGGGAGATGAGGGTGGGGATCGAGATGAGGGTGGGGTGATTTGTGGCGGTCAAGAAGAATTTTCTGGCAGTTTAAGACCGCCAAAAATACAATCAATGACACGTAGGAAAGAGAAACCGTGCTACATCAGCACCTGACACACGCCAATTGATGGGATGAACTAATTGTAAACAAAAATTTATAGGGACTAAAAACAAAATTCGCTTATTTTATAAGGATCAAAAATATATTTTACCCAAAAAAAAATTTGCGCAGCCTCATCAATAAATGCAAATACAAGAAAATGAATAATCCTTCGAAAAACAAAAAGAAAATGAATAATCCGGTCCTTTGTTATGAAATTATCTTAAACAAAATAAAGAACAATTTTTCGACCAAAAATAATAAAATAATAAAGAACAACTCGTCGAAATAAAAATCAAAATTGGTCAAACTCTTTAATTGGAATATCAACATTTACGCCATTTGATACAAATATATATTTTTTATACACAAATAGTGTGTCATAATCAAACTTATATTAGTTATAATTACATAAATTTCAAGCTTAAATTGAGATTGTTTTTGTGTGTTTTTTATCAAACACTTTTTTGGCTTTTTTTTACATTTGAAAATGAGTAATCCGGTCCAAATACAAACTTGTAGTTAAAATCTCAGTTAAGACCAAGTTGGTTTAAAAGCAATAATGTTATTCAAATATTAATAACTGGCGCAAAGATGTTATTTCCTGTTTAATTTTCTACGTCAAGAATAAAGCCAAATATATTTTTAACATTTGTGAACATTTCATTTGGAGTTATTTTGTATTTATAATTTTTTATTAAGTCATTTGTTTACTTGTATTTTGCTGCATTGAATCTTTAGATTAGAGTGATTTATGAAATTTGAAACAAATACGTAGAACGCATTGGGTAAGAATTGTTAAGAATCGAAAATCTGAAACGTTTAAGTCTTGCAGCTTGAGCAAGATGAATCTAATGAATGGGGATGTAGCTCAGATGGTAGAGCGCTCGCTTAGCATGCGAGAGGTACGGGGATCGATACCCCGCATCTCCATTTTTTTGTTTTTTTTTGTTTCTTTTACCTTTTTCTCTCAAGGCATTAATATTAATTATGTGTTGCTTTATTGTCTGACCCAATTCAAATACGACGTCATTTAAGTAAATATTGGGGATTAGCTTATATATAAATATAAGCACGCTTTTGTTTTGAAGAATGATGTGGTTCTGGACTCTTAATTCTTTTCTTTTTCATACACAGCAAAATAAAATAGCTAGTAATGTATACAAGATAATACAACCATGTCTTGTTTGTTCAATGAGTTAATACTGCAGTTTTGTGACAATTAAAGGAGTGCTGAATCCCGTATGCATAAAAAACCATGTGTTTAATTGCTGAAAAGTTAAAATTAAATCACATGTTTCCAAATAACTTGATTTCCTTTTCTGTATTAATTCCCTGAAAGTGAAATAACAGTGCATGAAAAGTTCCGGTTTAATACATAGACCAAATTAATCAGTAAAATGGATTGCGAGACTAGAAGGAGTTGTCAGGTGAGGGATTTTCGAGTTTGAGTTGTCCAGGAACAATTGCTCACAGAATTGGCCATGGGTGATGAACTAAACAGAGAAATGCAGAGCAGAAAGAAATCTTCTGACATGGCATTTGAGAAATGCTGTAGAGATATTCATCCATAGAAATTGTTTTAAATTGCACACCGCAACACCTGTTGCGGTCGCAATATTGCGGTTGCGGCAGTGTCCGCAACCGCATCAGACCGCAATTGCGGTGTGATTGAAATTCACAGTAAAATCCGCAACGTAACACCGTAACGGCTGTAACGGCCGCATCAGGCCGCAATGCAACGGCTGTAACGGCCGCATCAGGCCGCAATTCTGATAAAAAATATTTTTTTATTCTTTTTCTTTATTTATTTAGTAGATTTAGAAGAAAATTTGAAGGGTTGGAGAGATTTAAAGATAATAGTAGATTGATGGTAAATGAAAAATGCAATTTAGGAGAGGGAATAAGATATGTAAGATTATAAACATGATTCGTAAAATATCACATTTGGTGCAAGAATAAAATAATTTCACACCGCAATGACTGCAATGCACGTTGCGACAGCCGCAATACCCGCAATCGCAGCGATCGCAACCGCGACCGCAATTAAAAACCATGATTCCATACCATAGTAAGCCTAGGCCTAGCTGAGTAGCATTAATTTAATATACAAGCTATAACAGAATTGCCAAATTAGCTAGGAAACTGATTAACTAATCCTATGCAACTGTAACTAACTGATTTAAGAGTTAAATAGCCAGGCGTGATCATGCAGGAATTTTGTACAGTATATAGAATCATCTATTTCTTTCACTATTTTTACCTTACAAAAGTGTAGTATTCAGTGTCATAACGCAACTGAGAAATATGGGTGTGAGGTTGCTAGAAAATATAAATTATGGATCAGCCTTCTTGGTGTTGACACATGCTTGTTCACTTTCTTCATTGAGATGGGGAAAGAAGGAATTCACCATTGGACAATCGTAATTCAAATCAGCTGGCCTTGCAAATTTATGCCTTCACGTATATATATTTTATATATATTAGCCATCAGATAGGGCAATGAGAACTTAAGACATACATATCTAATATTCTAATTAAGCAATAGTATTTATTTCTAAATTCTTACCACTCTTGATCAATCAGCATTTCATTAGTCAATCCAAACTGTCTTAGCTCGTCTTCATCGTGATGCCCCAGTAAGCTATACCTGTACACGTTTACATTTTCATAATCAAGCTATACCATTAGGAACCATGCAATGCAGATAATGAAAGAGTGCAGTGTAGTGTACCTTCCACCATAGCCCTTTTCCATGACAAGCATGTCTCCGTTGCCCATGTTGTTGAGACCCTCAAACTGTTGGACAGTCCACTTGTACCACCTCATCAGAAAAACTCGAAGTGTGAGACCGTGCGATACTATGACCAAGTTCATGTCTGTTTTCTTCTCCCCAGGTGGCTGATACCGTCCAATATTAATATCTGTCCTCAGTGTTTCTCTGAATCCTGTTACCACCAAACCAATCAAACTCTGCATCAGTTTCCATTGTCAATTCCGCAGGAATTGATTTTCTATTTAACGTTGTTCGGTAATTCATGCATCACTCATTTTCAATAATTAATTCTAGAATTAATTATACTTACCTGGAAATCAAATCAAACGGACAGTTAATTATCAGCTCACCTGTGATTCTGTCATACACATCAGCTGCGGATTCTCCATTAGGAAATCGATAAAAGAAGCGACCATAAAGCTTGCGTAATGCTTTATCCATTTGCATCTTCTCTCTATTTTGAAAATTCCCTTTTTAAAAATCAAATAAAAGAAGCAATTAGTGAACTGAATTGGAAAGAAAACATATAAGACAGAAACTAGTTACTAGGAGAGTTAATTAGTTAGAAGATACCGAAATCTTGTTCTCGAATGCGAGGCTCTTCTCTGAAGCCAGCAATTCGTGATCGTTCAAAGGGACGAGCGAGGTGTTGCAAAGTTTCGAGGGTCCTTCTGTAAGGGGAGACATAGAAGTAAAGTTGCCAACTGTGATCACCATCTTTCTCAATCATTTTCTTGATTCTATTGCCACATTCCTCTGCTTGGGCCTTGCCTTTGTTAGTGAGGCCTATCTTGGGATCAGGCACCCTCGTGTACAGGCTCTCGTCCACGTTTCCTTCGCTCTCTCCATGCCTAACCAGGATTATCCTCCTAGGCCTGGGAGGGACAGCTGTAGCAGGGTTGATGATAGCAGGATTCTTCTCTGGAAATCTTGCCGAGGCCGACCCATTGCTGGCTAGTTTGGTTTGGTTGTGGCAGCATTGGATCAATAGGGATGTGTTTGTCCAAGAATTGGGTTTGATTTTAAGCCGTTTTTGTTGGGATGATAGGAGAGATGGAGAGAGGGATGCTGGTGCTGAGTATGGGAAAGGTAGCGCATTCATATCCATGACTTGCTTAATTACATTTATTGCAAGCCTAATTACTAAAATATATTGCTTATTATTATATATGGTCTGAATGGCGCTCAGCTCAATAACATGATATTTCCTCTCTACTCTTCCTCGTTACATTCACTTTCAACTTTCAACTACTACTTATTTGCGGTGGAGATGAATCGTTTCTTCTCTCCTATCATGAATGATAGGTAAGCGTAAGTGGGGACACAGACCTATTGACAAATGGCAGAGTACGTGTGGGTCCTAGACATATATAGACCATGTACTCATGTACTATATATATATATATCCCTCGTGTCTTTTTTTCTTTTGGGCCTTGGACCTGGACGGTAATTATCCAAGAAAAGCCCAACGAACCCACAGTTTTACTTGGGCCAGGCTTCATATGTTCGATGCCAAGTTCTGCAATCTTAGAATAAAATGAGTTTTTACCAAAAATAATACCAGTTTGGTTAGGGCTTAATTACCACAGCTGAGCTGAGACTTTAACCAGATTTAATTTGAGAGTTAATTATTGGATCACTTTTACAGATCACAGGCTTAATTTCCAAGTTCAAATAGTGTGTGGCTTAGATAATTTGTTAATTGTGGGCAATTTGGAAAGGAAAAAAGAAGGTCCAGGAATGGTATGCGACGCTCTTGTTTTGGCCTCTAATCTAATCTAATCTAATCTGGCTGCTGTAGGATCTTTTTTGAATTATTGAATATGTCTGTCTTGTCTTCACTTAGTAGAAGCAGGATATATATGAAAGATTAATTAGTTTTATATATATTTCTCTATGGACCAAAATGGATTGAAATGCTACAAATAACAAAAGAGATCAAATGGCAAGGCAAGCATTTCTCTTCTTAACTTAATTGGTCCTTTTCATTTTGCTTTGCTGTTCAACTAGGCAGGCATATATCCCTCTATTTTTAGTGTTGTTTTCTTTGGCCAGAGAGGCTTCTTATATTCTTTTATCGTCCAAAATGGGTAGCGGCAGCATGTTAATTAGACAATTCTTTCTCTAATATTGGTACAAAAACCATTTATATCAGCTAATAATAATGATAATAATCGAACGGAGATATGAATTTGATCAGTAGAAGAAGAGAATAGACTAAGTCAAAGTTGGTGCTGAAAATGAGAGGAGTCCCCTTCCCACGTTGATCGAGGACTAATTAGCTAATGGAAGTTGGGGTGTGTTATCATCATCATCATCTCCAACTGTGCCCTGACCAACAAGGCAAATTAAACTAATCATGTGCAAGTTGCAATCCAATAACTGTATCTGTACTTCATTCTCATTACCTAACATCAATCCAATGTACTGCTTCCATTCGAGAAGCTAGCGTACGTGGCATTAGAGATTAGTATAAAAAATTAACAACTGATCGAAATGACTGTAAGTGTATAATACAACGAAAAATATTCAACACGGACGGTTTTTTGTTTCTCTTCAACTATTTTTATTTTAAAAAATTTATTTGTTATCTATATATTGATATTGATAATGATAATATAAAACAGGGAAGCTTTCTCAACCAGCCGTCAAAATTAGCTTTCATATATGTTTGGATTTGGAGTGAAAAACGAAAGAAAAAAAAAGTATGGCAAGCATATGGTATACAATATATTGAAGGGTTGTTTTCAGAAGACTTATCAAACCATTCAAGGACAAGGCTGTGCAGAGATTAACTTTGGTTCAATTAGTACTATTAATACAATACCCTGCATGCACAAATCCATGCGGAATGAAAACAATTAACTCGCTAGTAGGAGAACAGATTCATCATTATTAGAGTGAAATCTTAATGTACGTTATACGAGGTATGCAACCTGTTCTGAATCCATCTGCCAATTTGGCCAAACCCAATCCGATTCATGTTAGAATATTGGGTCTCCAGTTAAAAAAAAAAAAAACTCACTGGGTATAGAGCAGAACAACCCCTTGATAAATATCTCATTGACTGGACTTGATCTAGGACCTCGTAGTTTATCTCCCAAGGATCCGCATACTCTCTAGCCCAAACATTAGCTAAGGATAAGCTACAAAACAACTAAGTAATTAAAATCCTTAGCTAATGCATAGCTATTTCACAGCTATATTGCTGTGAGGAACAACGTAACTATATATGGAGAATCCTTACACCTTTGATAAACCATTGAAGATGCTTGGGTCATATCTTGACTTTGAAATGAATATAATGTCCTATGAAATATCCTAGGAAATTTCATAGACACTGAGATAAAAATACAAGAAAAATAAGTAATACATATAATGAGTGATATGAATTTATGTATACCTACCTTAAAGATTAGATGTGTGTATGAAAATAGGTGTTTATATATTGTTGAATATATATCAACCTTGCTAAACTTCTTTTTAGCATAAAAGAAAGAGAGCATATTAAAAAACATATATAACAAAGTTCATGATCATCTGTAACTATCAAATTTTATATTATATATTACTCTCATCATAAACTTGTAATTAAGTACTTAATATGCATGCAAAACAAAGAGAACACTCTCAAGTTAGTGGGACATTTTTAAAATATATAATAACATGAATTCAATATAATATATCAGTGAAGTCTAATAATAATAATAATAGGTAAATAAATAAATGATATTTATTGTTGCGGGATTGAAAAAAAGAAAATATGTTATCGATATTAATACAATATCATATATATTTTAAAAAATTTGAACAATAAACTAATTATATGTAATTAATATACCACTCTCAATCAGGGGTGTAGCCAAGATTTTTTTTATTGGGGGCTGGAATAAAATACTATATTAAGTCCTTTTTACAAGATTTTTTTATGATTTTATTTAGTCATTTTTCTTAGATTTTTTACAAATTTTTAGATGCATTTATTATTATCTTTTTATCTTTACCCCTCATAGTTATTGAAATTTATAATTTTTAGATTAGTTAATGTAAGGAATACAATAGATTTTGACTTACAAAAAAGGATATAAAAAAAAACTTACAATAAGGATAAATTTGGAAGTGGCATGATTTTTTAAAAAACTAAAATATTAAAGCATATTTTTTTAATTTTATTATCTAACCCTAAAAGTAAAATTTAAATCAAATCAAAGAAAATTCTTTATTATTTTTGTAAGATTTTTACTTTTTATCATGCAGATCTAAAAATTACATTCAAATATATTAAACACAATCTTTTTTAATTTTAAATAAGATTATATGATCTCTAAATAAGGAAAAATAATTAATATAAAGAATATATAAAAAAAGAAATGAGGACTCAATACAAGTAGTGAAAGAATTATAAAGAAATAATACTATTAAATTTACAAAATATTTTAGGGAGCGGAACAATAGTTAGTAAAATATTTTATGTGAGATCTATATATATAATTGGTAAAAATATTGAAAAATTTTAGGGGCGGTGGCCCCTACTAGCCCCCCTTAGCTACACCTATGCTCTCAATTATAGTGAGTAAACAATAAAATTGTTCAAGTATTAGGGGTGTTCATGGGACGAGTTTTACCTGTTCCTAACCCGACCCTAATTTTTTATCGAGCCAATTTTATTGACCCGAACTCGTCCATAAACCCGAAGAGACTCGATGATGTGCGGGTCTAAGTAAGACCGGGTCTGAGTAGGACAGGACCGGGTTGACCCGATATATAAGCTAAATATAATCATGAATTGATTATATAACAATGTTCAAAAGAAAATAGTTCATACAATTAATAAATATATTGCATATAATAGAATATCTCTTAATGTATGCAATATTTTTTACTTTTTTAAAGTTTGAGACATTACTAAACCAAGAATAACATTATATCACTATATAATATTTATGTATATAATGTATTTTTAAAGGTAAATAAAAGAAATTTAGACTAAAAAATAAGGTTAGGACTTTAAACAATAGAAAATCATAAATAATAAATATTATATTTGTATATGAAGGACGGACCGGGTAACCCGGAGGTGAACCCGAACCCGTCCTCAACCCGATGTCGGGTCAAAAAATGAGACCTGATTTGGTTCTAGTCTTTCTTGTTGGACAGGAACAGACCCGACTCGAGTAGGACGGGTTGGGACGGGTCAAAGGGACGGACCGAGTTTAGAACACCCCTACCAAGTATATATCTCCCAGCCGTAATAAAATTTCATAGTATATAAATAATATTTACATGATAATGAGTGAGATGAATATATAATTAACTTGATAGGTAATAAATTAATACATAAAAAAATCATTGTTCTGATATCACTAGCTAATCGACCTTCCTTTCCTTCCAATAGGTTTCAATAAAAAAAAAAAAAGGATTATATATGATCCTCTGCCAAAACTGTAAGGATTCTTACCTCCTATTCTTTTTTTGGTTTTGTTATAACATTAAAATGTATGTGTTAGAAAAATTGTGGACCTTCAGACTTAAGAGCAACAAGACATTTGTTTGTTTACGGATTTTAAAAAGAGTTTTCAATATGTTTTTAAATACATATATTTGAAAAACTTGTTTGGGAGGCTATTTTTAAAAATAGCATGACTGTTTTTTATTTTTAGAAACTAAAATTCTGAAATTATTCTAAGATATTTTTAAAAATTGTTTTTAGTTTCTTTATTTTTTAATGAAAATGTTATAAATAACTCATTTCATTTATAAAAAAATAGTTCCAAAAAATAGTTTCTAAAAACTAAAAGATAAAACGTAATCAAATTACTGTCTAATCTTCAAAATTTATCATTTTGAGTTTTACGTCATTTTTATTATAACAGTAGGAAGAAACTCAAATAGAAAATTTTTCATACTCAATTGAAAAAAAAATCATTTCTGACTAATTAATAAATTGCATTTAGTTTAAAATTTGCAACATCTCAAACAGAAAAATATCACGTTCATTTTTTTTTGTCGAAATAACACTGATTAAAAATGTCCAGCGACACTTACATCAATTATAGGATCCTAAATAAAGAGCACTTTCGCAGTGCATAACAGATTAAAATAACACTAGAGATAATACCCGTGCGTTGCGGGGGTTTATTTATGTTTTGTAACTATAATATTTGATAAGATTAATTTTTAAATAAATGTGTTAAAATTATTATAGATTAAATATATTAAAAATATGTTAAGAAATAAAATATATTACATGCTAAAGATGATGAAATAGTGAAACATATTTCTTGGATAAAAGTTATTTTTTGCTGTGGTGGATAAATCATTGAAAAATGTATAAGTACCATAATTGGTGGACATTTTTGTTCATAATTAAAAATTATATATATATAAGTTTAACATAAATAATGATTTTATATATAAAAACATATTACGTTTTCTCTTATTTTCTCATGATATTACCCTCAACTCCAGGGGCGAAGCTGTCCAGGGACAAAGAGGGGCCATGGCCCCCATCAATTTTTTTTTTCAAAATACATATATATAGTTGGATGAAATTGTGCAGTTGAGTTAGTTAGAAGGAGAAAAAGACAACTTATTAGTTAATAAGTTAATTTACTAAATTAAAAGTGTTGGATTTAAGTAACTAATTAATGTAAAATGATATAAAAGAATATATTTTTATAAAATTTATTATATAAATTCTATTTTTATTTTCTAGCTTAAAATATAATATTAGTTATTTACAACTTTAGGTTATTGATAAGATTTTAAAAAAAATTGTCAATGATAAAAAGTTTATTTAAAAACCCATCTGTTATTAAATTCATTAAATGATGTGGCAGCACATCATTGGATGTCTGTGTAAATTTTTTTTACACCGACAGTGTATATTAATTAAATCTAAAAATAAATTAATTAGTGAAATAATTAAAATAAATAATAAAAACAGAATAATAATTAAAATAATTCATAAAATTCTTAAATTACTTATACAGTATATATGATTATGAGTAGTTATCTTAATTTAGTATTAAATATTTGATTTTAAATTTTTATTATATATACACTTATCTATTTTAAAAAAATAAATTTGTATTTGGGTAGGCTGACTCTTCTCATGCACCTTGAAAATATTCGAATAGCAAGACATTTAAAAAGTATAAAAAATGACCCAAGGTTTAAAGAATTGAGGTTGAGTGATGTTTATATAGAGCATATCAATGTAGTTATATTTAAAACTTTTAAATTGTATAGTAAACTATAAGATCAAGAAAATCATTTAACTTAAAATTAATATAATTATATTAATTATGAGTATTTGACATTTAGAATTTAATATTTGTCACAACATTTAATATATTATATATATAATAGTTATAATATTTAATAATACTAATTATATAATGTGAATTAATTGTATAAGATGTTTAGTATTCCATAGGTTATATTTGATGAATACAACATCAATAGTAATATTAAAGTTAATTTTATATTAATAGAAATACAAAATTTTCAATATATTAAAAATTAATTTAAGACAAATGATAAACAAAACTAACAAAATTACTTCAATACTAAAATCATGTTAAAATGTTTATTTTATTTCTATAATACTTTCTAGATAATATTCTAGCTCTATTTTCAAATTTACTCAGAGTGTGTTTGTGAGTTTAGAATATTTAATTATGAATATTTAACATTCAGAATTTAATATTTTTCATAATATTTAATGTATTATATATAATAGTTATAATATTTAATAATACAAATTATATTATATGAATTAATTGCAAGAGATGTTGTTTAATATTCCATATGTTATATTTCATGAATACAACATTAATACTAATATTCAAGTTAATTTTACTATATATATAGATAGATATAGATATAGATATAGATATAGATATAGATATAGATATAGATATAGATAGATGTGGAAGGACGCCATTAGATGTTTGTGTAAAATTTCTTCACACTTACAATGTATATTAATTAAATCCAAAAATAAATTAATTAGTGAAATAATTAAAATAAATAATAAAAACAGAATAATAATTAAAATAATTCATAAAATTCTTAAATTACTTATACGGTATATATGATTATGAGGAGTTATCTTAATTTAGTATTAAATATTTGATTTTAAATTTTTATTATATATACACTTATCTATTTTAAAAAATAAATTTGTATTTGGGTAGGCTGACTCTTCTCATACACCTTGAAACACATTCGAATAGCAAGACATTTAAAAAGTATAAAAAATGACCCAAGGTTTAAAGAATTGAGGTTGAGTGATGTTTATATAGAGCATATCAATGTAGTTATATTTAAAACTTTTAAATTGTATAGTAAACTATAAGATCAAGAAAATTATTTAACTTAAAATTAATATAATTATATTAATTATGAGTATTTGACATTTAGAATTTAATATTTGTCACAATATTTAATATATTATATATAACAGTTATAATATTTAATAATACTAATTATATAATATGAATTAATTGTAAAAGATGTTTAGTATTTCATAGGTTATATTTGATGAATACAACATCAATAGTAATGATAAAGTTAATTTTATATTAATAGAAATACAAAATTTTCAATATATTAAAAATTAATTTAAGATAAATGATAAACAAAACTAACAAAATTACTTCAATACTAAAATCATGTTAAAATATTTATTTTATTTCTATAATACTTTCTAGATAATATTCTAGCTCTATTTTCAAATTTACTTAGGGTGTGTTTGTGAGTTTAGAATATTTAATTATGAATATTTAACATTCAGAATTTAATATTTTTCATAATATTTAATGTATTATATATAATAGTTATAATATTTAATAATACAAATTATATTATATGAATTAATTGCAAGAGATGTTGTTTAGTATTCCATATGTTATATTTCATGAATACAACATTAATACTAATATTCAAGTTAATTTTACTATATAGAATATAGATAATAAGCACGCATGCTCATAAATCTAAACTATTAAGATCTAAACTATTTAGGCATCCCAAAACACAGCCATTACAAAACAATATATATGAAAGAGATTTGGATATTTCTATTTTTTTTATTCCTTTCGGAGCAGTACAAGTCCAACATCAGCTCAAAGCAAAAATATACACGACGTCAATAACAACTAAACTGAGTATATCATTGCTGCAAAATCGAGTTACAGTAATAGATACGTATAAAAGCAGCATATACTGGGTAAATCAGTGCTGCCGAAATGCTATCAGACTGTTAAATAATAGAACAGTGGTGAAATCAAAAGAAAGGAAAATAACACAAACTCAAGAAAGATGAAGGGATAGAGATTATGAAGGTGGTGGATGAAAAGGAGAAAGAAAAAACCGAAAAATATGGAGAAAATGTGACTACAAATATAAGAAAAGAAAAAAGAAAGAAAAACTCTTAGCATAAAGAGAGAAAAACCCACCTAAAATGAATAGGAGATCTCCCATGGAGGGAGAGTGGCCCCAAAGGGGCGCCGCTGCGCGCTATTTACTCTCTGTCTCTGATAGGGTTTTTACGCAGCTCATATAAGGATTTGTATTGTTGGCTCTGTTAAATATCACGTTCGTTCCAATGCACTCTTTTACAAAAAATTATTCATTTCTTTTAAAATAATATACGTTTATAATGGTTTCAAACGAAGAAATAAACATGTACTAACTCCGTCAAACAAACAAAGAATAATATTAAGAAATTATTTTAAAATGTTTAAATATTCACCTTTTTATTGATTATTTCTTCTTCTGATTGAATTATTTTATGTGGAGTCATTATATGAGCTATTTCGGAGGATAAGCGGTTGTAGAGAATATATATATATATATAGTATAAGTATTTTAAATGGATATTACAATATATTAAACCAATGTCACTCCGTGAATCACATAGTGCATAAACTTGTTGATTTTTAGTTTTATGATGGCAATAAAGAATGTTATTAGTATGATATTACAATATATTAAACCAATGTCACTCCGTGAATCACATAGTGCATAAACTTGTTGATTTTTAGTTTTACGATGGCAACAAAGAATGTTATTAGTGTTATTTTTGTTAATGATAAAAGCAACATAGTTTACTACTAGTTTAATTATTGAGGTTTGCAAAAAGAAAGGTGCATGATTTTCGCTTTGGCGCTGCTTCCCACTTATGCATGCTCTAGAGCATAACAGTATTCCTACCTAGCTAGCTTAGGAATAGGATGGTCCTAATGACTGGTAATCGCCCATATACTAATATAAAAAGGTAAATTTTATATATATGCATGAAGATGGACCACGCTATAGTAGGTAGCAAGCCTGGTTGAGTCGCATGTAGTTTACAAGTTCCAAACCTAGCTATTGTGTTAAAAAATGTGGTTCCTGTATCAGACTTGTACAGGGTCTTATTACCCCGCCATTTGTGGAGTCCCTAATTGACCCCTCTCAGCACTGCATGGCCATGACTTCTTCTTGGTCTTTGAAATTTGAAAACAGTCCCACTCTATTTTTTTTTTCAAAAATTAAAAAAAGTTCATACATATGCTCCACTTTGAGACCAAATTATATACTTAACTAAATATAAAACAGGAGAGGATCCTCATCTCATCCGTAACTTGATGGGGTGGTGCAGTGCAAAGGGAAGAGTGACGTCATTGTTGTGTAGGCAAGACAGGGGAAAGAGAAGAGAAGAGAAATTTGGCAAGCGGCGGAGAGAGCTACGCTACGCTCATTGGATATATATATATATATGGACTGCTTTCTTTTTAAATTAAAGCTCTACTAGCTAGCTCATTCATCCACTCTCATCCCCCGCGCGTGCATGCACTCTTCCCTCATCCTTGCATATGTGCCCATCATCCTTCACATCTCATCTCCATCATGCCTATACTATATATATATTATTAAGAGAGATTATGCATGCATACGACTATTATCAAAGAAGAGATCGAAACCGTTTATGTCAAAGCTAGCTGTAAATATATATAGACATGCATGCTTGGAGCTGCAGGTTTTGCTTGAAATTAAAATCACAGGTAATATATTACATATCATTTTCAATCACAAAATGGCAAATCGCGCGCCAATATTGATCATTGAAAAATAAAAACCCAACATATATCAAAATACTAAATGTAGTACATATATATATATATATATATAGCATATGCACGCAGTTCAATTAATTCGAATTTCATATTTTCCCTAAATACTGGTACATGAAAAATTAAGTAAAACATGATATTCATGGCTGTTTAATTACAGTTAGATTGAGTGTCTGTCTATGGATAATTAAGTTTTATATCTTTTCAGTTGTTATGATGGTTTATGAAATGGAATTGCGCGTGGAAGACATATTTTAAATAAATAAAAGATGCGGTCCCATGCAAAATAGATAAGGTTGGAGCACTTGAATAGAGCAATTAATAAGGATTAGATGGGCAAAGGTTGGACCACCTCATCTCAATATCTCATCTCGCGCTCAGTCCCTTATTTTAGGATCATTTTACCCAAACCCAGCCGCATCACTTTTCACCTCTTCTCTGTGCAAGAAACAGAACACAACAGAAAACTCTGCTAGTTAGCTATATACCCTAGCATTTAATTATATATTAATGTTCAAGTTTGAAGGTGAAAAAAGAGGCAGGCAGGCAGGATGGCCCACCAACTCATCCCAAAAAGAGTTCAACCTCTGAAAAAGCCTGCAAAAGACCCTTTACTTTGGATCACTTCGACCTTGGGATTCACCTACCTACAAAGATCCCCCCTTAATCACTTTTTTTTTTTAAATTCTGTAAACTAATTAACTTGCGATTGTGTAACAATAAACAAATTCATGAGTGAGGACTAGACTAGGAGAGCCCCTTCTGCTTCATCATTATCATGGACTTGGGTTAATTTGGTGTAAAAGCAGAATTTGTTAAAAAAAAAATCAACATTTTCGTAAATCAGAGCAGCTCATCATTTGACGGCTTGTAGTATATATGTTCCAGCCTTCCAGGCAAAGGACAATCATCCTGGTCCTTCATAACTCATAAGTCCTATGTAGAGAAGAGAAGGTTAGTTTTTTTTTTTTTTGTTCATTCTCCTGTCTGACAATGCTTGTTTTTTCTAGCCAATTATTAATTAGCATTCATTTTAAAAATATCTATTATTTTGCTGGTTGTAGGTATAGGTTTTTTTTTTTTTATAAGGGTAAGAAATAATTGAGGAAATTAAATTTCCTTGATTTTATTTAATTTTTCCCTGTGCAAGAAGTCTATTTTGGTTGTATTTATATATATCTTGCATTGCATTGACCCACTCCACTTGTGGTCTGCTAGAGAGAGAGACATATATGAAAGGAAGGAAATGATGGCATGAAGGTCATGATCACCCCTATCTGTTATTCTATTTCTGAGGAAGTATACCGCATCTTTCTTCCTAGGTTGGGTTTTCATGATACCTTAACCCCTGTTTTGGCTTATTCAGATCGAGAATTACAAGTCTAACAAAAATAAACTCCCACTCAGTCTCCAATTTAACCACCACCACAGAAACAAGCAAAGCAATTATTCAATTTTCTTCCTTTCTGCTTTTGGGCTTTATATATAAAGAATTCGGTATTGATGGTTATCAACTCTGTTTCTGGATTCTGCTATGGGAGGGTGAAACTAGCTATATCATAAGAAACATCTAGAGTTGAAGCAATTTTCATGTCTGTGTGAAGACAAATTAATTAAGCTAACGATGCAGACTCATCTATCGAACCAGATCCAAGGCTTTGTGTCGACGGAGGCAGAGATGTTCAACCTCAGCGGCACAGGCATGGAAATGATAGGGTTTCCCAAGCAACAACAGAGTGAATGGAAAAGCTTCTTCTCCAAACCTGGTCCGACTTCTTCCAGCACCATGAACGAGTCTTGTAGTAATTTCTTCCAGCATCAGCATGAATACACAAACACAACTGCAGGGATTTCTGAAACAGGTAGCCAGAATCTGATTGTTGGTGATTCCTCAGCAGCATGGCAGGGAGAGAACAGATCATTGGTGGTGGAAGATTCTTCTTTAAGGTGTGTGTTCCCTTGTGAAGGAAATGAAAGGCCAAGTCAAGGCCTTTCACTCTCTCTCAGTTCAAACAATCCTTCCAGTATTGGGTTGCAATCTTTTGAGCTAAGACATCATCAACCCCAATCTGATTTCGTCTCAGATGGGAAATCATCATCAGGGAATGCTCAACAACAACAGATGACGTTGGAAGATGTGTATTTGAGTGCCAAAGCTGCTGCAAATCTTTATCATTCAGGACATTTCTTGCTCACGAACTCCAAGTACTTGGTACCTGCACAGGAACTTTTGAACGAGTTTTGTAGTCTAGACGCAAGGCAAAGTGATGATGTGGCAAAGCAAAAGTTGGAGAAGAACAAGGCGCAGTTGGAAATAGATCAGGATACCTCAAAGAAGCATTCTCTCACCTCTCTAGAGTTGGCTGAATTGCACAAGAGAAAGATAAAGCTGCTTTCCATGCTGGAAGAGGTAGGTATATATGTTAATTAGTTTCTTTCCAATAAATAATCTTGGTTTCATGGATGCAGGTAGTAGTAACTTTTGCTAATTTAATTTGGCATATATGAAGGTTGAGAGAAGATATAGGCACTACCGTAATCAGATGAAGGCGGTGGTGTCTTCATTTGAAGCAGTGGCTGGGAATGGGGCTGCGACGGTGTACTCAGCGTTGGCCTTGAAAGCCATGTCGAGACATTTCAGGTGTTTGAAGGATGGGATTATGGGACAGATTGAGGTGACAAGGAAAGGCATGGGAGAGAGAGATGCTGCAGTTGGAACAAGCAGCAGGGGGGAAACGCCGAGGCTGAAAATAATAGACCAAGCACTGAGACAACAAAGGGCGTTTCAGCAAATGAACATGACGGAAACCCATCCATGGAGACCCCAGCGTGGCCTTCCCGACCGTTCTGTCTCCATTCTAAGGGCTTGGCTTTTTGACCATTTTCTCAATCCGTAAATATCTCTTTTCTCTTATTGCTGCTTCTGTCATATAGATATAATAATTGATTAATTGCTTGCTACATTCAACTCCCAATTAATGTAAGTAACCTACAAATTAGATTTTATGAAAGAATATTCTTAATCAATACAAATTATATAGTGTGCTGGTGTGTCTATATATATATATATATATATTAGGCAGTTTCTTTTCATCACCATTCAGATTCCATCTCTCATTTTTGTATATAAATTAACCTTTGCAGGTACCCAAGTGATGTTGATAAACATATTTTAGCCCGCCAGACTGGTCTCTCCAGAAGTCAGGCATGCACATATAGATATCTACTTTTTTATTATTTTGTATATATAATAAATTAATTAAAATAGGCATTAATTAATTAGGTACACGGCCACTCACAATTAATAATACTGATCTATTATATATATTATATTATATTAAATTAAACAAAAATATCATTTTAGGATCAACAAAGCACTGTTAGTATATATGTATTGACGTGGAATTAAATTGAAAATTAAGGGCGTTGGGAGATACTGACATGTATATAATATAAAATGAAGCAGGTTTCGAATTGGTTTATTAACGCGAGGGTGAGGCTATGGAAGCCAATGGTGGAGGATATGTACTTGGAGGAAGTGAAGGAACAAGAAAACAATATTAATTGTGAGGATGATCAGAAGCCAACAGTTGGATTAAATAATATTGATTCCGAGTGTGCATCCATCAACAACCAACAACATATCAATGCTTTTTCATCATCTAACACAAGTAGTGGGGGTGGAGTGTCTTTGACGCTGGGGTTAAAACAAGCGCCACCAAGTCAGAGTTCAGTGTTGTATCCAATTGTAAGGGAACCAGGTGTTGTTCAGTACTCTCTTTTCGATGAGGAAGGACTTAACCCGCTGCAGCCATACAGGAATTTGATGGACGCACAGCTGCTCCATCACCTCCCGGGTTAGACTTAAATTAATTACTATATATGTATGTATATTTAAGTAGATCGATCGATATATAGAAATTTTAGTTTTTCATTTTTAATTTTAGCTACCTACAAAGTTATTATATATACAAACACAATGCTTCCTTCCATACAAGCATAAAGCCACACAAGGTTAGTGTATGCATGCCTATATTTTGGAATTGGAATTCTCAACTAATTAACTACTGATGCATGCTGCAGCAATTATATATACAGATTTTGTTACTTAATAATCTTTTTTTAAAACCAGCAAGTTTCTCTATTATATGGAATTGGAATTGATCCCTAGCTAGTGGAGGGACTATTAATTAATTTTGATTTGGATGGATTAGGGTTCCCTAATTCCATTAACTACTGAGCTAGCTAGCTAGTCCAAGTGGCAAATAAAATTCTTTTGTTAGGGTTGAAGATATTTTTATGATGAAAAAGAAAAGAATATTGCAAAAAGAGACAACAACATTTGGTTGGATGCAATAAAGAAGAACAAGAGTTACGATAAATATCACAGATAATTTGGTGTGGTTGTGGTCCCTAATTCATCCTCATCAAGACAACATCTAGTGCCGATAAGAATTCCATGGTTGGTTGCTTTAGGATATATGTATATATGTTAACTTTTGCTATTGATTTATCTGGATGTGCCCTTTCTTTTCCGCCAATGTTAGAGATGCCTTTTCAATAAGTTTAGTGTTAGCTAGAGGTGCTAGGACATGATATGAACTGAATCAAATCGCACCCACTAGAGATGGACACGTATTTACATCCCTACATTTACGTAATAATAATTACTTACTTTTCAATGACGATAATTTATTTATTTCAATTTTTTTGTTGTATAAACTTTCATATAAGAAATTAGGGGATGACAATTGAGTTTGGTACCCGTAGAATATACTTGCAAATAGACAGGAAAAACCTGCAAAGCAACTATAAAGGCGGGCTTTTACTCGCAATTTTTCATGGGACCAGATGAACGTGGTACTAGAACTTACTATAGTGTCAAACTCACCCTAAGCCCGCACATATACATACACACACACATATATATAATTATTAAATAAATAGGTTCACATAAATTTATATATATATTAATATTAATTTTAACCAAATATCTAAAATATTAAAAACTCATAATAAATATTTAAAAATAAAAAACTAAAAAAGATAGATATTTCATATTAAAATTATCATCAGAATAAAACAATTCATATTAAAATTGCAATCAGAATAAATCAATAGATCGAACCCTAAGTGTCTCACCTAGTGTCACCCCCTTTCTACTTCCATTTCAAATTAAATTGTTGTGTTATGTTAATGATATTAAATTATTATGAAGTTCAAATTTATTAAATTGTTATCTAGAAGTATTAAACTATTATGAAGTTCATGTTTATAACAGTTATATTATTTAATGATGATATTTAAAAATAATATTTGGATGAATGTGGAATAATTTTTTAATCGAGTTATAATTTTCTCACAGTAATATTTTTTTTTATTGACTTGCTAATTTTCACTTAACTAAACTACGGATAACATGCGTGAATATAAGCATATAGGTGCCAGCAAGAAGGGAGATGAACATTAAAATTACTAATTACTGTCAACACGATCACAAGCACGAATATGGACTTTTTTAAAAAAAAATGAATATGGAGACAGATATTATAGTATCTTGCCAAATGATACACATTGTTATTCTAGAAGAAATGGCCCTATAGGAAAGTCAATACAAATTACGAAAACTTAAAATAATTAAATTATGTATACATTATAGTCTTTTGAAAAAAATCCTTAAATTTCAAGGGTTGATATATCAAATTTATTTAATAAAATAATAACAAATTTTTTTAGATACAAATATGTTAAACTTTTCATATTAACAGTGCATAAAAATAAATTAATAAAAAAAAGTCTATGATTGATTCGTGAATAAATATCATATCCTCTCTCTCTTGCTTATTTTGTTTCAATGAAATTAAATCGCTCCTTTTTGTTTATATATATATATATATGTATATTTATTGTGCGTGTTAATTAAGTACAAGAATCACATTCGTTTTTTTTTTCTTTAGATATTCTTACAACTTTAATTTTTTCACACTCATTTTAATTTATACACTTTTTTACATTATTTTTTCTTTCTATCTCTCTTCCATCGTATCAATTATTTTATCTCTCATTTTTCTCTTTTTAATTTATTTTTCTTTCAATCCATTTCTTTTCTACACTCTCCATACTCAAATTTTTAAGTGTATAAAGAAATATATTTTTCCATATTTTTATGATGAATCCATATACCAACAGTGAAAGGTGACATTAAAGAGTGAGATATTTTGTTGTTCAACACGGTATAAAGAAAATAAGACAGATTTCTTTCTTGTGGTGTGTATATTAAGGAAGCAGTCACATAGTTGACTTAATTACTAGGGTGAAACAAATTATTGCATATGTAGAGGAAAATTAAGGAAGCTAGCTAGGAAAATGACGAGGTATCTGTATTCATTGTTGATCAGAATTTTCAAAGCGAGATGACTGACTAGGGGGTAGTACGACTACAAAGAATATTATTAACATTTTTATTACACCAAAATCAAGTTACAAAATATGGATTTAAACCAATGATATATGAATCCAGACCAACACGATATTTATCTGCGTTGGCAAGGAATCAAGTTTGTAACGTAATTTTGAATAAACCAAACACGAGGAGCTACGAGGATAATCATATATATAGTCCTTCATAAGCTGCAGGCATGTTATTGTTCAAGTTTTAATTTCTATACGGTATGATATTATGACATATAGGGCCTTGGCCTTCTTCCACCTTCCCCAACTAACCTATCTATCATCTCCATTAAAACAATTTCCGCATATTGCGTGTGATCTTTCCTTTTCTTATGTGTTTGTTCGTGTACGTAGCTCTGAACTATTGGGTATTAGTACTTTGATATAAACGTTAAGATCATTATAATTATAGAACAAATATATTTCTTGTCACTCATTGAGTTAATATTTATTATTTTTATCATTCCCGGGCCGGTCCAACTTTACTTTGGGTCTAAAGCAATGTTTCTAATGAGGTCTTTTTAAATAAATAAAAAAATTATTAAAATGTTATAACTTTATTTAAAAAAATTTGATCGAGATGAAAAATTACTTATTAAATTATTATAATCAATTTCGTTTAACATTTCTTTTTCTATCTATAATAAAGCCAATTCATTTAATCTTTCTTGAGACATTGTTAATTTTAAATAATATTTTATTAATTTTAGTTTGGAAAAATTTCTTTTCACCGAAGCAACAATTACTAGAATGGTTAAAATAAATGTAATCCATTAATATCAGAGTTATCATTATGTTTTAAATAATTTCCAATGTTAAGACATTTTTCTTTTAAATTCTCATTATATAATGACTTTAATTTCTCAACAGTAAATAAAAAATAAAAAATATTTTGTACAATTTGAATTGATCAAATATACTTTGAAATGTAACAATTGCTTGGCCTATTATGTATAAAAAAAATATTCAATCCTAAATGATTTTTGGGGGATTTTACTTCATTATTAAATTGTTAATCACATGACACATGTTAGAATAAAGACTAAAGAGGGAGTGTGAAGATTTATTTTGAAAAAAATAAAAAAAAAATGTTTTGTTCACCCGTTGAAAAAAAGAGAGACTGAAAGAGTAAGAGAGAATGGATAATAATAGTATAACACGTACAGAAGAAAAGCCACGAAATAAAAGATAAAGGCATGATAACATTGGGGCTTTTTTTTAAAAAAAATACTTAGTTACTCTTAATACTCTCCTTTTTCACTAAGTTAGGGCAAATGCACATCCTTTTAGTTAGTTTTAAGTTGTTGACTTGTTGGCCATTTGAGACCATTTCTATTTTTTTTTTTTAATTTTTTTTGTCGAAAGATGATTTCTATTTTGTCAGCCTCCATTCTCAACAGGCCCAGACTCCATCATCGCATCGTCCAACCTGAAAATAAACGGTGTCTGTACCAGCCTACTTACCATTGGGAATTCATCAAGGCTTGGACCCTCTCGCGTCTTACCATTGGACAATATTCTTTTTTATTTTTGTCAAAAGGGATACACAACACAATTCTCCATTTCCTTTGGTGAGCCAGTCTATTTTTTTGGGTGAGCCACTCTTCACTCTTTTCATTTTTAATGTTTACGGAACAGACAATGCTCAACAGCCTAGGCCCATAACAAAGTCCAACTAGTCCAACATGGAACTCGGTTTTGACAAAAAAAAAACTTGGATCTCGGTGATAAAGCAGTATTAATTAGTTGATACCTTGATATACATTTAAGAGAAAACTTTAAGATTGAAAAAAAAAAAGAGAAAACTTTAAGAGGAAAGAAAGTTAAACTAGTCATTTTAAATTTTTACTTTAGTTGATATACATTTCATAATAATTAAAAAAGTATGGTTTTATTTTTAGTCTATTTTATATTTTTTCAGGAATCTACAAAGAAAAATACGATATTAAAAAAAATATTTTTACTGTTTCTCTCGCAATATATTGTAAATAAAAAATAATGTTATATTTGTATAATTGTAAATAATTAAAATACTTTAATTAAAAGTGAAAAGCCGCCTATTTTGTGTATTTCAGTATTTCTGATTTGCTATTCATTAATAATTATGATTCTAAATGAATTTCATTTGTAATGTTAAAGTTCATATTCTACAATTATATATTATTTTAAAAATTCATTATTATTATTATTTCCAACAAAGAAAATCCAGGACACTTGGTTTTGATCATAGCCACAAGCACATACGATTAGATACTTAAAGATCAAAGCGAATGTTAAATTTGTACCCAAAAGTTTAAAATTAATGCATATATGTGTGTGTGAGAGAGAAAAGAAGAATATGAGCGAAAATAGAAGCGGTTGATGCTAGCTAGAAATTAGTTTGTGGTCCACCATAAGAAATGTCCTGCACGCCATCTCTGCAGGTACTGTCCCTTTAATCAATTGCAAACTGCCATGGAAACGACCCAAACTCTTTGAGCTCAGTGAGCTGGAGCGTACAAGAGGCAAAGGATCCCGACCACTCAATAATTTGGCGTTTTTGTATGATCTCACATGTGATCATCTCAGTAGCAACTTCTTGAGTGATATTCCCATCTCTCTTCAGTTGATCTTTGATGGGATATGCCGTCTCCATTAATATATATTGTCTCATCGATCGTCCTGAGCGTATATATATTCTGTAATGCATGCATGCATTACAGACTCTCTATATATCACTCTAATAATCACATGTGATCGATCCGAATTCGGAAGGAATGAAGGAAGCGGATTCTTTCTAACAATGTATTGCAGTATGACACCAAAAACGTCCTTTGGCTACATGTATTACAGAATCAGAATCATAAGGTGTCACTCTCGATCGGGTAAGGTGACAGATTTTTACGGTAGACATGCAACCAACACCCTTACCATAAAAAGAAAGACGCCAATTCACATATGATATTTTATTTCGTCCAGAAAAAAACATATAATATTTTATTAATTTGGAATAAATATGTTTTTATCCTAAGATTTGCTTTTTTAGTCGCCGTAATTTAAAATTTATGGATTTGTTCCCAAAAAAATTAGTGTATTTTTTAGGGTCAAAATCACTGATTTTAAATTATAGAAACTAAAAGTAATTTTTGACTATATTTCATGAATAAAAACATAATTAACCTTATTCATTTTCAATTTAACCTTTAACTAATTCATCAACCAGATTTAGCATGTTTAGTTTCACATAAAATAGCGTTAAAAACGTTGATTCAGGGCCTAGTCTAAATTTTGACATTGGGGTCGGAATAAAATATTTACTCTGGTTCTATCTATGTATTTATTCTATATTTCAAAAATATTGTTCTACACGTGTTACATTTTATCACTTGAGTTTTTCTTAGATTTTTTTTTATTTTTATCTTTGTAAAGTGGTTTTTTTATGAACCATGAGAATTTTTTATAGGAGATCGTCCTGCTCCTATCATTTCTTTTTTTTCTTTTTTTAATCACACTTTAATTTTTTTATTATTATTATATTAAAATAGTTTTTCTCATCATCTACTCCTGATTATCCATTTCATTACATACAAGCACACTTTAAAAAATACAATAAATAAGTTTATTTACATTTTGTTTCATTTCTTTTTCTATTTTCTTTTTTATCACACTTTTATTTTTTTTATTATTTAAAAAAAATACTTTCTCTCATTATTCTTTTCTAATTATTTGATTTCATTACAGAAAAATACAAATTAAGAAATACAATAAATGTATTGATTTACATTAAATTTAAAGTATTTTTTCAAATATATCATTTTTCTCTTTATCTCTCTTATTTATTTACTTTATATCTTAAAATTGTTCTTTTAGTACATAAGTTATGTTTTCTCACTTGAGTCTTTTTTACGTTTTTTAGGAACCACGAGTATTCTCCACGGGAGGTCGTCTTGCTCCTACTGTTTCTTTTTTTACTTTTTTTAATCACACTTTAATTTCTTTTTATTATTATTATTACTATTATAAAACAATTTTTTTATCATCAATTCCTGATTATTTGTTTCATACTTTCATTACATAAAAGCACTGATTGAGAAATATAATAAATGTGCTAATTTACATTAACTTAAAAACATTTTCTCTCATTATTAGTTCCTATTTATATGTTTCATTATAAAAGTTATTTCTTTTTATGAATCACGAGTATTATCCATGGGGAGTAATTCTGTTGTTACTGTTTTCTATTTTTCCTTTTTTATCACACTTTAATTTTTTATTATTATATTAAAATAGTTTCTCTCATTATTCATTCTTGTTTATTTATTTCATTACATAAAAACATATATTAAAAAAATACAATAATTATGCTCATTTATATTAAGTTTAAAGTGTTCTTTTTCCAAGGGAGCATATCACGTGAGAGAAGTGTTTTATTGTGAGAGGTGAGAGGACTAAATACTAGTCCTTAGATCAAAATAAATGGCTCAGATTAAATTAACTAATTAAAAGCACGTCTGATAATCCATTTTTTTTTCACATATGCGCATGGCACTGCAATGCTATTATCTCCATCTTCTTCTACTCCTGTGCCTCCCTTTTCTCTTTCCTCATGCTGCTTCTCTCCTTTTACCAATTTGAACATTCCTAGCTTTCGATAAAGTAAAGAAAGGATTTTAATTTTGGAGTTGGAACAGCAATCCTAGAAAGCGGATGTATAGTATTGCCAATGAATAAGAGTAATATAATAAAATCATGTAAAAAATAAATTATTATGCACTGAAAGTAAAAACTGGCCACCGATGTGCAAATGGAAGAAGACGCAAAAGTGAAAAAAAAGGCAATAACAGTGACTTTTGGGAAGGGTATGCACATGAGATTTTGAATGAGGTTTAATCTTTTTTTATTATACAAAAATGAGGTTTAATCTGAGCCATTTATTTTGATGCAAGGGCTAGTATATATTTAGTCCTCTCACCTCTCACAATAAAACACTCCTCTCATATATGCTCCCCTTTTTCCAATATATCATTTATATCTTTATTTTATTCATTATCCCTCTTAACTATTTTCTATTATCTATTTACTTTATATTACAATTGCTTCCCAGTACATGTGTTATGTTTTATCACTTGAATTTTTGTTAGCTTTTTATTTTCTCTTCAATAAAATGATTTTTTATGAACCACATGTATCCTCCATGGAAGATAGACTTGCTCAAGACTTTTTTTTCTCACGTTCATTTTCTTTATTCTTGTTGTTATTGTTATTATTATTATTATTATATTAAAACATATTATCTCATTGTTCGTTCTTATCAATCCGTTTTATTACAAAAGTGATTTTTTATGAATCACGAGAATCTTCCACGAGGAAATTCTTGCTCTTACCATTTTCTTTTGTATTCCTTTTTTTTATCACTCTTCAATTTTTTTATTATATTAAAATAGTTTCTCTTTTTATTCATCTTTGTTTATTTGTTTTATTACATAAAAATACAGATTAAGTAATTCAATAAATGTGTTGATTTATATGAAATTTAAAGTGATTTTTTCAATATATCATTTATTTCTCTATTTTATTTATTAATGTACATGTGTCATGTTTTCTTACTTGCGCTTTTTTAGTTTCTTTTTTCTGACTTCGGTAAAGTGATTTTCTTATGAACCACATATATCCTCCACAAGAAGCCACCTTGCTCCTCTCATTTTTTTTTCTTTTTTCCTTTTTTTATCACACTTTTGTTTTCTTTTTTATTATTAATTAAAACATTTTTCTCATTATTCGTTTTTATTAATTTGTTTCATTACAAAAATGTTTTTTATAAACCACGAGTATCCTCCCAGAGACAGTCCTGCTCCAACCATTTTCTTCTTCTTTTCCTTTTTTCTCACACTTTCATTTTCATTTTTTTATTATTACATTAAAATATTTTCTCTGATTATTCGTTCCTATTAATTTATTTCATAACATAAAAACAAAAATTCAAAACTATAATAAATAAAATGTGTTGATTTATATTAAATTTGATGTGTTTTTTGCAATATACCATTCATATCTCTATTTATTCATTAATATTTTCACTTATTATCTCTCTTATCTATTCTATATTAAAATTGTTTGCCTAGTACACGTGTCACATTTTCTCACTTCCGTTTTTTAGGTATTTTTTAGATTTTTTATTCTCACTTTAACAAAGTGTTTTTTTATGAACACCAAGTATTCTCCACGGGAAATAGACATGTTTCTTATGTGAACATCCACGTAATGATGAAGTTAACTCTTACAATAGATTTTTTCCATACACTTTATATAGATTTAAAATAATTATGTTGTAGGATCTCCAATTTCAATATATTTTAAATTTGTAATAATATTAATAATATTTTAATTATTATTTTCTATAAACATAATAATAAGAATATATTCTTTACACGGGCTTGCCCCTGCCCCTGGTCCAGACTCCAGACTCTATCACTCTAATAAGTACATGTGATCGATCGGAAGGAATGAAGGAAGGCGGATTCTTTCTAACAATGTATTGCAGTATGAGTATGACACCGAAAATGTCCTTTGGCTTACAGAATCATAATGATAAGGTGTCACTCTCAGGTAAGGTGACAGATTTTTGCGGTAGACATATGCAAGTTGCAACTGACACCATTACCATAAACAGAAAGACGCCAAGGTGGATTCACATATAATATTTTATTTCGTCCAAAAAAAAATATTTTATTAATTTGAATTAAATATGTTTTTATCCTGATATTTGATTTTTAGTAACTGTTATTCAAATTTTATGGTTTTGTTCTTTAAGAAATTAGTGTATTTTTTATTTTTTAGTCCAAAATCACAGATTTTAAATTATAGGGACTAAAAAATAAATTTCAACTAAATTTTATGGATAAAAACATAATTAACCCTATTCATTTTTAATTTAACTCCTAACTAATTCATCAACCGTATTTAACATGTTTAGTTTCACATAAAATCGCGTTATAAACGTTGATTCAGGGCTAGTCTAAATTTTGACATTGAAGGTCGAATTAAAATATTTACTCCGATCCTTTTTTAATAACACCTTTTGAGCTTGCTTGATTCTTTGTATAAGACTTATTTACAAAATTTAAGAAGCATTTTATTATTTTTTTCAATCTTTATGCTTCATAATTATTGAATTTTTATAATTTTGCTAATGTAGGGAATTAAATAGCGAGAATTTGACTTAAAATATGGGTGAACTTAGAAGTCGTAGATAATTTTGAAAAGTTAACATATTAAAATATCTTTCCTTGATACGTGTACTTGGGTTAAAGAGATCTTAAGGATCGGATAGAACATTAAAAAATTGTCATATTAGATGATTTTAAATAAAAAACTATTTAAAGAAAACACTTCATTCTTTCAAAGTACTAATTTTTTTTATTAATGTATCAATATTCAACTTTTCAACAATTTCTCTTTGAATGTTTGATAGTGTATTTTTTAAATCAATTAAACCATTATCTCAATCAAATAATGGTAACACTTGAAAAGAGAATGTTATTTTATAACAATTTAAATGAAAACAAGATAGGGATATATTATTTTTTATCTCCTAATCCTATAAAAAAAATTCAAACTAAATAAAAGGAATTATTTTGACCTTTTTTTTTTCTTATCACCTAATTTTAAAAATGAAATTAAAATCAAGATAAAAATATTATTTTATTTTCTTAATTATATTACTTAATCCTAAAATTCAAATTCCAATTAAATAAAATAATATTTCTTTTTATTATTTTCATAAATTTATTTCTTCTTATTATGTAATTTTAAAAAATCAAATACAAATTAAATAAAATTTTCTTTAATTTTGAATGTGATCTTATCATCTCTAAATAAAGAAAAATAATTAATATAAAAATATATAAAAACGAAAATAACAAAAATTAAAACTTATTTTTTTAAAAAAAATGAAACAATAGATAATGAGAGAGTCATGAAGAAATAATATTGCATAATCTACAAAATATTTTAGGGGGAGAATTAGTAGTTAATAAAATATTTTATGTGGAATCCACATAATTAATAAAAGATTGAAAATTAGGGGGTGCCCTCTACCAACCCTCCTTAGCTCTGCCATTGCATGGAATTGATTAAATATTTGTTTGATTTACAGTTGAGTAGAATTAATTCTAAATATTAATGATTGAGATGATTGATGCAAATTTTACGAAATATGTTGGTTGAAAGTGATTTAAAATCAATTCCGTAAAACCATGATTTTATAATGTAACGCCGCTAATCCAAACAGACATATATTAAATTTAAATCCACGTCTATAACGTGATTTTGACATGCTATTAATCAATGTATGTTTTATATTGATATTTAATCATATATCTTACTATAGCATTTATAAAACTTAGTGGAGCAGGGGAGAATCAAAATTTTGGTTTAAGGAATGCCAAAATTAAAGATCATACATATAACTTATAAGTAAAAGAATGACTGCAACATGCACAGTGTATACAAATTTGATGTATTTTTTAATGATTAAAGAAATATATAACTATAATAAATATAGTGAATACACCAATCCAATATAATGAAAATATGAAAATATCATAAAAATACTAATTAACATGTTAGAAAAATCAAAATATTTTAATAGAGAAATATTTTAAATATAAAAGAGGGATGAAAAAGGTGTGTCATAATTATATTTTTATATATAATACTGTAAAATGGTTAGAAGTGATATTCTTTTTACATTATTTTTTCAATGCTTTGTGCATGCCTTGCGTTATGCTGTGTATATATCACCTTTCGTGTGTGTGTTTTTTTATTCTTTCTCCATTTTTCTCCGACCTTTCGTCAACACATACTTTTTTATAGGGTTGTATAAGATCTGATTTGTTCTACCCCTCCGTCCCAATTCATACTATTCGTTTTGACCTTCTCTTCCACATGAAGTAAAAATGATTAAAGTGGTTTTCATTTAATATTATGTATATAAGGTTGAGGATGTGTTTGTGACTTTGTATCAATGAAAGGTTACCCAATCCATCCCGTATATATTTTATCATGTATAATATTTTATTATGCTTAATATCATTTTATTTTTAAAGGAGTTTTTTAATTCAACCTCCATCTATTTACTTTTTAAACACATTCCATACATAAAGTTTTATAATAATATATTGATAATCTTTTCTTAACAATGTTTTAAAATTGAAAAAATTGTAATTTTTGTGATAAATTTACTAATTATCTGAGCTAATTTTGTTAAATTATTGTAATATAATAATTTAATGATTTTATTCAACTTATACATCAGGCTAACCCAATCTTATCCAACTTCAACTCGGTCTTAATCAAACTTGTTCATTATTAAGTTTATGGATGAGTTCATGTCTAGAAAATATGCCCAATAAAAAAAATAGGGTTTGATAAGGGACTAAGAAACTCATCCTAACTAGTCCCCCACCCACAAGCTCTTTTTCATTTTGACTAGATGACCGATAAAAAAATTTTAAAAAAATCAAATCAAATAAAAAATTGAAATAAAGGGGAAGTAGATAGTAATATTGATTGGTAAAATACTCAATTTAGTTTCTTAAAGAATAATGTGTTATTTTCAGTTAGATTTCTAAAAGATTATAGTCATTACTTAAAAGTATGAAAAAAGTCAATAAATAAGTAGTTGTCTTTCCATGTTAGGTCATTATTGTTATCAAATCAATTCTTAAAAGTATGGAAACGTTATCATGTAAGTCTTTTAATTGCCTATAGAATTGACTCGTTTGGTAATTGTTTTCATACTTTTAAAACTCATTAGTGATATTTTTACACTTTTATTGACTTATTTGTTGATGATAGCCTTTTAGGACCTAACTAGTGATAAATTATTTATTTGGTGGCACGTACTTTTAAAAACTTATTTTATTTTATTTTTCTAAGCAAAAAGATTAAATTTGTATGCGACATATCAATCCTTCAAGAACTAAATTGAGGATTTGTTCTTATTTAAATTCTAAAATACTAATAATAAAGAAAGCTTTTATTTAATGGAGGTAATAGGTAATATGAAAAATTAACATTAAAATTTGGCGAAAAATATAAATATATAAAAGTTGACACAGGCCATTGAAAAAGTAAAAAGAATAATAAAAAAAAGGAGAAAAAAAATTTACAGAAAAATTAGATAAGTTGAACTGAGTGAAAAAAAATGTAGAAAAAAAGAAAAAAAACAGGAGGATAAAAAAAAAATCTTAACTTATTAGTTATTAGAGTGAAAAAACTTTCAAAGTTTAAAGATATTATATAGGTAATTTTTACAAGTATGCTTTATGATATTTAAATTTAAATTCATTATTTATAATTGGATAATAAACCTTTGACACTTGAGTTTGATGTGTGAAAAGAGTGTAAAAAAGAGAAAGAAAAAAAAATAATTAATGTAATAAAAAATATAAAAATAATATAAAAGAAAATGTAAAAGAATACAGGTGTGAAAACTTTTACACCCCAATTGTAATAAGATAGTGATACCCCAAATTGGAAGAATCCTGGCTCTGTTGCTGGCAGCCCTAGGCGAAACAATGGAACAGTGAGAAAAGAATAAAACAGGTTTTTTCATAGTTGTCCGAAAACCTTGAAAATCTACAAATTAAGAACTACTTGTAGATAGATAATGGAGGAAAAGTGGAAAACGAGTATTTACGGCAAATCGTTTTTCTCCAATGTCAAGAAAATAGATACATATACATATACGGACGCTTAACGTGAACCAAAAGAAAGTTGGATTAGATTAGATTATTTTTGTCTGTTTTATAATTTTTACGTGTTTGTCATAACAATTTAGTTAAAATTAGCAATAGCAGATCGATAAGATCAGTGATTTCTTATTTATGTTCTGAGTATGTCAAGTGGTAGATTCGCAGTTAAGTACGCATCTGAATTTTTTTCTTTTTGTTGTGCACGCATCTGAATTTTAGAGATTATCTTAAGAGAGGAAAAGGGGACTATAAATTGAAATTTTCCATTATTTCATTAAATTAAACTACAAATTTGTATCCCAAAATAATAACACAAATAGAAATAAAAAACTGCAAACTTATTTGCACATGTACCTTCTTTCCACAACCCATTCCATTTCAGGGAGACCCGGTAAAAAATGACAAAATTTCACATGCAGGCCCAATAAATGAAGAAATGAGCTCAAAGAATATAGACAAGAACCTAATTAATAATCAGTCACATGTCATTGTTAAGCTTCGGTGACCTCACCATTTTTACACATACCCACATCTATCACCATGGTTCCTTTCTTGTTCGATTTCATCACTCTGCAACAGTTTCTCCTTGGAGCCTGCAGCAAAAAGCCAAGGAAATCAAACCCACACTAATTTCTTATGTTACCACAGGTTAGAACTAATTAGCAGCTAAGCATATTAGACTTGCTGATGAGATGTCATTACTAACGGCATCCCTATATGTAGAAGCTAGGATAGTATTCAAGTAACCAATTGATGTGACAAACTAATTAATTAAGAACTTACTCTATCCCATAGATGCGGGTCTGGTTTCTTATGTACCACTACTTTGTCAAGAGCAGAAGGATCAGCCATCTTCCACCGACATTCTGGATGAGGGACACGATGCCTTTTATATTCACTCACTGTCTGTTTCATTGTAGAATTCAATTTTGCATTTGAAAAGTAAAACACAAAAGGCTTCTGACAGGGGTTTCTGCTAACAGGGCGTGTGTTGAATGCATATGCAGTGTAATCTGCTCTTCTGTACCAATTAAGGAATGTTCTTGAAGGCATTTCCATCTCCCTGGGTGAAAATATCCCACGAAATATCTGAACAGCAAAACCCCATGAAACTGAAACTGTCCAGCTCTTTTTTTTGTCATAGCAGATAGATTGCTGAATGAGTGCTGCTGAGTCAAGTCTCATTGGTATAGTAAGCCGTTGAAGGGCTTCTACCCTGGTGACATTGGGGAAGATTGGTTCAACCACATCAAGGTGGTGAAGGGACACCAATGGAGTCACAGGATGAGCTGCAAGAAGCCCGAACAGGTTCCCATACACATCATACTGTTTCAATGTATAAACAAACCAAGGGTTAATTGTCAGTTTAGAAATATATTTTCAGAATAGCATTCAGGACTGCATTGACTGACTCATTGTTTGTGTAAAAGTCAAAATAAATAGCATGACTTTACTGCTTCGTTCACCAAATGACAATCCAGAAAGACCAAGGACAGTTTTTGCAATTAATGTCTCCGCTAGTTCCTCAAAGAGTCAATATAAAACACCTAGTTAGGGGGAAAAAACAACAAAAATCCTCATCGTTTATGATTGCCTTGCCTGCTCAATTTTGGACCTACCAACTACTCAAAACCTAAATTGTTTAATATCTAAATTACCCAAATGCCTAAAATTCCACTCAGCATGGAGCTCTAGCAATCAGAATGGTGTAACATAAAGTCAAATTTTAGAAACCTATATCCATTTTAAAAGAAAAGAGAAGAGACACAAAGTTGTTCACCATGCACCCACCCTCCCGAAAAGGAGGTGTTTTTGTTTGTAAGTGATTTGTAGTTAGAAACAAATTAAAGATCACTATCGCACCAATCGAGTTGTTCAGTAACAACTGATTTACAGAACCGTTCTAACAGGTTAGTTATTAAAGCATAATACAGCCGTACATACATAAAAAAGACAATCTAACCATTTTTTCATGCTCTTCCTAATTTCTAAAGTTATATTTGTCTTTTGAATTTTTAACTCTGATGGTGGTCTCTGTTGTACTTGCTGCAGAGTCCACAACAATGTACCCATTCCGCTCCTCAGAACCATTTATAATTGTAGCCAGGGCTTGGTAGAACGTGGGACCCATGGTGTGGTGGGGGCAATGCATCACCAGGTCAAAGGACAATTTAAAAGTTATTTTTCATGAATTTAATTTATGTAGAGAAGAGTAGTAATTTATATAAAAATTGTACTACTAAGTCAGTACTGACTCGTATATGAGAAATAAAAGTATTAAACTAAACTAAAAAAAAAAAATACCAGTTTAATGAATTAATGTAGTGGATTAATCTATGTAGAAATTGAAGAGTTAAACGGGGAAGTCACCGACACCCTTCATTCATTCTTCGGGGGGACGAAATACGGAAAATGTTGCTGTTGCCAGTTACCAATATTACCAATAACAGTAAAATGGAAAGTTCTAGATTTCACACACACTCACCGGCCAAAACTGTGCCATTCTTCTTCACCTCACTCACTCACTCCAGAAGGTTAAATTAAATAAGGCAAATTACAGTGTCCCCCTTCCACATAATTATTGTTAAAGTTAATTAATAACAGAGTGAGTGAGGGAGAGGAACAGAACTGACCTGGTGAAAACCGATTTCCTTAGTGAGTGGAACACCGAGTTCAGCCATACAAGCTTGCATTCGATCATCAGAGCCATAGAGTCCGGGGTACCTCTGAATACAACGGTCCTGCATTTTTTGCAGAGCTTTCGCCAAAGGATAGCTAATGGCGAAGCCTCCACCGCCGTAAGCCATTCCGTAGGAGAAGAAAATGTTCTGCAAGTGACTCTCCGACAAGCTCCCAATGTAATAGAACTGCCTGTGGTCATACTTGTTCAAAATCCTCAGCAGATTCTCAGTGACGAAAACGGTGTCGTCGTCACCCATCACGAACCACCTCACGTTCTTCTGCCCTAAACGCAGCGTTTCAGAGACGATGCGAGAGATTCGAATGGCGGAACGGTGACCTTGCTTGTTGGTGTAAACGAAATTGGAGGTGTCGGTTGAGATCTTCACAGGAGGAAGCTCTTCCTTCGGGTCAGTCTTCACCCTATCGTCCAACCACACCACACCTCTCATCTCCTTCTTCTTGTACCACAGTTTTATGTAGTTCTTCCTGTGTTCCCACAGCTTCGCCGACGCCGCGATTCCAAACACCACGTGCCGGAGCTCCGTTTTTTGGTGCTGGAGCTCCATTTCTCGCCCCGCCGCTCCGTTAGTGGCATTGGCATTGATGGCCAGGGAAGTGGAAGAGGAAGAGAGGTGGTGGATGGAGAATGGACCGTGGCTGCAATTGCTTGAGTTGGAGACCAGCTTGAGAGTGTAAATGAAGTAAGTGACAGAAACCACGAAGATGAGCCATACCAACAGCTTAGGTGAGGGTCGTGGTTGTGCAGTGGCGCTTCTCGTCTGATCCCAAATTAATTTCTCTGAGTCTTTCATTTTTTCCCCCAATTATGTTACTCTCTGCTCTTTGTAATAGAAAAAAAGCCTTTAGTAGAGAAAATGCAATATAACAAACCACTTTGCAATGATTTTTTTTTATTTTTAGTAATAAGATAAGAAGCAAAGGGTTGAATGTTGAATTTAAGAGAATCAGATCTCCTAGGATGCTCGAGCAACAGAACACGCTGTACGAGGTATGAGGAGGACTAATGCATTCAATATTTCAGGAAAGGAAAGGGAATATAATAATAATGGGGAAGATTGTAACGGGGCAGTTTAGTTTAGTTTAGTTGTGGATGTGGAATTAATGAAGCAAGGGTATGAGGAGAAGTGAGAGGGAAATAGATGAGAACGAGGAAAAGGAAAGAGAGGTGCAGAAAGCAGAGGGTAAAGTGGCATGCATGGGTGCCAGGTTGCAGGCTCACTCTCTCAAGTTCCCCAATACCAATATTTATATAGTAATTTTTTGTATGTATGTATGGCTATGGTAAATGAGACTCGTGTGTCCAAATTTTGTTTGGAGGGCAGGGGGGTGAGTGAGTGATAGATAATCAATCAAGTACACGTTACCGGAGTAAGAGAAGCGTCTAAATTTCTAATCTTTTGGTATCGGAATTTCACGGTGATCCATTATAGGCCCCATATGAGGCAGAGTAATAATCCCCCGGTTCTCTTCGTTTTTACTTTTTAGTTAGTAGCTTAACAAACAAATACTATCACATCGCTCCCAGACTACAGAGTCACACTCATGCACAGGAAACAAACAACTCCTCCTCATCTACCAAGTTCTATTTCGGTTTTGTTATCATTTATCTTGTCGTTAATTACCAAATATAATCAGTTAATCACAACAAAATTATAATGCGAATTCCTATTTTTTATTTTTTAAATATGTGCAAGAAAATCTCAATAATTTTATATAACTATATAAAAAATGATACATTTTCATTTTAGATTTTTTTGGATCTAAACCAAAAATAATACTTTTGGTTTAAATCAAAATGATGCATTTTTATTTTAGATTTAATTACACTTTTAGTTGTACTAATTTAGACTATATGTATTGATTTTACTTGAAAATCTTATATTTCCATATTTTATCTAAATATTTTAGGGCATAAGTTTAAGATATGAAATAGCTTTCAAGATTTAAAAGATAGAAATTTAGTAAAATTTGAATAATTTTTTAAATGAAATTTTTTATTTTAATTGATCAATTTTAAAAGAAATAGTATTTAAAATGATAATTTATGAAAATTTTAAAAAAATAAAATAAAAAAGCTTAGACTTTTAACTTTTAATTAAAAAATTGATGAATGGACTTAGCTATAATAATCTTTTGTCTTTGACCTGAAATTCTCACGGTGCGGTACTTAGTTATAATAATTTAAGTATTGATGGATTAAACTTACATACAAAATTATTAAAAATTAAAATTTCACATTAATTACAATAAAATATCTTAAAATTATAATTAAGTATAATGGTAAGTGTTGTGTGGAGTAGGTATGACAACACGGCGGGTAGGAGACGGGTTTTGCTCTCCCCATCTTCGCCCCGCAAAACTGGGATAAGTTCAGGTTTAAAGAGAGCATTTATGGAAACCCAACCCCGGTCCCCGCGGGTTCACATCGGGTTCGGGGAAACCCACAGAGTTCTTATCTTCTTTATTTAATTTTTTAGTTTTTTCTTTACTTTTAATAACTTAAATATATATTTAAAAAAAAACCATATATATCTTGCATATTCTAATTCAAATAATATGTAAATATAAACATTGAGAATCCTAAAAAATTAAAAATCTTAAGAACTGACTTATATTTTAAAGAAAATATATAAGTTTATTTTTATTATTTAATTAATATAATAATTAAAATTATTTAATTGTTATATCGGGACGAGTTCAAATTCAGGGGCGAGGCGGGTTTTGGCACCCCAAACCTGCCCCCATTATAAGCGGGGACGAGGTAAGTTTGTGTTTGATTGTCATGTCTAGTGTGGAGTTGAGAATAAATCGAATTCGATCCCATCTATATATATATATATATATTCTATATGTAAAATTAACTTGAACACAAAATTAAATGTATGTCATTATTGCTAAGTTTTCAGTTTAACAATTTAAATAATTATAATATTCAGTGAATCTTTTAATCCTTTTATAACACGATTGTAATGACTCCTACTATATGATTAATCATTATTAACAATTAATTAGGATAAAAAAAAGTTAAAGACTAATGGGTTATTAAAAAATTAAGTGAATTTTAATAATGGTTTCTAAATAAAAAATTGATTTTACTAAAAAAAATATCTTATCTATCTATCTACCTATGTAAAATTAACTTAAACACAAAATTAAATGTATATCATTATTGCTAAGTTTTTAGTTTAACAATTTAAATAATTATAATATTCAGTATATCTATTAATTCTTTTATAACATGATTGTAATGGCTCTTACTTTATGATTAATCATTATCAACAATTAATTAGGATAAAAAAGTTGAAAATTAATGGGTCAATAATTTAATGTATATTTATCATTATAATTAATTTTAATTATTTTATTATGTTATATAATTAATATAATTTTATTTTTTAATAATATTTTTTATATATTTAAGTTACAATAACTTTTACACATTTTTATTTTTAAAAATTTTCTCTCATAAAATATTATAAAAATATAATATAGATAAATCCGTGCAACAGTATTATTTCTAGTTTTATATGAAAGAAAATCTATAGTTTTGAATAACTGATAACTAACAATAGTGACCATGCTTACCAGTTGCTACTTCCCCTCTTAAAAGTAAAAAATTTTGTTTCAGACGACACCACTTCTTTTTTTCTTTGACCATGTTACTTTAATTAATAAAATAACAGTTTTTTAACCCATTAAAGAAGTCAACACCTTTTAAAGAAAAAGAAAAAACAACAAAGTCAAATTCTATCCCTTGTCGAGCAAACTGTAACTGCATATACGAAACAGTCTTGCCAATTACTATGTTGGAGTTTGAGGGCGGAATTTTCATTCAACAATATGCTAATTATATATTGCTATTGTTGTACAACATAAATTTTTATTTGGTCAACGGCTGTGGCTGTCAATGAATTTTTTTTTTATTTATAATTTTTCACAGTGTTTTACAGTTTATTACATTATGATTATAAATAAATGTTATTTCAGCACCTCCTTTTTTAAAACTTTCTCATTTATTCATTCGGTTACAATTTTTATTATAGACAAAGAAACTTCATACATTAACGAGTTGATGTTGGTTGTCAATGAGTAACTCATCTAGCTTTCACAAACATCATGGGCATAACTTTGTAAATATTGTAAGAAAGGTATTGAATATACTCTCCTTTGATTAAATTTATCCTTTAAGGCAAACGTACGTATTAGTATTATTGTTAAATAATTTATTCTACGGAGTATATAAAAATTTGCATGATATATTAATTATATTCCCCGTTCATGTATGGGTATTTTTTAAGTTAAAATCTTTAAATTCATTTGTTTTAAGAAAGTAAACGAGTCAACAATCGACTGATAAAATTTAGCCTAGATCAATTTCAAATAAATACAGCAAACAAGTATGTTCATAGAATACAAGCATGTACAATTACCATGCATACACAAATGATATTCTTTAAATAATAGCATTCCTTTTGTTTGCGAGTAGTCATTTATAATTATAATAACCCACACAGATAGTGGGGTATTCAAATTAAAGATATATATATATATATTCTGAATATATAATTCATAAATAAATTTAACATGATATATATACTACAAATTCGTTAAAGAATTTAAACATTCTTATAACATTAGAATTAAAATTAAAATGATACTACAAACGATAATAAATTCACATAAATAATTATTATATGATAAATATATATTCAGTATAAGCCCGTTTACTAAAACAATACATATTGCTTTAGGGATGATTTTTCCTACCTAAATTAGGGTCAATGAGAAATTTTAATTACTAAAATGATTTACTTTCTATTTTTTACACATTTTATTAAATACCATACCATTAATTCTGATAATGGCTATTTTCTTACTATAATGAGTATATATTTCTAAATACTCTTTATATTCCACATTTAGGTTATTAAATGTTTTTATATTAATAGGTATTTATCTTTTACATTAATGGGTGCATATCTTAGCACACAAGTTGAGATTGTGGGAAAGAGCTTTTGAGTTTGAACCCCACTAAACACACACTCTTAAGGATGGGTGATAAGTCTTACTAAATCCCGAACAGGACTGTCCCAAGTAATAGGGGATACTTGTCCCAAGTAATAGGGGATACTTGTGATTAAAAAAAATCTTATTTTTTAAATATATGGTGGGTAATGGTAGGGTAATATTGTTCTTGATTGAGTATGTTATAAGTGAGAAGTAGAAAATTTAGAATAAAAATTATTTTATAATTACTTAAGAATATGAAAAATGAGATTTTTTTCTATTAATCAAAACTATTTTTAATTTGTTCCATATATGTCAAAAATTCATATATATATATATATATATATCCCAGTTATCAAATTTAGACCAATAATTGATGTCACACTCATTAGACATGATTAATCCTAAATTATTCTAGTGATTTGTGTCACATATTTTTTATAATCCTTTTTATTTTTTCTTTGAATTTGATTTTTTCTAAAAAATACTTAATTTGAGAGATAAAAATATTCTAATCGTATTAATTAACATATTAAAAAATAGATGTTTGAATTCTATTTTTAAAATCTTAAAAACCCAATTTCATTAATATAAAAATATTAATTTATGACAATGAAAATGAATTGAAATATAAAGACACAAATTTAAAATTTTCAATTTTATAATTTTAAAATATAAATTGATTAATATAAAATGATTTAATGATTATTTGTATCACGCTATATAGATTTTGCGTCCATTTTCATTTATTTGAATTCAAATTTAAACTAGCACGAATCCCATATATTTCATATATGTGTTCTTTTCTTGAATGTTAAAAAACATTGAATATATTTAGAAAAGATACTTTAGTTGATAAAAATGTTTTAATGATGTAAGTTAGAACGTAGAACTGAATTTATTTTATTTTTTTGACATAAAATTTAGGGTGAGGGGATGATGCATCAGTCCAAGATAGGGAATGCTTCCGGGCTCAAAGAGCACTTACAAAAGTACTTATACTTTACCTCACCCCAAGGAGAGGAGTGTGAGTTTGAACCTGCAACCTGTCAGATACGAGACCCTGTCTTGCTCCACTCGACTAGGGGTGTTCATGAGACGGGTTGGGACGGGTTTTATCTATCCCTAACCCGACCTTATTTTTTGACCGGGCCAATTCTATGGACTCGAACCCGTTCATAGACCCGAAGAGACCCGATGATGTACGGGTCTAAGTAAGACCGGGTCTGAGTAGGACGGGACCGGGTTGGCCCGATATATAAGCTAAATATAATCATGAAATAGTTATATAACAATGTTCAAAAGAAAATCGTCCATAACATTAATAAATATATTACATACAATAAAATATTTCTTAATGTAGCAATATTTGTTACTTTTTAAAGTTTGGGACATTACTAAACCAAGAATAACATTATACCACTATATAATTTTATGTATAGAATGTATTTTTAAAGGTAAATAGAGGAAACTTAGTCTAAAAAACCCCATCTAAAATGAAAAAATTAAGGTTAGGACTTTACATAATAGAAAATCATAAGTAATAAATATTATGTTTATATATAAAAGACGGGTCGGGTAACCCGAAAGTTAACCCGAACCCGTCCTCAACCCGATGTCGGGTCAAAAAATGAGACCCAGTTTGGTTCTATTCTTTCTTATAGGACAGGAACTGATTCAACCCGATTAGGACGGGTTGGGACGAGTCAAAAGGACAGACCGGGTCTTGAACACCCCTACACTCGACCATCCCTTTGGGTTGAACTAAAATATTTATATTGTTTATTTTGTGAAATTTTAAAAATTCAAGTTCATTAATATAAAATTAATATAATGATGATGTGTACGTGAGTATATTAATATAGATATTGTTTTATTTACATCTTTATCAATTTATTTTCTTTTGTTTAAAATTTAAAATCAAACTATAAATTATTCAAAATATTGTACAAATATTTCAACAATTTTTTTTATATAAAAATCACATTTTAAAATATAAAATATTTGAAATTTGAATAGAATTAAAAAATTAATTCATCGGATTAAAAATTTTAAATAGAAATGAATTATATAAATAACACCTTAAAAAAATGAATTCAATAGTAAGTTTAGATAGAAGAGTGAAGTTATATTAGATAATTTATATATGGACTCGTTTAATAGATATTCTAAAGTTGACACATTGGAGAGAAAAGTTATTTAGGTATTAAAAAATAGGCTTAATTACATTTTGGTCTCCCTACTATTATCAATCTGCGATTTTGGTCCCCATACATTTTTTTTCACGATTTCAGTCCCCCTATTATTCCAAATTCGCTATGTAGTTCAAAATTTTGGTCCCCCTATACCTCCCAAGTATATGTTAGAGGGACCAAAATCGCGAATTTAGAATAATAGGGGGACCAAAATCGCAGATTAATGATAGTAGGGGGACCAAAAGTGCAATTAAGCCTAAAAAATAAAAATGAATAATATTTCATAATAGGAATCAATTATAATATAAATTTAATTTATATACATTTCAATGTAAATTACACGATAATCTAATGATGTGTTTCTATTCATTTTTTTAATTTAATGACACATGAGATATTATATTTATTAAATGATGTGGTAATATTTTATTAGATGATTGTATAATTTTTTTTTACATTGATAGTGTATAATTATTAAACTCTTAAAATATATAAAAAAAATTAAAAAAGTGAGTTACTATAGTAGGATCACACTGTTTAGAATATGGGCCTTGACCGCCTAAGTCACAGTACAGGCTCAGTACTCAACAGTTTTACCCAACCGGCCCATCCTTTAAAAGCAGGATGTTTATGAATACCACACAAACCTCAAAACTTGACCAAAAAAAAACCTCAAAACTGGCAAGCTTTCAACAATTTACAGATGATGCCGGGTGTTTTAACCGTCTGAATAGGACAGGTAATTGAGTAATTTATAACTCGAGAGAATATACTATAAATTTTATGAATTTAACCGTAGTGGTGTGAGTGCTTTACTTTCAACACATTATTTTTTTTTATAGTCACACCAAAATTTTATAAATTTTATTTCTATGAGCACAGCAGGGCATTGATCTTCATACAATTACCCTTGGTGGACCTCTACTAATAAAGCATAAGTATCCTTATCCTCGAAATTGACAGAATTTCTATTAACCCCAAATTTACATTCAAAACTGGCTAGGTAACTGGAGAGAGGAGGAAACATAGAGCGAAGTAAAACGAAGTACAAAGTTATATATAAAAGGAACATGAATGAAGTATACAAACAGCATTCATTAATATCACTGTGCTTTATTTTCTTCAACCCTGATTCAAGTTACTAGTTTTTTCTTGGAGATTGCAATTGCAAACCAGATGAAGAGGCTCTGGATATCACAGACATGATGGAATGAAAAGCATTGCCCGCTATCTTAGATTTTATCTGCCCTCTTTTTGGAAGAGGCTTTTTGCCTCTGAACCTGCAGTTGTCCACAACTTCAGCATGTACTTGACCAACTCTCTTGTTCATTCTCTTATGCTTGATGAAACAAACTGATTAATATCTTTTGACTGTATGTATGCAGTGTGTGTTCTTCTGAAAATGGTGAAAGAGGAATGCAAGGAACGGGAGTTTATATAGAACCCTGAATCAGAAATTTGTATTTGAAAGGAGGGTAGGGGAGTTCTGTTCTGTCTCACTGGTGGGGGGTTAGGGAACATGCCAGCTAATTTTTATGACCCTACAAGATTCCTTTCACCTCAACGCAGGACAAGAGCTTCGAATCTATAGGTTTTATTTTAAGTGACTCAAAAATAAATCATAGGCGTATATATATAGCTACAGAGATACAATATTGTTGTTTTCAGCCTCAGCCAGTGCAACACGTGCGGGTCTTGAAGCTGTCTTGTGTCTGGTAATGGGATTTAGTCACTATTTTTTTCTTGAACGGATATATTTCTTAATATTTCGTATGCCAATTGGGTGGGATTCAATTCAAGGAGCAAGGTGTATTCTTTCCTCGTTTTCAGTATAAATTAGAAGCCTAGCTGGCTGTATATATTAGTATATCTTACTAGAGCCTGCTTGTCCAGCAAATATTAATATACTGATGGTGATGCGGTGTCACATGCTCATGAAACTTGTTTCGCAGATATTAAACAAGACCACCATGCACAATCTTCTGACAAATACAAACACAAATACAAAATATATGTTTGCTTCTCCATTTCATCTTCCTCACAGTTTCTGTTTAATATTTGTTCAATTAGACTTTCTGTTATGGCTGTCTAGGTGGTGTTTGCTTGACCCAATTGTATATTATGTAATGTAATGTGGAAGATTCAGGACTGCCTCCTGTTTGGCTAGACAAAAGGACATGGACAGATATATACTCTGTAGAGGTGATTTTTAGATACAGAATACATCTGAGGCAGAACAAAAGGAGAAATGGCTTATCAAGAATTGGAATTTTTGTGTTTTATCACTTGTAAAGAGAGTGGAGAAAATAAAATTATACAACAAAAAAATACAACAACTCATTCAACATATTTTTTCTCTTTATATCTCTTTATCGTATCATTCATTACACCCCACATTTTTCTCTTTTCTTTCTATTTTCTATTTTGTCTTTTTATATTGTATTATTGTATGAAAAACAATGCTCAAAAGAGTATATTTCTTTATCTTACTTGAATGTGTCTATAAATTTTAGTTGTATTTGTTTAGACACCAAAATCACAGGTTAAATTTTTTAACAGCAGGTTAAATTTTTTAAGTATGTTTGTAAAACAGATCAAAATCTCCATTTGCGTGTTTTGAAGCAAAGGTAACAAAAGAATAAATAAAAAAATTAACGTACATTTGAGAATCCAGAATATTTAATGTGTATTTGGTTTCACATAAAAACACATTATAAATATAGATACGGGTTAAAACCAACACTACTCTTAATAGTGTTGACTTAGATCACATTTATAAGGTGATTTTGATGAAAACTAAATACACTATTAAACAAACACACTAATTTCATTATAAGATAATTGTTATGAATAATTATGATATGGTGAATGTCCATCAGATTTAGTGTGATATGATATGACTTTACCTATTTCCTTTAATAGAATGAATGATTTTGAGAAGATATTGTATAATTGTAGGTTACTTAGTTTCCTCAATTGTAGGTTACTTATTTTCCATTATTAACTCGTATTCACTTGTATAAATACCCCTTATGTGAATGGAATAAGATACGACCAACTCTCAGTCTATTCTTCTCTTCTCTTCTCTTCTCTTCGCTCTTCTTTTTTCTTTCTTTCTACTCTCTACCTTTATATATTGTCAACATTATTTTCATAATAATAATATATTTATATAACAAAAAAACATACAACAACTTATACAACACACTTTTTCTCTCTATATCTCTCTATCACATCCCACATTTCTCTCTCTTTTCTCTCTTTTATCTCTATATCTCTCTTTTGTACAGGATGTTTTACAAACAACGTTTCTATTTGATTATTGACCTCCTCTTATTTCAATATAATCTAATTCTCTTCACTTTAGTTTACTTTATTGTGCCAATTTCCTGTTAAGATTTAATTATCCCTAATATAAAATAATTTATTTAATTAATTGACTTGTACCACCTAAAATTAATTAGTGAATCTATAAGAGAATTAATTGCTATAATTTTTTTTATAGATTCACTTTAAATAGAAACTAATTTTAAAACTTTTCTTTCTTTCTTCTAACCATCAAAAATCTAAGCCAGAGGATTAGACTAGTGGTAAGAGATATACATAATTATAAGTTCAAATCTCATTTTCAGTATTCTAAAAAAATACTTGAAAATAACATTAGCGCACGCTCAACTCAAGGAAGATGGGGTTTGTTTGAAAAGAAATTATCTCAAATAAAAATACAAATGGAACAATAATTGTCTATTAAAGTGCAATGGGATTATAATTTTTGTTAACCTTAAATTTAACTTGCCAAACAGAAATGGAATTAATTGCTCAATAACAAGACTACCTTTGTAGCCATGGTTGAGCGTGAGGTAAGTGGCAACCTTGACATAGGAGATGAGAAGTTTACAAATAAAAAAATACATGCATATCTTAGTGATTGAAATAATGGCCAGTTCAAGCAATGAAGTTAATATTCTTGGATTTCATGTCACGGCAGAAACATAAAAGCAAATGGAGGAGCTAAACAAACTAGGCACCGATTCTTTGGTTAAAGGTAGAGAAAGCTCTTTGTTCTTTTCCTCTAGTCAGTCACACAGGCAGCACTATATTTGGTAGTTGCCACTACTCGTTCATGGCAATGTTTCCAAAGAAAAATTATAGAGATGGATTCTGTAGTCAAATTCCCAACCAGAGCTTCATCCCATTGCCCCCGGGGAATAAAATCTGACATTACAAAGAGGTTCGCCCTCAGCCTCAGGTTCTCACACAGCAAAAGAACATGCAACAAGATGGAGATACAACAACGCGGCACGTGTTTCAAAAAAAATGTCCTAAATAAACATTGGGATAACAATAGAATTTCAGCCATAGCATCAAACAGAGACCTTAAATCCGGGCAAAATTCATTCTCTCCAGCAGAGACAGTAGATCACTTCTATTTATGCATCAATGAAAAAGAGCTACGACAATTGGATAAATGCATATCTCAAGATGCTTGCTTTGATGACTATACCTTCATCAAACCATTCCAGGGAAAGAAGGTTTGTATCTATCTGAACCATACTTGTCCTATAATAAGCCATGTGTGGTTTGATTTCATTGGTTAAATAGCTACACAGACACTACATAGTCTAAAAATAACATTGCAGGAAGTGATGCACTTCTTACAGCAGCTCACTGCTAGCATGGGACAGAATGTGAAATTCAGAGTGACACATATATGCGAGGGGGATGATTTAACTGTTGCAGCGAACTGGCACATGGGTCCTATTCCTTTCCTAGATTTACTATTTTTCTCCTTAATTATTATTTACTGTTTCCTAAGGAAGGAACAAATGATCCAAGGCTTGATGAAAATGTTTGTGGTATGGTAGAATGGAAAAAGGAAGAGATCCCATTCACCAGAGGTTGCAGCTTTTTCAAATTATCAAAAGAAGGAGAAAACATGCTCATTAGGTACGTAGCAAAACAATTAAATTCTCAACAGTCTCCTATTGTGTAAAACATATATATACTTACTCACTATAAAACTATATATTCAGGAGAGCTGAAGTGTTAATTGAATCACCAATCAAACCTGGAAGCATAGTTCTGGTAACACCAAAATTGCAATTCTGATTCTTTAGATAATAATGAAAGAATCTTTCCATTTTCCCTTTACTTGATGCACAATCATCTAATTATTTTTGTTTCCTTTTGAATCTACTCAATTGGCGTTTCCTGGTGAGAAATTCAGACTCTGTTGAAGATAGTGACTTCAATATTTGATGACTTTCCTAATGCTGCTGAGTGTAAGTTAAGATTCCTAGAGTTTTCATTTCCTTCTAATCATCCCAAAATATCCATTAACATATGTGTATATTCCTGCAGGGTTCTTAAGAAGTCCTCATACAATACTAGTATGGATATTGAAAATTTACAAAATATTCATAGCTCCTTTACTTAATCCACTATTAGATGGCTACATAAAGCTATGGAGCTTCATGCTTCGATTGCTTAGCTATGCACTCAATATTGTGGCCTTTATTTCTAAGATTTTCTTCAAGTAGAGAGAGGGTATGTATGAACATGATCACACATCACTTGCCATCATCATCAGTAGGGCGGTTCCACCATGCCTCCAACAAGGAGAGAGCAACCAAAGGTCCTAGAACAGGGGGAAGTGGTGGAGGCCTGCTAAAGGTGACTATTGGGTCTATCATCTCTTTATTAGTAGCTAGCCCCATTTCGCCAGATTCATTGTTCTCTTGTTTCTTAGGTGTTGAAGTCGCCAATATACCTGTTTCAAGTACAAAATTTTATTTCATAAATTATTATCTTGTAATTGCAAGTTCCCCAAAATCCCTAATCCAACAAGTAACAATTGCTTCCCCTTAGAATAAGAGATAAATAAAAAGATAAAAACCAAAAATCTAAAACAAGTCAACGCCAATCAACACAATCTTTTACAATACCCCGTGATCCATTCAGCGGGTATATTTGCTTGAATCTGTTTTTTGCTGTCAACAGTACAAGTCCACGCATGTACTTTATAGCAACCTTGCCGTCCCTGCAATTCGAAGTAAACAATAAATACAACTGAAACAAACACAGGAAAAGCCAGCCAAAGGTTCTTTATAAACGGTATTAGACAGATTTTTTTTTGAAATTATTTCGATTAAAAACTACCCATCAATTTTTGCAACATTAACAATGATCAAATAGCAAATTGATGTTAACAGCATAAACTAATCCATATAGTTAGTTATATCATGTTAATACTCGAGTAACTAATTATTGAAGCTATGCTACCAATGAATTCCCTGTATTGCGCGCATCTTATGAGTTAGGACTAATTTCAATGATCGTATTGGCAAATAACGTGAGAAAATTAACAAATGAAGTGAGTCTCAGAAGTCAGAAACAAATGAAAAGCTTTTAGGTGAAGAAAGAGTAAACGAAACTTACAAAAGGTTAAATCTGAATGGAGAAGAGGGGATTGTAAGAAACACGAAGGAGATGGAGTAGGCAGTGGCACCTCTGTCTCTGAGTCTGTAGTGAACGAGAAGCGGCAATGCAACATAGATAGTTCCTGAAGTTTCCCAATTGTCAAATTTATAAAGCCACGTGTATGACAGACGGCGTATTCTAGATCTACCCATTTTTTTATTTTAATATAAAAAGTAAATATATAAACTGGGTTGCAATATATATATATATATATATATATATATATATATATTTTTTTTTCGAAGGTTGCAATAGAATTTGGACAATTAAAGCGCTTTTTGAAGTGGATGCGAGTTTCAGTTTTTTGCTTTTAAAATTTTTTAATTAAGCTTTTATAATTTAAAATCAAAAATTAAAAACTTGTTTTCGTGGTTTTGAAAACCACAATTTTTGATTTTGAGTTGTAAAAATTTGATTAAAAATTTTTAAAAATCAAAAATTGAAAACTCGCAACCACCCGTTCGGGTGGTTGCGAATTTTTAGTTTTTAAAAATTTTGAATCATGATTTTACAACTCAAAACCAAAAGCTGAAAACCACTTTTTGTGGTTTTCAAAATGTTTGTTTTAAAAACCACAAAAATAAGTTTTCAATTGTTAATTTTGAGTTATAAAAACTTGATTTAAAACTTTTAAAAACAAAAAATTAAAAACTCACGACCACCCCGAACCGCCCTAAATTTGTCAATATTTTGGGCTGAAGTTTGAAAGATGGGCAGCTCTGGTAAATAGTGTGAGATGGGTGCTTAATTTTTGCGGGCCTTCAGTTCAACCTGTTAATTAAGGTAAATAATAAAGGAGAATTGGTATTCTCACCATCCTTTTTACTACACACACCACCTATCTTTTTGTATTATATTGCTTTCCTTAATTATCTTTCCCCTCCCCACTTTCTTCCTCTCCTTTCCCTTCCTTTTTCGCACTCTCCTTCACAAAATATTTTGTTGCCTAATATTGTGTACCGAAAATTGAGTTTTTGTAAATAAATGTGATGAGTGAAGGGTGCACGCACGCAGAGAAGGGGCAAAAAAAAGAATGAAGGAAAAAAAAAAGTAGAGAGAGAAAAGGATAAGGAAGTAGAAGAATAAAAATAAAATGAGGGTGGTGTGAATAGCTAAAACTGGACGCGTGAATAGCAAATCCCATAGAAAAGGCAGGGGAGCCAATAAAGGGCCATTACGTTTCACGCCGTTATTTTTACTATTCCCACCCCTACTTTTTTTTCTTCCCCAAAACCCTCCCCTACCCCCTCCTCCTACCCCACTCCCCCATCCCATTCAGCCATTCCCCTGCACCTGTCCACCCCCTCCCCTTCGCCCTCCACTTCTCTAATCTCTATTCCCCTCCCTTATGGACATGGTTTTTCGTAAAAAAAATATACTTTACGAACAATATTGTTTGGAAGTTATTTTTTTAAAAAAATAACTTTTGGACACAATAGTTTGGGAACCATTCCCGGAAAACTTTGTCCGGAAGTATTTTTGTTTTAGAAAAATATAACTTCTGGATACAATTGTTCGGGAACCGTTCCCGGACAACTGTGTCCGGAGAACTGCCTGAAAGGTATATTTTTTTTAAGAAAAATATAACTTCGGAACACAATTGTCCGGGAAGCATTTCTGGACATCTGTGTTTTTATTAATATATTTTATTATAAAAAATATTTTTTATGAACTATGGGTATTCTACACAGGAGACAGCCTTGTTCCTACCATTTTATTTTTCTCACACATTATTTATCTTTTTTATTATCCTTTTTACTTTCTTTTTATTTTTTTATCAAAATTATATCACCATTTATTTAGCTTCAATTGCAGTGTTTTTTTTATGATTCACGGGAATCCTCCACCGGAGGCCGTCTTGATCCTATCATTTTCTTTTATTTTTATCTCACCTTCATTTTCTTTTTTCTTTTTGGTTTTTTTATTCTCAATTTAGTAATGATTTTTTATGCAATGAATAACACTGCTATACGTTACCCAACTACACATTATACCACCTAGGCGTCATTTATATTTCTCATTTACTCTCTTAAAATAGTATGGGTTATGTACTTTAAATTAAACTAAAATCAGATTAAAATAATACTAGAAAAATGGGTTACTAATTGCATGGTGCTATGGTGCTACCATACCCATTAATTTTTTTGCCATTTAACCAAAAAATATCATAACAAAAATAAAAAATAAAATTCAAAACTAAACTGCAGTTACCATTGGAAAATAATGAGGACACATTATGGCCAAATTTACGGGAAAAAAATGAGGACATATTAACCTTCCTTTCAATATTCCTATTAATATACATTAAACTTTATAGAATGGCTTCAAACGGTTGGGAAAATAAAAGCTGAATATTAGTAGGGGCACACTTTTCATCAATTCAGCATTTGGGAGTAAAGTGCAAACTAACCTGCGCATTAAGCAAAAGCTGAACATTAGCAGGTTCTATATTTGTATAAATAGCCTCCAAATTATGCTGGGTGGAGGCCGAGGTATACAATGCATTGGAAGTGGTATGCTCTAGGCCCTTTTCAGCAAAATAGAAAACTATATTATTTTATTATAAATAACCAAATGACCTGTTATTACAGGTTACCAGGGTGACATATCGGTATATCACCCATGGAGTGTAGTACCCTAGAAGTACCCATATAAAATATGAAACTCCTTGAAAGAGACGGAAATTTTTTATTATATTATTGTACTCTGTACATTTTTTTTCTTGTCTTTTGATTCAGCATGCAGCATGAGTTATATATTAAGAACATATTATATATATAATTATATTAAATATCCCATCTAAACTATTATGTAAATAAAATAGGAAAGAAGTGATATTTGGGTTATAGGTGATTTACCTTGCTAAGGATTCCTGTGACCCACAAGATCCCTGCCAACCGGACTCAGTCTATGTAACATTGAAGCTCCTTTCTCCTCACCTTTTTCAGAGTAATACAATCCATGGGTCCAAATGTAACAGCGGGCCAGCCTATGCTATTATCTCACTCTTCTCTGTCTTCTCTTATATAAAAAGTTAATTTAAAGCCACCCACTTGACCAAAAAAAAAAAATTTAAAGCCACCCATCAGATCATCTCGAATTCTCGATTAAACCCTCAATTAATCAATGCCCCAGCAACTTAAAATACTATTATTCAGGTTCAACCACATGATCCTGTCACAACTAATGATGTTTAAACCATGAGTGACAGTGCGCCCCAAATGGCATAGTTTTCTTGTACTTTTTGTAGTGACGAATTTATCACTTTGTACGACAACTTCCCAAATGGAGCTATTCCTAGCATTATATTGCATGATCATCAACTTTTCCTAGACACATCGCAGTGCATAAAATTTGAGATAAGACCCTACAACTACATTAATGATTTATTGATTTTGTAAATAATTAAAAACTATCCAATATATATTTAAAGAAGGTTGTGCACACAGAAATCGCGAGTGGTTTATTTCTTCCGGTCTCATTTATAAGCAAAAATAACTATATTCACACTTATTAAAAAAATTAGTTAAACTCATTTAATTTTCTTGATTTTATCTAAAAAGTAATTGTATTGCCTAAATTACCCTACATTCAATTTTATTGAAACTTGTTTCAAGTGGACATACTCTCTTCTTATTGGCACATGATTCATTAAATGGAGTGGTTGGAAAATATAATATGAATTAAATAAAGGGTAATTCGGGACGATATCATTTAATATGGTGAAATTAGTTAACTTTTACTTATATTTTAGACCACTATAGATGAGTGATTTTATGCTTATAATTGAGACAAGATGGAGTATTTAACTGGATTTGTTTAATAATTTTTATGAATTATATATTTGTGGTTTTTTCTAGTCAATATTGCACGTACAGGATAATAATAAACTATATATGAGTAAAAATATTTTATTGTAAAATGTAACTATCACAACATTCAACGCATAGGTAATATCAAACGTTACATTTTTCAATAAAAATTTTCTACTTATAATTTATTATCCTCTACAATATTGCACATGTTAGAGAAACTGTTATATTTGATTGTCATAAATTAATCTTTAATTGTCCTAGAATCAACTCTCTCTATATTATATTTTTGAAACCTCAACATGGGGAATGAGACGCTCACTCACACTACTCTCCCTTCCAATGATTTTTTATATTCTCTCACTTTCTCTCATTGGATGGTGAATTCCACTCACACTTGTGAGAGTGAGATTCTTCCTCTCAATCATTAATACTAATTTTCTATTTCATTCTATTTGAATATTTAATTAATGCTAATAAATAATAATCTTAAATTTAAAAATTTATTAAGATTCAAAATCATATTCTATTATTTATTATTTCAATCTTTTTTCAATATATAAATTTTTATTCTTATCTTTATGGTTTTAATTTTTTATTGTATCTTATTGTCAAATAATAATGTAAATTAGATCTTAATAGTAAAATATAGGGTTAAATATGTTTTTAGTCCCTGAAATATAGTCGAGATTTGATTTTAGTTCTTGTAATTTAAAGTCGGTGGTTTTGGTCCTTCAAAAATTAAAAATACACCAATTTAGTCCTTATTGCATAGTTTTGCTACGAATTTTGCTACGGATTAGCTACGATTTTTTTATCAAAAAGGACTAAATTAACTATTTTCAATTTTTGAAGGACTAAAACCACCGATTTTAAATTATAGGGACTGAAACAAAATTTAGACTATATTTCAGGGACTAAAAACACATTTAACCCTAAAATATAATATACTATTAAAATTTATAATTAAAAAAAATATCTAAAATTATTTTATTTATATTTTTAGTTTTAAAAATATTAATTTATTATAAATTTAATTAAATAAAAATATATATTTATCCACGTATTATGCGGGTTAATATACTAGTTTCTTTTAAATTTCATTCTTAAGATATGAAATATTGAAATAATATATTAAAATTTTATTTAATGTGAAAAATGATGTTTACAAAGACAAATTTTATGTTAAGAAAGTATATTGATTGGACAATAAATTAAAGATGGTGTTTTTTTGGTTGGATGACCTGATATAATATTTCTCAGAATTTGATTTTGTTAATAACTGTGAGGTATAAACTATACAATCTCTTAATAAAGATAAAAAAACACACACATATATGGGAGGAAATCAACTGGCATGTATCAAATTTTCACAGCTATATTATGTAATAATTATTTTTTTTGTAAAATGTTAATCTAACCATGCATTTAATAATGAATTTAATAATAAGTAATAACACATTTAATAGTTACTTTTCTTATTCTTATTTCTCATAGATAATTAGTATTAACTAAAATTCACTTATTTCAATTTGAATTTAAATTCGTTTCGATAAATATATTCGGCTGAGAAAAATACAAATTAATTCTTGCACAAGATTCACCATTTTTCTTATACAAAAATAGGGAAATCATGTATAAATTAATTATTTATATATGTTTTTTCATCCTTTTCTTTATACACATTAATTGTATTTGTGAAAAGTAATAATATAAATCCTCAAATTCTCTCATTTAAGATTCCTTGTTTTCAAATGATGACATGTTTGACATCAACCTCTGTATGAACCACCGCGACTTTCCCTTCCTGAAATGACGATAAAGAAAAATAAAATTAGGGCAATGGATAGTGTGGGTCTATATTATAGATGAAAAGTAAACCATATGATATTTAATTTGACACTTAACCTACTTATTGGTCCGCCTGAATCACCACACCAAGGCTCAACTTTAATGTTATTCTTTTATTTTAATGATTGGTTATAATAATATTTTATTAGTTTTTTTTTTTAACCATAAGTATCCTCCACTGGAGGCAATTCTGTTCGAGCAGGGAACATCCACATTTATTGCTAATTAAATTGCAAACCAAGAAAAGAATCTCACTAGCTCCGCTCCTATTCATCTTTTTCAATATTACAAGAAAACACATAAATTATATGAAATATAATAAATATACTAATTTACATAATTTTATTTTATTTTTCTCATGAATATATTCTTTATTTCTTTATTTTGATCATATCAGGTAAAAATTAAAAACATATATAATTCATACTTTTTTAAACTTCTAAATGAAAAGATAAATAAAAAATTCCAAATGATATATATAAATAGAAATGGGGATATATAGCAATCTAAGTAGTGAGTGAGTGTGTACGTGTTAATTGACTTGATTGCACGAAGAAAAAGCAATTCAATGGATGCTCAAACGGGATATGGTGGCGGCAAAGCTCTCTAGAATAGGGCATTATCATTATGGGCGAAAAATTCTATTTTTAAGTTTTTAACACAATTACATATTTAGAGGTTGAGCTCGATGCCAGTCTCATATCAATTAGGGGTGATCATGCGTTTGGTAGACCCAATGAATCCGATCAATTCAACCTAATCCAAATAAAAAAATTGGTTGGATTGAGTAATCAGGTTGAATTGGGTTTCATGCAGACGAATCTAATCAGATTGAGTTGGGTATCAGGTTTTCGTACTCCAACCCGATCAACCTAACCCAACCATTAATAAAAAAAATCAATTTTATAATTTTTTGTACTAATAGGTTACACATTTTAATATTTAATATTGTATAAATTGATTTCTTATTATCAAATTATAGGTTTTTAATTTTATCACACTTATAATGATAATTTATATTTTTTTATTTAAAGTATTTTTCATTTTTTATTTTATTTACAAATATAAAAATTTTAAAATGTTGAACCAAATTGACTCAATCCAACCCAACCCAACTATAAAGTTGAGTTGAGTTGGATTGGGTACGTCCTTAAAAATGAAAAAACCCAATCCAACCAAACTCAGTATCTATTCATTAAGTTGGATTTGTCAATGCCATAAACCCAATACAACGAACCTGGCCATGATTATTCCTATTGCCAACTGTAACTGCTCGCTCGGTGATATTCTACCGGCAGCATATGTTTCATATATAAGGCATACTTAACCATGGCGAAAATCAAACACATATAGCTTCAGATCCTTATTTCTTCTTTTTAATTTCCAATATACCTGCTGTTTCCCTTTTTCTATTTTATGGTTTACAAGAGGGGTGCTTCTAGGGTGTGTCACCCATATGGGTGATATACCAGTATGACGCCTCCTTTTAGTAGTAATAATAAGTTACTCAATTATTTAGAATAAAATAATCAATCAATCAGAGCCGTTTATTCAAAAATGAAAGTGATCCAACGACTTTTAATAGGTGTCATACCGGTATGTAAGTTGAACCGTCCTCTCTCTCTCTCTATATATATAGAGAGAGATATAGAGAGAGAGGAGGGTTCAAATTACACCAGCGTAAGTTATACCAAGTTTTACACCATTGAATAACTCTAAAATGTATCATTGTATTAAGTAATTCACCGTTGGATTGAAAGTTACTATCATATAGAGCACATATATAAAATTTTATATTAATCCAACATCATTTGATATGTCATTGAGATGTCTGAAGATTAACATCATATATACATTTGAAATATATGAAAAAAAAGCACCCATTTGATTTTCAATTTATTGATGTTCAAATTTGATGAAATTTAACACAAATAATCAAGATCATGAATAAATATAATTCAATGGTTGGATTACTAAAAATCACATTAAATCTAAAGTTATCAACGATGTAAGACTTGGTGTAATTTATACTAGTGTAATTTGAACCCTCCTCATATATATATATATATATATATATAATCAAAGCAATGGTTATGTCCTTTAATTTATAAGTAAGACATCCAGTATATATATAAACTCACATTCCCTGTGTCAATTCGGGTCAAATCTCAACACATTTTTTAAGTGTGACAACAGGTTTAGTTACAGAATAGCTAGGAAACAACTATGAATTAACTACAAAATGTCTATTCCCTAGCTACTTGGTAGCTATTCTTGCTAGAGACAGTTACACGGCCGGAGAGGATCCAAATCCTTTTTTAATTGGGTTGAGCTTGCTGATTTAGCCTATATTTGAAATAGTGTTACAAAAGCACATTCAATATACAAAGCACATGTGTCCAAAAAAAGAGATAAATAAAACACAACTTTTTTTTATTGAAACATCATTGATTGATAGATGCCGAATGACACTTATAAAGTTTGTAGGATTCTAAACAAAGAGTACCACAACAATACATTACAAATCAAAATAACAAATCAAGCACATATACTTATAAATCTAAATAATTTAACATTCCTAAAAAACATATCCTCACATTATAAAGAAATTCTGAAAGAGCATTGAAGTTTTCTTCTCTTCTCTTTTTTATTCCTTTAGTATCGGCACATATTCCATAACAACTCAAAGCATGGATATTTACATATCGCAGTTAGAATGAGTAAAATAGTGCTATATAATTGAGCTCTAGTAGTGGAAATGCATAAACTGCAACATTCATGAGTAAATCAGTGGTGCAAAGTGCTAATCGAGACAGTTCAATCAACTGCTCCAAGCTAAATCCAAACCATTTCTCAATGCCAATAATTCAACGAGTTGGGCATCTCGTTAACCTTCATGAGATGAGAACCCAATATGCCACTCTCCAATATGATTCCTAACGAGACCTCTTGTGCCCCCAAGCCATAATGCCTCTTAATTAAGGTGTTATGCAAACTGGCCAATAATCATGCCCTCAACGTTGAGCTTGAGGGCAAGAGCAAGGGGTTTAGACCAGTGAGGAAGGAGAATAAAATCCAAAGTATTATCTCCCACACCTTACAATCCGATTCTAGACATTAAATCCAATTCACCACTTGAGTGATTGGCCAAATCTCCTGGTAAAAAATAAAGTTGTTTCGCCATACAACACTTAAATGTTTACATTTTTATAATTAAACTTTCAATTAATTCATCCCTTTTATTCTATTTAATATTTAGTTATTTTAAATTTAATTTTTTTTATTAATTCATGTTTTTTTTAAGTAATTAAGAATGTTTACATGATTAAATTTGAAATTAAAATTGGAATCACACACGATTTAAAGAACCCTAAAAGTGTTATTTTCTCCCTCTTACTCTCTACTCAAACCAACATTTGAAGAAATCATATACGGGAAGCGAGTTGATACACATTTCCTTTAAATTAAAAATACATGTTTCTGTATTTTTATTTTTTAAAATAATAATAATTTTTTAAATAAATAAATAAACCCAAATTTTAAATTTTATAAGAAAAAATATTTTAAAAGATCAGAATAAAAATGTATAATATCTAAATTTTTTCATGTAAAACTGTAAACAATATTAAATGTTTTAGTTAAACGAAACTCATTTTTCTATTCATCAAACAATCCACCAAAGCCCTTACTTTTAACCATTGATGTTAAAAGAGGTTTTCTCAGCTTAATTAATAGTCTCTAAGTTTGAGCTATGGGTATGCAACTATGTTAAATACTCGGAGAAGGAGAGCTTTGCTGCTCATAGAGGTCCTACCCAACTTGAATAAGATTGCCTCCCGTGGAGGACACATGTGGTATTACACAAAAAAAAACCTTACTTTTGGTATATGGATACGTAGAAATTCTCTCTCTCTCTCTCTCTTTGTTATAATCATGCATTATGGTATAGAAAAAATCGATTGTGTGGAGGTGAGCTTCCATGAAATTCGATTTATAGCGTGTTTGGTTTGCCCAAAATTACGTTTTAAACATGGATACATGCATGCCAACGCTACATTTTAATTAGTGCAATCCAAACACACACTTACTTCCAACAAAAAACACAATTCTCTCATACAATATTTATATCAAACCTTTATTTTTTTATTTCCCTAATATATATTTCTTTATTATTTCTCTCATACCAAACAACTTATAAATCATCTCTATCTCTTTCTTATTTCTCTCTTGTATCTACCTCTTTCCTATTTTCATTCTCCCACCAAACAAAGTATAAGTGGGTTAATCTATCTATCTTGGACCATTTTGACACCGTAGCTCGGATGCAGGTTTTTTTTTTTTTTTTTCTAAATAAAAGAAAATTGTCTTTGTTCCTACTTCCTAATACTATACTTTCGGCTAAAGGGGAAAAAGAAGGAAATTTCTCTCGCCTTTTTGGGAAGAAGAAAAGCGTCATTGAAAGCAGTCATATATAAAATTCCTACCTTTCACAATTCACATGATTATTATTATTATTATATATTTAATAGAGAAAACCAATTAACTCACTCGTGTGTGTTTGGGTTGCTTGAAGTCCATTTTATTCCTTAACTCGCATCACATCCCATCCCATCCCACTTGCTCCTTTTAGCCAGCCAGTCAGTAAGGGAAGATATATACCCTTTAAAATTTATCAAGACAATAATGACTGATTAGGTGTAGTGCGTTATCATCTCATCTGCACCATTTTACTGTATATATATTAAAGTCTTATATACTTTGCTTACTGAAGCAGACATCAAACCCAGCCACCCAGTGTTAGTGTGTGTGTGTGTATATATATATATATATATATATACTTACCAGCTAGCTAGCTAGGGTTAATATCATAATCATAACATAAATATCTTCTCCAGCTATTGCACAGTCTAAATTAATTTGCCTGTTATATATTCAGTCAAGTTAATTAAGAATGAGTAGAGGTGAAAGCTCTGGTGGTGGACAGAGCTCTTTGGGGTACCTTTTTGGGTCTGAAGATCAGCAGCCAAGTCATACTCATGAGGCTCTGCCCACAAAGACAGCTCCATTACCACCTTATGGAATTGACATCGACAACGCCAAGTCCCCTCATCCTCCTTCTGTTGTCTTCTCTAACAACCGATCTCAGGGCCATCATATTGGAAACTTTGTAACTGTAAGCTAATTAATTAACCTTCTTCTCCATTAATTAATTTCATATATTTATTTACATATCATTCAATAATCAATAATTTCTAATTAATATTCTTTTTAAGCCTTATACACATATACTAATCATAATTAATTTTCTCATTGAATCAGGATCGTCCCTCAACAAAAGTCAAATCAGTTCCTGGTGGCCATTCATCGCTTGGATACTTGTTTGGAGATAAGTGATGATACTTCTTTCTCCGACATCCACTGCTAGCTATTGCTGCTTCTGAAAAGGAGATCAACCCTTACCTATTGCAGTGTATTATATATATATGGGGTTTCAAGGGATCTAGGATAAAAAATTCAAATAAGGGATTACTTGTCCCAGTGTTGGATTAGCAAGGATATAATCTAAAAATAGGTCAGGCCAAATTAAATCCAAGTTTATTAAGTGTGTGGGTTAGTACTGTCTTGGGGTGTGTGCTTTAATTCTCTGGTATAGTTGTTTAATCAGTTGAATTGAATTAATATAATGTTGAGTGTGTGATTATTATTTTAGCTGTACTTCAAACAAATAAAATAAAAGTACTTATATTTCAGTTTTGTGTTGCTTGATCTTATTTTAAACGCATGCACTTGGCAATTGGCATGGAACTTGTTAATTAATTAAGCTTGCGCTATATTATAAGAGCTAGCTAGAGAAACATGCATCATCACAACTAGCTACTTTCTGATTTGAATAATACCCTAATTTTGATAGCATATATATCGTTTTATATATGTTTTAATAATAATGGTGATCAGGTTTTTTCTTACTCAAGTTGGTCCATATGTATAGTGTTCAATGACAAACAATTTTAATTTTAAGTGATCATCTAATAAATCACTCATGTGGGTGCTTTCCCTTTTCTTCTTCAGATGTTCTCCCCTATCATTTAATTATTTCAGGAAGAAAAATGGTACTGGAAACACTCACAGTACCCACACATGCACTTTCTCTCTCTCCCTCTCGAGGCTGTGTTGTATTCTATTTGTATGTATATAGTATTTGTACGTTCCGTGTTTGCTTCCCCTTCCTCGTGGACTAATTATATGCTGTCTAATTAACATGTACAGTTATATACTGTGCTCTCTCTTACTCAATCTGAAATGTCTGATGATGGTGGAATCTCTGTTATGTCTCAGAACACTTGGATCAGCTTTTCCAGCATGTTTAAAGAAATTTCTCTCTCACTTTTCCTTTTAAATTTCACTTGCTCAACTCAAAGTTTTAATTTAAACACTTGAAAGAGAGTGGAAATCTGAAGAATTAGAAGAGAAAAAAAAACCCTAATATAAAAACTATAGTAGGTTCTTATATTTTCCTACTTTTGTATATATATAGTTTTCTCCCAGGATTTTTAATGCAGTGTTAAATGAAATGAATATAAGAACCTACATTAAAAATCACTTTGGAGAAAACTATAATTTTGAGATGTCTCCCTACTTAATTGAATTTCCAATTTCATATGTACTCTTGTCTCCCTTTTTTTGAGATGCATAGTTATCTGTGTTTTAGTTTCATAACAATGAGAATATTTATTTATTTATCAAGTACTTTATATGTATGTATGTATGTATATGGACCTTGACTTGACAGTGATATCATAATTATTATCTTTAAAATTAAAGGAGTCTTGTAGCTAGCTAGCTAGCTAGGATAAGAATCAGCGTCCACTTGTAGTTATGCAGTTCATGAAAAGGAAAGGAAGCTAGAGAGCTCATCTTCGCTAGCTAGCTTGTGCTTTTAAATTAAATGAATGTTGTGTGCATACTTTTTGATAATGAATACGCAGTTGCGCGTACGTGCACATTAATTGTAGACCAAAACTTCTGCTATTTTTTCATAAAATTACATGCTGAACATGAAAATAAATTAAGAAAAAAAATATGGAAATTCAGTGCGTATTCAGCATTCTGTTTGGCAAAGGGACTCTGGTGCTAGCTGCAAGGCTGGATGGATATTTGATCAATGATTAGCTGTAAATTAATTAACTTCCATATATATAACATAATCACTGGCAAGTGTTATATATGTTTTGTGGCTCCCTGTTGTGCTACGTCATTAACTGAAACGCGCGAGCTGATAGTAAGCAAGTAGTGATTAGTGAGGATGAATGGAGCAAGCTTAATTTCAGGAAAAAGATGAAAGAATAAGACGAGATTGCACGTGCTATAGACAGCAGTGGAGTTAAGTGCCCAATGTCTCTTAGATGATTGTCATATACATGTCAGGATGGGTCACATATATATATATATATATTCTTTAACTTTAGTCATCCCTTTAATCTTATCTTGTGTGACAGTTTTATGATTCTACTTCCTGTGCATCTCTAATACTGTGGTACGATCTGATGCATCTCATCATTCATCAAGGAATAGGGATCTTTTACAGATGAAAAATAAAAAGTACAATTTCACTTGTTACAAATTCTGTGCTTTTCATCTCATCTATTCATTTACCCTTTCATTTTATCTCCTCCTTTTTCTCCATTAATTATTGATCTGTGATATGACGTCTCTATGGAAAATGTTCTGGATAAACAATATTATCAAAACTTGGTTATTTCATCAAACAATAAAATGATTTCAGAAATGTTTATACAACAAACAACATTTATATATAACAATCAAGAGAGATAAAAAAAAAAAAAGTGAGAAATGTGATAGGAATGTAACCAAAAGAGATAAAAAAAAATGTGTTGGATAAATTATATATTTTTAATGTATAAATATATTATCTCAAATGATTTCAAGTATATATTGAGATCTCTCGCAGTTTTCAAAAGGATAATCCTGATTTTTCATTAAGTGTTGATCAGAACCTGTTTCTGGCTCTTCAGCTTTTTTGTGTTGTAAGTGTAACTTGTATAACTTAAGTAGTTTCTTGTGATAATCCATTGCAATTTACCTTGTTTCTGCATTCGTTTAGTATCTGCACTTTGATGTGAATTGTGAGAGCAACACCAGAAATAAACAGAAGAGAAGGTGGCCACTATTTTTTTTTTTTGGCCACTATTTGGGCTATGTTCCCCGAGGAAAAGGTTTGTTTTATTTTGGGCATGTTCCAATAGGATGAATTGACCACAGTTTGGGTGGAAATATGTTCCCAGTGAGCAGTGGGCCGAAAGTGAGAAAATCATATTATTCAGCCCAATTATTACAGCTGGAATAAATGAGGCATCTTCTGCTGAAAACTTAATGTATATTTAAATGAGTTTAATTTATATTTTAAATTTTTTATTAAGATAATTTTTATTTTTTTTTTAAACATGAACTTGGTATGCCTTGATAACAAGGAAAAACAATTGTATCTCAGAATTTGAGCTCAAAGAAAAGCTAAAAGTCTATTTTTATAGTAATAAATCATGTATAGAAATAGAAGATATACCAAACAATGATTCGTCTCAGCGAAAGTGGACTATAAGGATAGAGATTCGAATTTTGGAGTCACTATTCTTAGGAGAGTCTTACCTAATCACCACTTCTGATCTAGAGGGTTAAAACACAAATATGTCTATGAAGGATTTCTAGTAAAAAACGTATATATAAAGAAGATATACATCAGATATTTTATCATACAATCAAATTTCTAGGAAATGCCAATCAAAATATGTTGCCACAGCAGAGACCAGAGAAGATGGGGCATTTTCGTTCCCCTTGCCTATTGATTATGTCCTGAACTCCAGATTCAAACGTGCAAAAGTTCAGGTGGTATTCAATTCATGATATAGCTCAAAGGGAATTACTCAGTTCGTGGGAACAATCCAAACAGTTTACTACTTCAAAGCATTGCCGCTTGTGAAATTCACCGATTTCATGTGATCCACGCAAAATAAATAACTAAGCAAAAGTAAAGACCCAACAATCTTTTCATCGCGAATGCTACATTCAACACTTTTAATATGGAGTTCCAAAATAGTCTCATTGGGCCATTTATTACTGTTAATCCTATTGCTCCATGACAGACCCACGATTTTTGCTATCATATTTGCTACCCCGACACCCTGACTTTTCCTCATTAAGTAAACTTCAACATAATACAACAGCTTTCATAACCTGTAATATTCAACTGGATTTCTATGATTACCTATTTTCCATCGCATCCTGGATAATACAAGGAATGGAACTTTCTGTGCCTAGTAATTTGTCAGGATAATGATGGACAGGCACTGTATTTAGGGTGAAAGAAGTTTATCTTGTTATATTCATACAAATAAGAAAGAAATCACTGACAGGGAGGATCTGGATTGAACTTCACTGATTCCCTCCAGATGAGCTCCTTGATGTGCTCTTCAGTGCATGTTGGCTGCTCAAAATCAAAACTGAATGGCCTGGGACCAACTGGCTCATCATTGATGTCATGAAGAGATGAAAGATATGGGTGACATAGGGCCTCATCAACTGCCAAAAAAAAAAAAAAAAAGCAAAGAAAATACGAAGTTATAAAATTATATTTAATAATCAAGTTATAAAATCAGTGCTTGAAACATATTTTTTCTAGTATACCTGTAATACGTTTGTTGGGATCAAAGATAAGCATCTTTTCTAGTAGATCCAGAGCCTCAGGCGACATATTAGGGAATCTTGCTGAGAATTTTTGCTTCCTGTATTGTGGAATCTGTCTAACATATCTTCGGGCATTTTCACTTCGGAGAAATCCTAGGCTGGCGTCATCAGGTGAACCTATTAACTTTTAAGCAAAAGGAAAACAGAATGCATGTGTGGTGTTACAACTCGCAATAATCAATTTAAAGGGAACTATAAAATCAACTTCCATGCATTCCATCCATTTCTTTTTAACAATAACAGATTTAAGACAGATAATATTATTCTTTTTATTATTCCCTGGTGTAGAAGGGAAGCAAGTGGAGAAGGATTACAGGAAGTAGTCCATACAGCCTACAGGTATAGGTTTATCATATTGTAAACAGTGATTACTTGCCATTTATCGACAACAGAAATTGGCAATAAACAGGAAGGAATTGGAAGTTCACACAGCCGTTTTTTGCATCTGAGTATGGTGAGGGGTGCCAATTTTGGACAAATTTAAGTCATTCTAGGATTGAGAGTGTGAAAAGCTCATATTGAATCCAATTCCTGGAGCAGTGTGAAAGTAGGGATTAGCAAACAAGAAGAGAAAACAAAATGAAATTGAAAACCGATAGCTTTTTGCTTCTAGTAGCTTCAGATGGGGATATTAAGCTTGTTGGGATGGTCAGGGGTTGTTATTTTTCTCTCATAATAAAAGTTCCTTCCGTTGGTAACAGGGTTCAGAAATGTAAATTGCTGCCTTGAGCAGGATCCACAATCAGAATTTTACAGAACAAAAACCAATCAACTAATGCAATACATTATTTAGAATGCTTGAACAGCCTGTAACTTCAAACGGAAGCACCAGAACCATACCTCTGTTATAAGCCTTAGCTGATGAACATAATCTTTCCCAGGAAACAAGGGTTCTCTGGTCATAATTTCACCAAATATGCAACCAACAGACCAAACATCAATTGCAGAGGTGTACTCTGAACAATTAAGGAGCAATTCAGGGGCTCGGTACCATCGGGTGACAACATACTCCGTCATGAAATCCGTTTCAGATGTCGTCCTTGCCAAACCAAAGTCCCCAATTTTAAGGTCGCAATTGCCATTCAGAAGTAAATTGCTGGGCTTAAGATCACGGTGCAAGATATTAGCTGAATGCACATATTTTAACCCCCGTAACAGCTGGTATAAAAAGTACTGCAAAAGTTTCATGAAATATCAAATATCACACTGAATTTCAAACCAAAAGCTAGCACAAGTCAAAACTTAGTTAAGAACTCCTGATGTGAGAGTGAGAATGAGACTGTTGTTTCTTTTATCACAATACACAACATAGGTTTCATGTTCAAGATTATCAATCTAACCTACCTGTGACCTTCAAATTCCAATACTACCTTAGAATGGGAATATTATGTCAAAATATAAGACTTGGTAAATAAATTACAGCAGTTTCTTTGAGTATGATGGTTTTTAGTGTGGGCAAATCTCTAGACACTCAAAATGGTCATCACTTCACTTTACAATATCTTAGCAACATGGTAAATGTTAATTGATTAATGGTGCTGAAGGAAATAATATGATTAGAGCAAAACCTGACAATGGTCATCATTGAGAGGCTGGTCAGAACGAATTATCTGATGAAGATCAGTGTCCATCAATTCATAAACAATGTAAACATCATTAAAGGCATCCTTTCTGGGAGGTCGTATTATATCTTTAATAGCAATAATCTGCGAAAAATCGCATCATCATTCATCAGGATCATTAAGCATAAGCATAGGAGACAAGTGGCGAAAAGGTGAAGGAAGTGAGATTCACATTACATTTTCATGGTCCAAGTGGCGAAGCAGTTTAATTTCCCTAAGAGTCCTTTTAGCATCAATAATGTTGTCAAATGCGTTACCAATCTTCTTGATGGCAACTTCTTCGTGCGTATCTGAATTAACAGCAGAACTGAAAAGAAAGCCAGAGTTGAGGGAACAACGAGAGAGAGTGAGAAAGAAAAAGAAAGGAATGCATACTAACCAGACAAAGCCATAAGCGCCTCTACCGATAGGGCGAATGGGAGGAACATATTTGGAAGAGACCTCAAACAAGGTTCCGTACACATTGTATTGCACGTATCTTCCTCCGTGAGTCAAAACCCTCTTTATTTGATTTTCCTCTTTCTCTTTGCTTTTGCTACCCATTAACTTAACTTCAACACACACAGACTTCCAATTGATTCTTTTCTTTCTGCTCTGCAACTGCAATGCCAAATTTCACTCTTCTTCCCCCTTTCTCTATTTACATTCCGTTACCGTGTAGGACTGTTTCATTTCATTTTCCAATTAAAAAATCATCCATTCACACTTGATTCTTTCTCCTTTGCAATTTCTTGCACTCTTTTCCTTTTTAGTTACATAATATAATATCAATATTGATGTAGAAGGATTAACTTCCCTATAAATGTTATTTTAAGGGAGAAAATCCATGTTGTTCACTGTGAAATGAAGATGATTCTTTTTCATTTATGAAAAAATGTTATTTTTTTAAACAGGTAAATTAAATTATCTTTAAAAAAATTAAACATATTTTTAATTAAAATATTCTTCTTAAACAAATGCAAACAAAATTATAATAAAGACAACTTCTTTAAAATTCTAATAATTGATTTGACTTTTGCTATCTAGTACAAGAATAATTCTACCAACACACTTTTTTTAATATATTCTTTATAATTGGTCTATTTCTTAAAAAAATTAATACTCTTACCTTGTCAATTAATCACTTTTTATAAACATGTTAATTTTTTATAAAATGGACTAATTACAAGAAATGTGATAAAAAGTGTGTTATAAACTTTTCTCCATAGAACAAAATGAATGTTAGGAATATGTGAAAAGAAGGAGAATAAGAACATCGCGAAAGGATAAAATAAGCAAAAGAGAGGGAAAAAATAATTTTTTTTTTACAAAGGAGCAAAATAGACACGATTTACGGTTTCATACCATCCACCATTTTCTTTATTTATTTCTTCATAGGAAGGATAATGCTATTGATTCATAGTTCCGTACATCATAGAAATTTTCCTAATTCTTATGAAAATTTCTTGATCTAAATGAGTTATTAACCGCCATTACCACTTTAATTCGTCTCACGCTACATTAAAATAATTAACTTTTGACTAAATTTTCATTGAGAAATTTGATTTTCAACGGATTTCCAATGTAAGACCTGGTCCGATTTTAAATCTAATTCTATTTTGACTAAATCTCAAATGCTTTAATCTAATTATATTTTAGGTTTGGCAGGTTGGCAACTGATTTTACAATTATATATTGAAACTCTCAAAGTCAAAATTAATTAGTAGAATTAGTATAAAACACCAAGTAAATATTCATAACACAACAAACAATTGTACGGAGCTAATTTGACCCAAAAACTAGTTGTAGAATAATTCTAACTTATTGAAAATTTTAATGACAAGCTGGTAATGGCGCTTTCAAGGGCATGGGAAGACAAGTTGCAAATGGATGAATGTAGGAGTAAATGTAAAGCGTAAACTGTAACGTGATCTACTAAAGCATTGTATGTAATTAGTTGCTTTTAGGATTTTTCACGAGATGTTTGCTCATTTCCCGCATGCCTGGATCGTTCGATAACCTTCCAAAACCCAGACCCCTTTTATCTTTAACCAAGCGCCATTCTTACTTCACGAATTGCATATGATGGCTTAAATTATAAACTTGCTGGTGACAATTTTCCACGTATTACAATTAATGTTAAGAATATGGAAAAAGGGAAAAAATTGATCAACATAACAAAAAAAAGAAGACAAGTTATATGTATTAAGAAAACAGAGAAGTTGTCCTCGCAGCTCATCTTCTTACTTCTTTGAGCTCTGCCAGTGCCAGTGTTTCTATATATTAATTAAATTACGACAAAGATTCACAAGTATTGCGGACAAAAGTACAAAATTAGGAAAAGAACCACTGAATTGGTGATATAAGACATAAGTCATGAATCCGAACCTTGCTAATGTCAAGTTTTCTTGGATGTGAATATAATCACCTGAAGTTTCATAAGACTTGTGCCCCCATGAGTGACCTGAATTGAAAGATAAAACTTAATAGAATTACTCAACATTAAGTTATATAACACAACTAACTATAAACAGAAACAGAAAACAAACTAATATAACCAACTAACTCCATGCTGCAACAGAAAAACAATGCTGAGTAATTCTATTAAGTTTTATCTTTCAATAACCTGAGTTTTCATTGGGAAGGCATCGACCTGAATATTGAAAAGGCGATCAATTATTTGAATTATTATTAACATACAAGTAAAAAATGAGAATATAAAAGATACATCGAAACCTAAAAAAAAAATGAACCGTCTATGTACGTATCAAATCCAAAAATTTTAGTGATTAATTGATTGCCTCAAGATCAAATGTTACGAACTGAAGGAGTATGTAGACCTGCAGATACATGCATTATTTATCTACGATAGATTTGGTTGTTGTTGATTTAACAATGATGGGTCCATCTTGGATGTTTATGCTGGAGTGTGAATGAGGTTAATATGATTGTAGTATATGCACTGAAATTTTGGCACGTGTAGATCAAAAGGTAGTTTGGTAGTGACGAAAGTTCCACATTGGATGGTTATGTTCTGCATACATTGTAAATGATTAAATGAAGCATAGGTTTATTTGACTGTGTGGGAAATTGTCTTGCTTTCTAGTTGTAAAGTATGTTGAGCTAGCCATTTAAATCACTTTAAGTTATAGTTTATTTAAATAAAAAAATATTTGATTTGATAAATTAATTTATTTTTCTACTTATAACTTATTTTCATAAGCTAGCTTATTATTTATAATTTATTGTTTTCTTCCAATCTTATTCTCAACCATTTAATGAGATTATTGTAACATCCCAAAGTCTGAGCCTAAGTAGAATCTAGAAGAGAATTAAGAGGGGAATGAGAACCTTAGGAGGTGGGAATGAATTTGTAGAAAGGATAGGAAGTTTAGTCAAGGGTCCTTGAATGTTAAGGGAAATTTAGAAGAAGAAACCAATATAGAGCCCCAAGTGATCGTAGTTTACCTTAGAGGCATACCATACCAAGTTAGATATCAGGTATGTTAAGTTGATTAGGAAATAGGCTTTAGGGGCAAAGAAATTGTAGTTGGTGATTAGAGAGGATAAGAAATTGATTTCAGGGTTTCTAGGAAAGGTTTAGGGGGTTAGAAAAGCTTGAAATGAGTAAAAGCATCAAAAACCATAAAATTGGATTCTGGTTGTCCCACGCTCAAGCGTACTAGGAGCACGCTCAAGCGTGCGCGAGGCAGAACCAAAAGGGGGTGTTGGGCGCTCAAGCGCTAATGTAGCACGCTTCAGCGTGCCTGTGACAGAGAGTGAGCGCTTGAGTGGCACACAGGTAGCACGCTTCAGCGTGCCTGTGACAGAGAGTGAAGGCTTGAGCGACACACAGGTAGCACGCTTCAGCGTGCCTGTGGCAGAGAGTGAGCGCTAGAGCGGAACGCTATACCCATGCTTAAGCGTGCGCGGGACAGAATCATAACGGGGCTTCTGGTTGTGCACGCTCAAGCGCTGCACCAAGGGCACGCTTGAGCGTGCGCGCGTCAGATTTTTTTTATAAAACAGCGCCCCTCTTCTTTCCTTTCATTTTCTTCTTCCTTCTCTTAGGGTTAGAGAGAGAGCAGAGATTAGAGAGAGAAAGAGAGAAGAAGAAGAAGAAGAGGAAGATTGAAGTGGAACTCTACCACTCTAGGGCTTGGGGATCAACTCAACCTTTCTCCTCCACCTCCATTTCTCCATTTCTCCTCCCCTTTGGTTCTCCATTTGAGGTGAGTGTGGTTCTCACTCACTTATTTCTTAGTTATTCTCCTATGTATGCTCCATATTCTTCCTCCCCTTGCTATTATAGTTGACTATGTATGAGTTTATGCAAAACCTAGGGTTGATTGCTAGATTAATTGAATATATGAATTGTTGGCCAAACCCTAGGTTAGGAAATTGGGGATTTGAGGATTTTCTTCTATAATGGATGACTGAGCCTTGATTATATGATTATTGGAGGTTAAAAATAGGATTTATGTATGGAATGTTGGATTGTTGATGTTGAATGTTAAATTAATTGTTGATTATGCATATGTACATGCTTATGGAAGTGTTATTATCCTCATGAAATCATTAACTCATGTTTTTTAAAAAGAAAAGGATTTGGGTCTTAGGACCACATGTTTTTGAAAGGAAGAGTTTTGGGTCTTCTAGACCTCATGTTGAAATTAATGACTTTTCAATCCTTGGACTTCATGCTTGAAAAGAATTATTTTGGCTCCTTGGATTTCATGTTTAAATTGATCATGTTACACACTCAGACTTTTGGTCCCTAGACTTATGTTTCTGAGACTTTGTCTTCGGTCCCTGGACTCATGTGAATTAATGAGGTTGATCCCTGGACTCATGTTTCTAAGACTTTGTCTCTGGTCCTTGGATTCATGTTGCAAGAGAGGCAATCACATTTACCTCTAGGCCAAGGGGTATATGGGATTCCTCAATTAAAAATAAATCATGCATGTTGATGATAAAAACTTAATGAGGGTGGCCCTAGACGACGGTCCTTGGTCACATGGCCAAGCGCTCAAAGCACGTGACAGTAAAAGACCCTATGGGTGTTGGGGAATAACGAAACACTTCGGAATAAGTAAGGTAGATAGATTGGATGTTAATTGCATTGACATGTTCATTACTTTGCATAATCATTACTGCACATGATTGTTATGGAATGATTGTCATTATAAATTCTTTTCTGAGTTGTCTGAGTTATATTGTAGTGTTGTATATCATGTGTTGCCTCCCCACACATGCACACACTGTTACCTCACTCACTGGGACGTAGTCTCATCCCACGATGTGGGAATCTTATTTCAGTTGTGCAGGTCGTGGTTAGACTCTTGGCGGAGCAGTTAAGGACTCAAATGGAGTAGATGTTAAGATTTGTAATTGTAGATTAATATTTAGAGGATTGATGTATTATAGTTGAGATTCAGTTTGGCCATGGAGGCTTAGATAAGGATTTAAATTGTATTGGTGTTAATATGAACTGTATTGGTATTTTTCTGAGTTTCAGGTCAATTTGTAAAATTGGGAAATGTCCACTTTTCAGGGGAAACTCTGCCGGATTTCCGGTAGGAGTTTTATGAACCATAACACTCAAGTGTAGGTTCATTCCATATGCTTTAGTTCAGAATTAATATTGAAACTTTTGATGTGTGAATTTTGTGGAAGCCTAAGCAAGCGTTGGATTGCTTAAGCGCTACGGGAATGTATGTCGATACTCGAAATGCACGAAATAATTTTAGAAATTCGGAATAATGTTTCCAACAAACATTATTCTTGAATTGAGAAATTAGGACGGTACAATTATTCCATTATAACTTTTTCTTAATAAGAATTTAAAATAACAAAAATCTAAAACTGTAATTATCTAAAACGATGTTTCTTTCTACAAAACAAAATATTTATCAAACATGTTAAGTCAATAAATTAGCCTAAATAACTTTCAGCTAATCTATAAGCTTTCAACTAATTCCTAAACAGTCATAATGTGTAGCCCTCAGTTCTCTATAATGCCTGAAAGTAAAAGAAATAAACATCAAAACCAATAGGGGTTGATTCAAGTCGTACATACTTGATTCCCCTTAAGCAAGGTCTCGAGTTCGAGTCTTGTGGAAAGAAAAAATCTTCATGCAGTGGAAGTCCCCAGATCAAACAGGATTGCCTCCGTGGAGAATATCTGTAGTTTAAACCAAAAAAATATATAACACTAAAACTAAGGCATGCTCGCTCAATTAGATAAAACACAACAGACAAATCAAGAACCAACATAAACAAATAAATTCCTAAACTACGCTTCAACCAACTTGTCAGCAACACCAATCTGGCTTACCAAACAAATATTAATTTTTTTGCTATTATTCGATCTTGTTCTTCTTTTCTTTTCTTGGACAAAATTGCAAGTGTGCAACTGAAGATCCATTTGCATTCAGTCTCACCAACATAGAGCAGACAAGGAATGAAATGTCAATAGAGCCATGGTGAAGAGGAGGAAAAGAGATGATAGAAAAAAACACAAAAGACGGGTGACCGTAAAAGGAAGGAAGGTGGCGAGTAACCGGAAAAAGGAGTAGAGTAAAATGGAAGGGAGATGACGGAGGTGATCGGAGAAGAAAAGGGAGAGTAACTGCGATGGGAAATAATGAGAAGGAAAGAAAAATTTTCAATATGAAGAAATACTAACCCCCTTAAGGTGGATAGGACATAAGGAGAACGAAGAACCCCATACATAGAAGAGGAAGACCCTTGAGGTGACGGAGTTAAACAAAGAGTCCGTTTGGTTTACAATTAAGTAGAATTGATTTTAAAAATCAATGGTTGAGATGAATGATGCACACTTTACGAAACATGTTGGACATAAGTGATTTAAAATCAATTCTGCAAAACCATGATTTTGAGATTTTCAACTCCAAACCGAAGATGCTAAATCAATTCATGTATAGTTCTGTTTTTCTTTTTTTTACAAACTATCCGAAGATGCTAAATCAATTCATGTATAGTTCTGTTTTTCTTTTTTTTACAAACTATGTATAATTCTGTTTGAGTCCGGTCTTGATGTAGGAGAATGCCAAAACCCAGAGTTAACTCTTTTTTCCGGCCCACACTCCAACACAAAACGAGTAAAACATAATTATTATCTCTAAAATATTTTAGATCCGTCATTTTAATCTTTAAAATAAAAATTACAAAAAAAAATCACCTTAATTTTAAATTTAATTCTTTTCTTTTCATAATCTAAATGAATATTAAAGATGAAATAAATTGATCAAAAAAATTCGATTATTCATAATCAACCCCAAGACTTTTGAACAAAAAGGGATATTTTATTCCGCAAAACTTCTTGTACTATGTTTCCACATGGAATAAAGAATCAGTTCCTTGTTCGGTAATTTTGTTAGGCGGAACTAGTAAAAAGCAGAAAAAAAGCTTCAACCAAAGTTTCTAACCGACTGTGTTCGATAATTTAAGGAGAAAGCATAAAGAATAAAATAAACATACTGCAGCGAATGACATACTGAAAATATTAAATACAACGTATTATTTATTTTAGAATCTATAATTTACTCCATAGAAGAAAAGAAAAATAATTTTTTGGACAATGATCCAAGCTGCTCTATTCGATTTGAATCTAAAGACAAAAACCGAATATATTCAGGATCCAAACCAGCTATTAGACATTAGAGTACATACAAGTATCTAAAACAGATGATATATCAGTGAAATGACACATTTGTTAATTAAGTTAAACAACTACATTATATTTTATGTGAACTATATAATTCAATGATATTCTAAATATCGGTAAAATCTACACCATCCCAAGTTAAAATATTTTAAAACAAAAATACATATTTTATTTAGAATTTGGTTGCACTAAAATGCAGAGTGAATGCATTTTAGTGAATAATAAGCAAAAATAAACCATTAACTATTGAAATTATAATGGGATACATATAGATGTATGAAAAAATGAAATTTCTATCATCTTAACAGTTGATTTTCCAACCAATAGTTGTTACTCCACAATATATCATATAATTTCCATTCCTTATCTAGCATTGGAAAGGGAACTTTTTATAGGCATGCATGCTCCCTGAATTAAACCCTTAAAAAATGTATCAAACAATAGAGTTTAGGTCCTTTTTTCCATTCTTTCTTTCCTGCCATTCATTGGATATCCATTTTTACTTATATCCAAAACCATCTATCATCCAACATGAACAAGATCGTCATCCTACTTATAAAAAAAACACTCAATTCAAAATCTTCACTGCATGAATAACTGAATATTAAAGTAAAATGTCCGACGGACCAAATAAATTATAGTGAGGGGAACTACTATTGACTCCAATAACAGCCAAAATTGCAAAAGAAATCATTACATTTAAGGAATGTTTGAACTAGTTGGCGCTCCATAACCACCAGCACCACGACCAAAGCCAGGTCTTCCACCAGGTCCCTGCAATATAGAGTCGAAGCATACAACATGATTCAGGTATGCTTTATAAATAAAACGATATCCATAACAAAGGAAAGCTACTGGACAAAAGAAAAGCTTCCAAAATTTGTTACCAACATCAGGACAATACTGCCCAAGGCACAATAATAAAGTAGTAAACGAGGAAATTTTGAATTAAATCATTCAAAGTGGAGCGATAATTGACATAGAGCATAATGCCAAGTTTATTTGGATGATTTGAGACAAATAAATGCTGTACAGTGTCATTTTAAGGTATGAACATGCATAAGAAGTATACTCATTAATCCAAAACAAGACATATATTTTCAATTTAATGAAAGAGATAACATAGTTTCTATAACATGATACAGGAAAAAGTCAGCTTGATGAAAACTAGGCAACAAAGTAATGAAAACCAGAAGCAGAACAAACAAAAACACGTGGTGAACAACGCAAAATTAAAGTTGAGAACAAGGTTCCAAAAGCCACCCATAACCACAGAGAAAAAGTTAACATCGAACACTAGTACAGTTGTACTAATTAAATGAATTATTAATTAAACAACGAAAAACACAATCTTCATTCACATTAAACCATGGTGCAATAAGATTACCCCGAAAGAAGGCCGGTAGTCAGCAGGAGCTCCACCCTTGTCTCCAAAGTCGCCACCAGGTCCCCTGGGACCTCCACGGTATCCATCACGATCACCAAATCTCCTCTCTCCGTCGAAGCGAGGTGGGCCCCTGTACAAAAAACCATACATACATTTCATTCAAACAGAAACAAAACAAAAAAGCATAATAATAATAATAATAGGAAGCAAAGCAAGAGTGTTAAATTACCTAGGGCGATCACCGGGTGGGCCACCGAATGATCTGCCAGCGGGCTTGGCTTGCTTCTTCAGAGTTGCTGGCACGATTTCGGATGGAAGATTGAGGTAAGTCCTGAGGAATTCAATGCCATCGTTGGTCAGGAACCAGTAATAATGCATCCAAGCGAAGGTTTCCCTCACGTACTCCCTTGACTTGAAGCTCTGCATCAGCTTAATCACCTGCAGATTCGGCACATCGATCTCCGGGTGCTTTGCCAGATTATAATCCTTTTTCGCATAGCAAACTCCCTCTGAATAAAAACTCTATAATTTAAACACAATGTAACAAAACGCAACCATAAAGCATCACAGGAAATCAACGGACCTTGGAAGAGGTATTTGCAGATCTCTCTGCGGTTCTTCTCTGGAATGATCTGAACAATTTTATCAATAAAAACAAAACGTTTGCATAAATCGATTGGGGAAATGCAAATAAATGTCAAATTGCAATCACAAGAGAACTGAGAAGATGATGTCCAGATACCATGGTTACAAGGTGGATGCGGCAACGAAAGGAAACTCTGCAACACACCCACTCTTCTATCCCTTCGCTACGGTATAAACCCTAATTAAGCTTTCCCCCTCTTTTATAGTGGACTTCTCAATCGGCAGCTTCTCAATAAGTTAGGCCTTTCTGTCTGGGCCTATTCATGGCCCGACTTTCAACTTAACTTCCAACTTGCTTTCTTTTCTGGCCCATTTAAGTAATTAATTACTCAAATGTTTTTTAATTTAAAAAAAAAAACATTTTTTATATACTAATTCTAAAAACAAAAATTAAACGATTTAGGGAAATTGTTTGTGTACCACGAACAATAGTTACAATGAATATACTTCTGCTTGTGTTTAGTACAAAAAAAAAAGGAAGAAACATAGTTTTTATGTGTCCCGCAAACAGTGATACACTTGCGGTACAATAATCACGGCTCAACGATTTATGGCTAAGCTTAGATGATCTTAACGGTTAACAAACATAGTATATATTTACTTAAATCAATATATTTTATAAAACATGTATTATATATATATAATGTACACCTATTAATTACATGTATTTTATATTAATTTATTTCTAGCCGGTTCTTTCACGAATTGAGTGAGTGATTTACAAGCTAAAACAATATAATGTTTTTTAAGTAAAGGAAAACAATCACATGGGAGCTCCACTAGCAAAGTTTTAGATAAGTCACGAAATGACTAAATTGAAACAAAGGAGAGACTAAACCACCCTCATTCCCCAATTTGCAATCCAAACTGAATTTCGCCCGCCCATCCGTCAAAATGATAGATTCTCACACTACTTGCAAATTAATTCAACTGTAAACTTCAAGTTATATATATGATTGCAAATTAAGATTTGATTAGCTACATTTTTTATCAACAAAAATAAATTTATTGAATGGTATATATGATCACCCAAACCGCCATTACCTTAAATACAATAGATCCCGTCACAGTTACAAATTTTGCACACATAATACATGGATATTAATTAACCTACTCGAAAAAAGAGTACATTAATAAAACCTTTCAAATTAGCTTTCAACCAAGACTAACAACTAAGCATATAATGGATTAAAATTCCCTGTCTTATCTCCCTGTCTCATTTCTTGTCCCACCAATGAAATCTCAACACCTCATTAAAAATATACACATAAGCACTTAAAGATTGGTAACGGCGTTTGCATTGTTGCACCCAGCAAGGATCATATTACATGACATGAAAAAAAATCATGGAAACAAGAACACCATTACAATTTACAAGAAATAATAATCATCAGTATAATAAATCACCACCAGCATGCATCCAAAGTCGTGAGTGAAGCACCAAAATCAAAACCATGATTCAAGTAATGATAAGTTAATAACCACTACCTTGAAGAATAGGATTTGTTGCACCGAACACACTGAAATAGCCGCATACAAATTGTAATGGTTCGATTAAATATCGATCTCGTGCAGTGAGGCCATATGTAGTATTTACAATATATTCGTATAATTTTTCTGTGTTTTAATGGTTCAATTAGGGAGAACCGAAGCCATATTTCACTGGTATGGGTACCTTGAATTTGTTATTTTGGTTTGTAATTATCTAGGTGTGGTTGACCAGAGAAAGTGCACCCCAAGTGTTCAATGAAATGAGTGGTTTACATTGGATGCATTCTTCATAGTTAATCAAGGGAAAGGTAATGCTTCTTTTTGATAGATTAATTTAGCCAAAATGGATATGGTAAGAAAGACAAGGAATCGAGAGGAGTGTGTCTCTTTAGCAGTTAGCTTGTGATTTATAGTGTTTTAAGTCCGATTTTTTATATTCTAATCTACTGAGTTAATATAGCCACATGCTAAAATTCAAGTTCCATTTTTTGTATTTGGCGTACAATAGTTTTTGTAACATGTCACAATTTTTTAGAAATGAATAAGAATAGATGATGTTGTTCAATTCTATTCACAATATGAATATGTTCCACAGGATTAAGTAAATTTGGAGTCAATTTGATATCTTATGGGTTGCTGCCAATTCTGTATCAAGTCAGTTCCACAATATGAATATGGTCCACAGGATTGAGTAAATTAGGAGTCAATCTAATACCTTATTAGAACAAGTCAGCTTCAAAGGTGAAGAAAAAAAAGGAAAAAGCTTACTCCACTCAAACTCATTATGCTTTGGCATTTTCTTTCTTTATCAGATAACTTTTTCTGTTTGAAAATGGTGTTCTTAGCGGTGTGAGCTTGGAACAAAATTATCTTTTAGCTTGATATTGGAATTGAGCCTAGAACTTCTTTACATGTATCGGCTAGTGTTAGCAGCTATAATTCGACCGTGTTAGATGCATTAAACTAGCTGAAAATATCTTAAGAAGAGTGCATTTTTCAAGTTGAAAATCTAAGGTAGTACTGCACTACTGCTAACCATCTCAACAAGGAAACAAGCACATTGACCTGCAACAATATCCCCTGGTCAATAATCTCAAAATGTTGATATATTTTCTTTAATCATCTCTGTGTTCTTCCTTTCACATTTTCCTTTTTGTTCATAATAATATAGTTAACTCTGGTGCATGTATGGCCTGTAATTTTCATTTCTCATCCCGTCACATGCATAATTTGGAACTAAACATATTCTTTTGAGGCCAACTAGAACAACATTTAAAGATAAACAAAGGGGCTATTCTAATTTCTAATAATTTCATTGAACTATGATCTCCCTCAGGGAATGTTGTCCTTTTATGATGTAAGAAGGCATCTCACTCCTCAAAGTGTGTTGGATTTTATAACACACATAAAAGAAGCTAATGAGATTATGTTACTCCTCGATCCCTCCTAATTGTTGGCAATCCGAAAAGAATTTTCATTTTTGTACAGTCTTGGTTTCAGTTGTTGCATTTCCTCGAGCAGCGTATCCTCACCAGAAGTGTACACCCTTTTCCTTCATCAATCTCCTTCAACTTCTTCACGAGCCATCTTCCAAATCATCGTTAAAACCTTCTATCCATTTTTACGAGGAGTCTTATACTTCATCACCCAGGCCATGGACCAAGTAACATGCTATTCTTTGCCGACATCTGTATCCAGCCCCAATGAATCGTCGAATCCCACACGGCTTTTAACCCATGCATGTATTTCTGCAAGGTGGCTGACCCACATGCTCACTATCACACTCATTCTCACAAGAAGCCTATTCTGGTCGGAAATGGAACAATGACAATGCTAGAATGAATTGGAAGGAGGTCAGAACCTCAAAAAAGAAAAAGAAACTGCGGTATTGTACAAGTCTTGTGAGGAGAAAAAGTTAACAACGTTAATCTAAGCGGAAAAGCTTAATTGGAATTTTAATTGAGTTGTCACATTATTATTGGTGGGACAGGTAAATGGTACAGGGAAGTGAAACAGCATATATGAGTCCAACATATAATACTTCTAGCATAAATGCATAAGCCACGTAGGTGGATTTAATTGAACAACATCCTGATGCCCCCAAAATCCAAGTCCACGTACCCATCAACAATAGGTTTGTCTTTGCTTAACAGAATTAATAAGCTGCAAAAATTCAGCAACTATACTACCATTCTAAAAAAAAAAAAATCCTTTCCCAAGCCAATCCCACACTCCATTACATCATATACTCAGCTCTCAAATTAGCACTCTTATTTAGAGATCTCATAAACAGTGATTTTAAACTATCTTGATCAACCCCTTTTGCCTCCCAAGACTTCACGGATAAACAGTGTTTGGTAAGATAAAGTTAAGTTTAACAACATTTTTAATCGCTAAACCTCTATTAATCCCTTAAGTTTTACACACATCGATCATCCTAGGAAACCGAAACTAATTTCCTTTTTTCCTCACACTCTCCCTATAAGAATCTGCTATGCCAATTGCAATCTAATAATAAAACTAGCTAAGTAGCTGAAGTAGGAATTTTAAAGAGGAAAAATAACGAGGGTTAGAAGACAATACCAATTTTAAGAGGCAAATCCCACCGGCAAAAGAAAGATACGTTTTCTTCCATATTAAACAACACATTAATCATATATATAGTTTTTCGTGGATTAACTCTCACAGGTATATATACCTAAACACTTAAAGGCAACCTTCATAATTTTACAGTTTAGAACATTCCCACAATCTCTTGGTCAAATATATATATATATATATATATATATATATATATATTCATGTCAAATTACTTTAATAAAAAATTATTTTATATAAGATCCGGCCGATACCATCTCAAAGCAATGGAAATGCTTGTTAATTACTATAAAATAAAATGCACATCCTTCTCTAAATTTTCTAGCACAAATAGAGTATCATCACTCATCGATCAGCAAACTCCAGGTGGGTGATTTCTCCGTTTTTGTTACCCACCTTGAAACCCAGTAAACAAATTCTTGTTAACAGCCTCTTTCTCATTAACCCCCTAGGCCTTCTCCTACATAAATGCAGAAAGGAAAATTAATTACTAGAAAACCTGTGAGAATTTTTACCCCAAATAATTTGGCATATATCATTAATATATTAATTACATGTTGAAGAATTAATGAATTGTTCTCACTAGCTATTTTTGCTATCCAACAGTTTAATTCTCTTGAACTTTGATAAATTTTAAGTAAATTGTATTAAATTTTTTAGCATTATTAAACTTTTGAATATATATATCAAATTAAATTAAAGATCACGACAGAAAAACATTACTTGGAGAGTCGTTACTCTTTGACTACAAGTTATATATTATGCCGACAAAGGGGTGTGGCCAAATTGGCATGCCATTACCAAAAGAAACGCTTGAAAAGCATAATTAACAGATCCCTTTCCTTTGTGTTTGCTTATTTTTGTTTAGAGGGGCTGGGGCGTGGGAAAGTCAATGCTTTTTGTACACGACAGGGTTGTTATATAAAAAAGACTGCAAAGATGGAAAAGGCAAACCTATTATTATCATTCAAAAACCACCACATGTACAGTCAAATAGCAAATTGAAGATGTTTTTGTGTGTATCTTCAATATCAAACTTTCCTGCTCCAGGTTGCAATCGCCTTTTCTTTTTTCCTCTTTCATGTCAAAACACTCTCAATAAACACTTCACTCTTGGTCATATATATATATATATATATAACATACATTAATTAATTCACTCACGTACATTTTTCGCAATCTTTCCAATCAGCAATCAAAAGTATCAAAAGGAGCAATCTCTTCAAGTTTCAGCCTGGCCTGCTGGACCATTCCTGAAATTAAGCTCTTAGCTCTTCCATTCCATACCATTCCATTCCTAGTTAGAGAGAGATCAGATCATAAGAAAAAGTGCTAAAGAGTAGTAGTGGGGACAGTGCAGTCATTGTTATCTTATCTCTCATAAAGATGAAGGAAAAGGAGAAAGTGTATTTGTTCCCATATTTGATGAGTTTGGTGCTAATTCTCCCCCTCCTCCAAGTTGTCCTTCCACTACACTGTCCCAAAAAAGAAAGCTAGGACATTGTTGTTGGCTCTCCACCCACTCATTCAACCCTTGTCTCTGCAAGCACTCTAGTGTTAGTTCTCCTTCTTCCTCCATGTTGCAAGATTGTACATCAATTGGCACCATGTTCTCTATCAATGGTGGCAGATAATTAGTAGAATCAATGACTGCAGCTGCTGAAAAAGTTGTTACTGGATGAGGAGGAAGGGCCTGGACTTGTTGGTGGATGCTCAAGTTCCACGTTTCTGCACAACTCAAACCCACAGTACTTGTATCTTGGAATAATTGATCTGATGCTCGTGCGTTATTGCTATTGGTGTGATCTGCTGATGTTATTGTTCCATCTAATGAACTAGTGTCAAACATAAATAAAGGGCATGTGGAAGAAAATAAGGGTTCTTGTATCGTTGGCTTTGCTGTTATGGTGTTTTCTTGGTTGGCGAAGTGATCTAGTTGATTGGAATTATAATTGAACTGGGGATGATCAATGCTTTGATGTGTTGTGGTGGTAGTGATGGATGAAGGCACTGAAGAAGATTTTCGTATTTTCTTTTTGATCCAAGAATTCCAATAGTTCTTTATTTCATTGTCAGTTCTTCCAGGCAAGTGGCTTGCAATGTGAGCCCATCTGCATTTCCCAAATACATACAATACAACATATACATTTAATTAATTATCTTCGTAATTAGTAAGATATTGCTTAATTAGCATAATTAAGAATCGTATTTTGGAAGCATATATATGTGTCGAGAAAAACGTGGCAAGAAAAGAAGGAATAAGATAATAATTCTGTTGCTTATGAAAAAGGATTTGAAGAAAAACAAATATTATAAATTAAGAATGTGGAGGTTGAGAGTGTACAGAGTGAGGAAATTTCAACTGACAAAATTGCCTGCTTAACTTCTCTAAAACTGTAGCTTCGAGGCTGATTGATCTTTCAGCTGATATATAGAAATTGCTTCATTAATTAGTGATTATAGCTAGCTAGCTGTTTTAGTTAAGGACTAATTATTCCTAGCTAGTTTCAACCTGGCTATAATCTTCATATTGATAAATTTGGAACATTAATTGATTGGGTTAGTAGTAGGTATGGAACTCTATTGTCTGGCTGGCTGTTTCAACAGAGGTAATTAAAGAAAGGAAAGGGATATAATTAAGATACTCTGGGATATGAAAATGAACAAGAACAATGGAGAGTGATCATATAATTGAAAATGGTAATTGGTAGAGAGGTGATCGAGTAGAATGAATGAATTAGTAGGTACCTGTTGCCAACAACCCCATGAAGGCTAATAATTAACTTCTCCTCGTCAGGTGTAAACCTGCCTCTTCGAATATCAGGCCTCAAATAATTAATCCATCTCAGGCGGCAGCTCTTACCACACCGTTGAAGCCCTGATTAATTACAAGACAGACAGACGAAATGAAAGGTTGATTAATATCCTATTATTAAATTTAATTATGATGATAAGGAGATTAATTATATAATTGAAGGGATGCAGGCAGACCAGCTTTCTCTGGAACTTCACTCCAGCAGCCATAGCCATGAGTGGTAATGTATCGGATGAGCTTCTCATCTTCCTCAGGAGACCAAAGCCCTCTCTTAACCTTCTGTTGGTTGCAGCAAGAATGGTGACCCATATCTTTCTTTCTAATCTTCTTCTTCTTCTATTAATTCCTGTTTGTCTTTTAGTCTTTGATCACTCTGTTCCCTCTGCAGGGGCTTGTATTGCCTGGATCAAATGCGGGGATTTGTGAGTGTGGAATAATGGAATGGAATAGAATAGTTAGGTCTCTCTCTCTCTCTCTCTTTAAATTAAAAGTGAGTGAGGGGCAGCAATAGTACAGAGGCAGGCAGAGCCGACATTTCAAGTTAATGGGGTCCATGGAAGGGACCCAGATCTCCATCTAACCCTAAAATGACGTTTTATCAACTTTATTCTCTGCTCCCTAATGCTACTCTTACCATTTTCTACGTACATAACATAACAGAACATGTGTAGTAGTAGTAGTTGTATTACGTAATCAAACCTTATTCACAAATATGAATGAATATAACGCTGGTTGGTTGTTTCATGCACCTCCTTCTCCTTCTCTGTCTGTCTGCAGCAAACTATTCAGCGACGCCATTACATCAGTAGCAGCCACCAAGTGGATTTACTAGGTGAAAGAGATGGTAGGGATGAATAGATTGATTTGATTTAGCAATTATCCCCAAGTAAATTACTACAATATATTTAATGTAATATTGTGATAAAACAAAAACATACAACAACTCATACAACACAATTTTTTTTTCTCTATATCTTTCAATCACATCACCTATTATTAGATTTTGGACTCAGACCTAACTCAATCCCAAAAGCTAGCTTGTAAAGTGAGGACTGTGCAAGGCTTATATATCACAATTTGACCTTATCTCTAGGCAATGTAGGACTTTAACACACCCCCTCACATGGACAACTATATGGGTGGCGGCCCAATAACAACGGATCATCTGGGATAGGCTCTCATACCATATTAGATTTTGGATTCGGGTCTAACTCAACCGCAAAAGCTAGCTTGTAAGGTGAAGACTGCCCAAAGCTTATATACCACAATTTGGCCTTATCGACAATGTGAGACTTTAACACCTATCATATCTCACATTTCTCTCTCTTCTTCTTTTTTTTTTTACTCTCTTTATCTCTCCTAACATGTATTATTGTAGGTGGTATGAATTTGAAATTCATATATATATATATATTAGTCTCGTCAAATAATTAATACATCTCAAAGGTTTACGGTTAGTTTCTTCTAACATATCCAGCTAATAACAACTTTATTACTAGCTCATTGTTTAAAAAGTTACTTCAAATTGCGAAGAAATAAAAAGTTACTACTTCAACTTTTTTTAAGAAATAAATTAAAAATAAAGAATATATTAAAGAAGTTGTTTGTTTGATTGAGAAGTGACTCAGTTGACAACATAATTTGAGATTGTGGGAAGAACTCTCTAAATCTATCTTCACTAAACATTCTCAGAAAAGGTGAGGGCTTTAACCATGACTAAATCACAAACAAGCTCTCTATAATTGGCTGACATAAAAAAAAAATTGTTTGTTTTTCTCACCAAAAAATATATTAAAAATGTTGTCTCAATTTTGCAAAATCCAAATTCTGTTTAATGAATAAAGATTTCACATTAATTATAACATATCATTATCTTACTATGCTATAATTTGAGAAATAGTTATATTGTTTTACTATAAAACAACAGCTAATTAGTAACACTTAAAACGTATTTTTTATCATTCTGAAGGATGGGAGATGTATGACGCATTTAATTAAAACTATAATCATAATCACAATTTTCATTCTAGTTCCATTTTATTTAAACACATTTTGTTTTTATATTTGAAAATAAAAAAAAATTATAACTACCACAAACTGACCGTTAGATAAGCATAATCGTCTCGTATTATGATGTATTATTTTTTTATTTACAATTATGGCAATGAGATGTAAACTTATAATTAAATGCAAATATTGGGAAACCCTCATCAGTTGATTAATTCTAGGGGCTTCTATATATGGCGTGTGTACTTTAATAACTTGTAATTTTTTCTCTATAAGGAAAGACGCATGTACAGCAAGTTAGCAATATGACCTAATTACGATAATGTCTTCTATTTTTTAATTATTACGATTATTTACATGTTATAAAAGTGAAATCTTTAATCCCTCGTGCAGTGTTTTTACTTAAGGGTCTGACGTATATAGTGGTACATATGGTTAAAAAAATCTAAAATGTAATATTATAGTAATTTATTTTTTTATGATGAAATTCAATATTTGTTTTTATTAATGATTGATATTAAATTTATTTTTAGTTACTTTTATAAAATATTAATTAAAAAATAAAAATTCAAATCAATATTATCATGTAATGTAAAAGTTTCTCCTTTTAACTTTAAATTATTAGATTTTAAAAAAAAAATTAACATAAATTGTATTATATATAAATTCACATTTATCCTTAAATTAAATTTAAATAGTAATATAAGAACTGTTTAATAAAAAGTAGGTGGATGAAATTTTATTTGATCTACTTTAAAATCGTGCTTTACTTAATGCTATCTTGGCCTGACTACTCGGCAAAATTAATGTCATTTATATATTTGATTTGGTGTTGAAAATTCATCAACCTTAAATTTAAATATTTAAACTCAATTATTTGTAGTATTAAAAAAAGTGAGTTTTACACTCGTTAAATTATTCTAAATTTTAGTTAATGTGTAATGGTATTTACTGGAAACTAGATGTATTGCTGACGGTGGGATAGCGTATGTCTCATATATATTCAGAAGGCAACTGACATTTTGAATCTTTATGTCACAGCTTCCAATAGAATCCTCCAAAGCAATAAATTATATAAATGTTTGAGAAGGACAGAAAAATCAGTTCGTTGTTTTATGATTTAAGCAAGCCCAAACTAGTAATTATTTTGACTTGATTGTGTCTTCATTTAATTGAGAAGGAATAATAAATTGATTAATGTTGTTGGAATAACGTGTATAAGTAACATGATTGACGTCAATTAACGTTAATAGCTTTAATAGGACATGAACATTTCAGTTTGCACATTTCACAGGTTGGGAGTTACAATTATTATATTATATGCCCTATAAAAGTTATAATCATTGTTGATCTTACCACTTCCCAATAATTTCACCTCTAATAAGACCTGTACTTATTTTTCTCGGACCTGTGGACCACTGCCACTGGTGACTTAAAGCGGAAATAGGCGTGTATATCAACTATAGACTGATTTAGATCAAAGTACATATATATGTTTATTTTCAGGACCATCTAATCTAATAAACTATATATATACGTGATCAGGTGTGGTGCAAATCACATATATGTCTAAGGTGAAAAGTGGTTTTCGTTTCTTCTTGATTTTAATACATAAGTAAGAATATGTCTTTTTTAATTGTTATAAGTAGATAGATACATGTGGTAAAGATAAAGGCGTGTCACTTATTAATCTCCGGAATGTGATGAAGTCACCCCATGCATTGCATTCAGGAAAGATATACTGTCGGCTTAGCCTAAAGTAGCCTATTATCGTGTTTCAATGATGCGTCCATCGAAAAGCCCCATTAGTTATGGAGGTGAGATCATGTTGCTATTACACAATGACATTGCCTCTTAAAGTAACCATGCAATGAACTTCAGTATAATCTCCTGAATCTTAATATATCGTCATCAAGATTTTGCAAACAGATTAGTGAATTCGAATTGAAGATGATTTCTTTGTCTTGATAATGATTGGATAAAGATGGGATGTTGCAAGTGTTGTATATGTAATTAATTGAATAGTTAATTTATATTTTAATTCGCCGTAAAAAAAATTCTGATTGAACCAGTTAATTAATTTGATTAAATTTTTCATTTTCAATTTAATACATTTAATTATGAAAAGTTACATTTTTGAAATAAATTTAACTTGATAACAGTATAACATATAAATTAAATTTACTCATTAATTAATCATTCTCTCGTTGATTAATTAAACACTTATTAATTAGTAATTATATTCTATATATTATTTAAAGTGAAAGGCTGAAATTAATGTTCAGTTGAAGAAATATATATCATGCTTGCTGAAGAAAGATGCATTTGTTGGGGATCCAGCTGTGTGGATTAGTTACGACACATCACTAGTAAAGCATTTGTTTAATATATGGCATTTCAAACGTTTGTTTTGTATTAATACGTATATATATAGTTAAGGGAGTAGTGAAAGGGATGGGGGGAAGTGTTGATTGATGCGCGCGAATGAACCACCAAGTTGATGTGCAAGAGAGAAAGGTGACATTTGCTTGTATGAATCGCAAGCTAAAACTTTGAAAGTAATATACAAATGATTTTTAAAATAGACCTTTAGGAGGAATTGAAAAGGGAAAATGATTGTACTTAGCTTTAAGGAGGAGCAAGGGAGAAGCATGTGGGCCTGCCAGGCCAGTTGGATTTTTAAGCAGTGATCAATGAGAGGAGAAAAACTATTAAGGACATTGCCTTTATAAGCATGGTTGGTTAAGTTATTAAGTCATGGATGAAATGTCTCCACCATTGGTTCTTTTAGTACAGATGTGATCCGAATGTTCCTCGTCCAATTGTTTCTCTTTACCTCTTAATTAATCATACTACAATACAAATAATGTACTCCTCCTGCACTATGAAAACATATGGACCCCTCTTTCCTTCAATGGAAGGCGGAAGCCTTCTATATTCCCTGTTAATGGAAGCATCAAAAGGCCCCAAAAGGCAAAAACGCCCACAATTATGATGAATTGATGATACATGAAATGAAATAAAATCAAGTGAAGGATTCGCCGAAAATGGGTGCGGGGGTACGTAATGATTTTTCCAATAATAATAATAATAATAATAACATTTATAATGAGAATAAAACATTCAAAAAGAAAAAGAAATTGTATGTATATGTGCTGTTTTTCTAAGAAAAATGATACATTCAAGAGATAAATTAATATGAATAAAAAAAGTGTAAAATATAATGAGTAGTGTTGTGTGAAATATTACAAGAATATCACAAATCTTTATATTATTCATCAATTCATTATTTATATTTCATCTTGATTTTTTACAATTATATAATATTATTTCTGGTCTTTTTTTATAGGAAATGTGTGATTAAAATCATTAAAATAAAAAATAAGTATTGAAATATATTAATAGTAATTAATAATTTCATAAATTCAAGTTTTATTCTAAAAATATTTTTAATATTGTGAAGTTTGGATATATTTTTTTAAGTTTTTTTTTTTTGTCCAATTTTCATTTTTTCTTGGTTCAGTTTTTCTTTTTTCATCTGTTTGTTTTTTTTCCATTTTTTCATCTGTTTGTTTAAGTTGTTAAAAAAATTGCGATGCAATTTGATTTGGAGCAAGAATAAGCATGCCCCAGGCCCACAATCCTCTCCATCTGCACAACTCAAGAGTCAGGTGAGTGGACCCAAAAAATAAGAATCACGTGATAATTGATATCAAGGATTACTATCACAACCCCAGTTTTTACTAACCACACCACTCCTTTTTAAAATGCCTCGCCTGAAATATTTCTATTTTTTGTGTATTATAATTACAGATGCAAAAAAATTGTCTCTAGATTCAAAAAATTTCTATTCCAAAATTGGATTTTTAAAATATAAATTTAAGTTATATTTAGGAAATTCAATTTCTAAAATTATTTGTTGGAAATTCTTTCTTTTAAACACAAAGTAACATATATTCTAGAAAATTGAATTTTCGAAATATTTTTTTTTTCACAAAAAGATATTGTGGATTTGTGGTTAGTAAAAATGGGTGACGGAAATTCAGTGGAGAAAATGAATTAAGACTTTCATAACAATAATCCGGCATTACAATTTCCATGACAGAATGCATCAATACATAAATCTTCCAAACCAATAATCTTGCTAACTGTAAACCACAAAAAAAAAAAAAACTAGAAAATCCCCAAGACTATCAAGCAGTATATTTGTGCTTCCACACCAAACCAAAGCTTTTATGTATACCACATAATAAGGTTGCTGGAAAACTATCTAGAAAACCTTTCTCTGATCAGTACGGTGTAAAATATGGTGTTGATTCATTTCATCAAGTGGTGGCTTTAACAAGAGGTGATTGAGGAATAGGGGAGTGAGGTGACATCATCAAATCATCCAGCCTTCTGAACGAGAAGCTTAGCCTTAAGTTTCTATGGCTACAAGTTTTCTTAGCCGCTACCAAGTCTTCCTCATGGTTTTGACTCACAAAAGTGCGCATTCTTGTCAATGCAACTTCCACAGCTCTATCATCCATGTTTGCATAACATACCCTGAACCACCCTGGTTCAGAACAATGGAATGAAGAACCAGGGGAAATATTGATCTTAACTTGATGAATGATCACTTTCCACAGCTCCATTTCTGCTTCAAATGTTGCCTTCTTTAAAAGACGACGCAAATCCATCCATAAAAACAAACCAGCATTGCTCTGTAAGCATTTTATCCCAACTTGGGCAAGTCCCCTGCAGAAAACTCCATACCTTTTGGCCAGTCTCTTTGCACTCTCTGCAAGGAACCGTTCCACAAATTCATCATCAGAAAGCATCGATGCCATTAGATATTGGGTCTGTGTGGAAACTAATCCAAAGCTAGACATTTTGCGAGCACAATTGACCACGGCATCGTTGTAAGAGTATATGATGCCAACTCTAAAACCAGGGAACCCCATATCCTTTGAAAGACTATAAACAATGTGGATGAGGTCACGGTTACATTCTGTGTCTTCCTCTATTATCTCAGCGATGCTTATGAAACCAGGATGGCTAAAAACTGTGGCAGCATATATTTCATCGCAAACTAAGTGGATTTGCTTCTCATTGATAAAACTCACCACAGTTCTTAATATCTCTCTGTCCATGATGGTTCCCAGTGGGTTTGATGGATTGGTAATAAGCAAGCCTTTTATTCTCACGTTGTCTTCTTTGGCTTTCTCAAACGCACATTCTAACGCTTTCCTCGTCAATTTGAAATTATTAGTGCTTTCACAAATAACTGGAACAAGTTGAACTCCTGTTCTCCACCTCAAATCCCTGTCAAAACTGCATTAACGAAATTATATTATATATATAAGATCTTGAGAGGTCAATCGGATTATATAATACTAATCATAGTTGTCACGTAGTGTTCATAAGCTTTGGTGCGGAATTAATTCGTGTCATCCTGCATTTCTAAAATACTAAATGCGTTTAATTGAGAGTTTGACTTAGTATTGGGTGATCAATTAAAATCCACTAAGCCTCCAGTGCCAAAATATATAAATATACTACGTGGGCCTATGCCAAGGATGACTGGAATGTTTCAAAGGAAGTCAATTGAGTAGAAATCAATTCTGTTTTTTAATTAAAGTACATCGTATCAATTTGCAAAATAATTAAATTTCTCTTGGATTAATGTTCTCCCTCCAAAAAAAAAAATATTATGGTAATTAAAAGGAAGGAAAAAAAACACAAAGTGTAAAGAAGAGTTTGATAGAAGTGCATGAATTAAAGTTAATTATTGAATTGAATGTATTACCCTGCATAATAAGGGGTTGGCACCAAAAATACTTCACCGGGATCTGCGAGACAAAAGGCGGTGATCTCGTGTGCTCCGGTTGCTCCACCGCTCATAACAATGCGGTCAGGATCGAAAGTGACTCTGTTTCCTCTCGTTCTTGCCATGAATTTGGCCACAGCCTGTGGAAGTTCAAATTCAAGATTGATGAACCAAACTTGTTAATTAGTTAGTTTTGATAATAAAGGTTCTCATATATATATTTATTGTGACTGACTTGTCTGAATTCGGGCAAACCATGATAATCCTGAAAGTTAGCCGTAGCCTTGAAATGACGCACTCCTTGGTGAGTGCAAATGGAAGCCTCCGGATTACTCATTATCCAATTTTGAACCACGTCAGAAGCAAGCTGCAGCAAATAATCAACAAGAAAGGGGGGAAAATGAGATTATGTTGTATTGTATTGTATTAATTTTTATGAGAATTGAAAAAAGGTTGTAGAGGTGGCAATTATATATATATGCCTGATTTTCTGCGAGACCCATCTGGATAACCCCATTAGGATTCTTTGTGCGATGAAAGGGGTCATTTTCATAAGCCTTCCAGCCATCAAAGTATGGGGAGTTTTCAGCATGTCCATCGCCGGTGGCTATCTTAGACAGTAACTGGGGTTGCTCCATGTGTGAATGTGGTTACTCACTGTCCTTTCAAAGTGTGGTTTAGGGAGCAAGGTCAATTAATTAAATGAGAGAGATTAAGAAGCAAGGGCAGGGTCTACACCTCTTTTTGATTGAGTGGTCGAAAAAGTTTGCCTTAAGCCCTTGTGCTTGTGCTTGTATATGTGTTAATTATAATGTCTAGTTGTGAATGAACTGCAACTTCCATAGAGGAGAGGCACTTGTATATATAGAGCATATTCCGCGCGCAAACATGAAACGTTTATTTTCAGAGGTAATGGTCCAAACATCGAATGAAATTTCCTACGAAAGAGGCTATTACCTTATAAGTCATGATACATTCCATCATCTTCCAATAAATTCTGTTCCAAGTTAATAAAAAGAGCAAACCCTCTTCAAAAATTAGGGTCACCAAATAAATATTCCTGACTCGGGTATGAAAAAAGTAAATAATTAAATAATTGTGTCACCAATTATATCTTCTAAATATTATCATTGTCAAATCAATATTTATAAATATGAAAATGTCATCTTGTCAATTGTTCATCAATAAAATTTTAAAAAATTATTATTTTAAAATAAAATCTAAGATTAATATTATTATTATCAAATTATATATATTGAGGACTAAATTGATGATTAATTCCATTGTTTTGAAAATCGGACCAAACCGGTCCGACCGAGAACCGGTCTGGTAACCGGTCCATTGAACCCTATAAATCGGTTTTTCAGAATCGGTGAGAACCAGTCAAGAACCGATGAAAATCGATATAAAATCGGTCATTTTCTAATATTTTCAATTTTTTTAAACTTTTTGTTTAATCTTAAATATTTTAAAATAAATAAAGACATATGTTTAAGTATTACACATAGATATCTATTATTTTATCAATTATTATTAATTTTTTTATCTTATAAAACTTATAATAATGTTATTTATACTAATTTACGACTATATATATTTTTTTGGTAAATACGACTATATATCTTTTTCCATATTGTTAAGTGTGTGATGTTTTATAAAATTAAAAAAAAAATCTAACTACATATTCAATGATAGAAACACATTTTCATTCCCTCTAAAATCACCTAACTAAGAGTGTGTGTTGATTTAGTTTTGTTTTTTAGTTTTTGAAAATTGTTTTTAAAATCAATTTTTTTATAAATGAAATGATTTATTTACAGTATTTTAAACACAAAACCAGAAAAACTAAAAAACAGTTTTCCAAAACATCTCAAAATAGTTTTAGAATTTATATTTTTTAAAAACTAAAAAACGGTCACAGTTTTCAAAATTATTTTAAAAACTGTTTATCAAACAGGTTTTTTAGTTTTTAAAATAGAAAACAATTTTTAAAAACTGTAAACAAATAGGCTCTAAAAAAATCCTCTAGATCGTAGTTTGAAAAAATGACCAAGAGTTAGTGGGCAATCAGGGTGCTAATAAATTAAGTGTTGTCTTACATGAGGAGTAATGATGCCACTTGCCAATGCCGATTAGAGTATCAAAATTACAGTGAGATTATATATTCATACAACAACAAAAAACATATAACAACTTATACAACACATTTTTCTGTGTATCTCTCTCAATCACATCACCCATTACATTTCACACTTATCTCTCATTATTGTACATGTTATTTGTTGTATAAACAACATTTCTCAATTACAATATCTTCTATATTTTCTTTGTTTTGGTGTCTTGGAAGGGACTGTCTCTGATCTATTTTTCAGTGAATAATGAGAACTGAGAATCCTTTGTAATGAAGATATAAAAGTGTCTAAAACTGGTTTTTATTTTGGGTTACTTTTTAAAACTATCCCAATTTTCAAAATAAAAAATGGATTTATAATTATGTCTTTTAATTTTAATCACTGCATCTCCTACCTTATATCGGTATCATTGTCGTCCAACAGACCAGCACCTTCTACCATCATTGTCATCCAATATCTTCTATCGTTCCTATCGCCATATCACTCACCTTCCTCATTGTCGTTATTGCTCGTCACCCTCTGTCATTGTGCGTAGAGCTGGAAAAATGGGATAGCCCGACCGGTCAACCCGTAAAAGCTCGTAAAATTGTAGGGCTCGGACATCTATTTTAAAAGCCTGAGTAACTCCCGGGCTTTTTAGCCTAGCCCGATAAAGCCCGCTACTCACAAAAGTCCGTAAAAAGGTTGGGTAGCTCACAAAAACTCGCAAAAAACTGGGCTACCGGTAAGAAGGTAAGGCTCAGGCACCTATTTTAGAAGTCCAAAAAACTTTCGGGCTTTTTAGTACAGCCCGATAAAGTCCGTTACCCGCATCGAGCTAGCCGGGCAGCCCGAATTGACAGCTCTAATTGTGCGTCATCATCACCTAAGACCTTCATCAACTCGTTGCCCCGACACTCTCCATTACTGCTTGCCGCCTAACACCTTCCACCATCGTCGCCATCACTCGACACTCACCATTACCACCACTTAATACATTCCTCGCCTGTTCACGACACCTTCCAACATTGTAGTCTTGCGCCCTTCACTACCACCATCCTACACCACCAGAATCTTACACCATTCACTACCACCATCACCGCTCGACACCCTCCACCACCACCCCCACCGTCGTCCGTTGTCATCGTCACTCAACATCCTCCATCGCCACCACCTACTCTCCACAATTGACATTATTGTGTGATACCTTCCACCACTATTGTGCCCCCAGCACCTTCCATCACCACCACTTGACATTTTCCACCCCATTAACATCCTACACCATCCATCACCATTGCCATCGCCATCGTTACCCCCCCCCAGCACCCTCTAATAATGTTGCCACTAGACACAATCCACCATTAAAGTAATTGCAATGGTAATTTATTTCATATTATCTCCCTTATTTGGCAATCAAGCGATAAATTTTACAATAATTTTATGAAACTAGAAAAATTAAAATTATAAAACTAAAACCACCCAATAGTTACTTAGTAGCTTAATTCTAATAACATATAAAATTATACAATATGTTTTTGTATTGGGGATTCTTTTATTTAATATTCTTTATTCATAAAATCTCCTAATAAACTTTTTAGAATTTCTCTTTTTATAAGTAATTTTATTTGTTCATCTAAGTTCAATGATGTGAAAATCGGACCGGACGGTTCGACCAGTCTGACCGGGAACCGGCCTGGTGATCGGTCCGTTCAACCCAAACAATCGGAGGATCTCAGAACCGGTGAGAACCGATCAAAAACTGGTCGAACCGGTCAAAAATCGATAAAAAACCGGTGTGAGAGAACTGGTTGAACCGGTCCTTTTAAAAAAAAATCAATTTTTTTTAAATTTTTTATTTAATCTAAAATATTTTAAAAATAAATAAAGAGATATATTTAAGAATTACACATAGATATCTATTATTTTACTAATTATTATTAATTTTTTTGTCTATAAACCTTATAATAAGGCTATTTATATTGATTTACAACTTTATATATCTTAATTTTCTTATAATTTTGTGTTATTTTATTAATTAAAATGTTATATAATATTAATAAATATATTTAATTAAAACCAGTTCAACCACAGTTGAACCATTGAACCGTAAACCGGTGCCTTCACCAGTTCAATTATTGGTCCGGTTTTTAAAACATTGTCTAAGTTCATTAATAAGCATTGAGTTCTTTAACGGAAATTGTAAGTATTAAAAAATGCGAAAGATATACTCCCTCCTAACTCAATTATTAGCAAAAAAAAAAAAAACTCTCTTATGGTGAGCTAAAATATAAACAAAAGTTAACTAATTTTACCCTATTAAATGATATCATCCCAAATTGCCATTTATTTAATTCATATTTTATTTTCCAACCACTCTATTTAATGCATCATGTGCGAATAGAAAGTGAGTATGTCCACTTGAAACAAATTTCAATAAAGTTGAATGTACGGTAATTTAGGAAATATAATTACTTTTTAGATGAAATTAAAAAAATTAAATGAGTTTAACTAACTTTATTAATAAGTGTAAATATGATTATTTTTGCTTATAAATGAGTTCGGAGGGAGTATATGACAAAAAAAAACAAAAAAGTGAATGAGGAGATCATACTTTGCCAATTGCGTTATCCAAACTCTCCTATTTTTTTTAAATATTGTCATATCAAAGATGACTCATAATAAAAGTTCAAACAATTGGACCAAAAATATTCAATCTCAGTAAAGTAGTTTCAAGAATTCTAGAGTTTATATAATTAAAGAATTTAACCCCAAAACTTACTACTAGTATATTTAATTAATTGCAGAATTAGACTGCGCGCATTTACTTCCGTTCGTTGATTCTGGACCAAAGAATAAATTTTCTTGCTTTCATAAATTCATTTTGCTTTCGGTGCTTGGTGGGAGATGGAAAGTGATATATTTGCGGACTGGATACAATGTAACGTGAAAAGTGGGTTTTTGAAGAAAGAAAAATAACACGAGACACTGATTTTCACCACGTGGGTGGCCAAGAGTAAGAGTATGAAATGAATACGAGCAGGAGTAAGGATCACTTGGAGTATCCTCTCCTATTACAAGACAAGTGCAACAAGAGAAAGAAAGGAAAATGGTATGTTAATCATCTAGAATTTATTATTTATATGTCCAAATTAAATTTATTAAATATTTAATCAATAGTACTAATTATTCCACTTTTAAATTTTTGAATATGCTCTCTGCATTTTAAAAAATAGAGGAAATCATCAATTTCGTCCCTGAAAATGTTGTTCCATGTCAAATTAATTCCTGAATTGATAAAAATTAAAAATAAATCCCTGGAACTATATTTTATTTGTCAAAGTAGTTCATCCGTTAACAAAAGTAAATTTTTCAGGGACTACTTTGATAGTGATTTGTTAGTTTTAGGGATTTATTTGACGTACTATGATTAGAGGGGCTAAATTGACAGTAAATATCAACTTATAGGGACTAAATTATACTTCTGTTAATAAAATGACTACTTTGACGGATGATATACAATTTCATGGATTTATTTTTAGTTTATATCAATTCATGGACTAATTTAACAGTAAGAAACATTTTTAGGGACTAAATTAACGATTTACTTAAAAAATATTTTTGCAAAATTGAGAACGCGATTTTCTAGTCAGGGATCAAATAATTGTGTTTAAGTTTGGTTTTACTCGCTCCCAATCGCGCTATCCAAACTCTCCAAATTAGACCGGCTTGGTCGGTAATCTTCCATTATAGGAGTATATTTGAAAACGAAAGTTGAAATACTATCTGGAAGAGAATTTTGGTCAAAGAATTTTGTATGTCCACGTGAAACAATGACGGTCATCACGCCTTCCATACATACACATATATATTCGTTATTATAAAATATAATGGAAAAGTGAAGTGAAAATTAAAAGGCCGAGAAATTAAACACAACGAGTATTATATATTGTTTTAATTTTATAATATAATTTCTATTAATTGTTCAATAACACAACCAAGACGCTAACTCAAAAATTTGATCAATATTGTCATATACTTGTCACTTAGAGCAGAGTTGACCAATTATAACATTTCTTGTGGTAATTGAGGAGAATTATAAGCAATAAAAATATTGGCAAAAAGACTAAATGAGGAGCCGTTCAAAAACAAAAAGAACTGAAAACAAAACATTATACACATTCTAAACTGCAGGTATTCTCTCAAATTTCCCTTTCATGATCAGTACGTAGAAGACCAGAAGGCCATGCGCTTCGAAGTTTGAAGGTTCACTTGTACCCCTTTTTTTCGCATTTTATGTATTGGTTTCGATATAAAAAAGACGTGAAACCCGTGATATGCACGGTCACGCGGACCAACGAAAATATTAATCCACGTAATATAAAAATAAAGGTGTTCTAGTCTTCTAGGCCTACATTCAAAATCCTAATTAGATTTGAAATCACCATAGATAAATAGAATTAAGTTGTCTCCAATAATGGACTAAGGCGATGAGATAATGCCCAAGCCACACGAGAAGGCTTGTTGGATGTGGGAACTCTGATTTGTAAGTGGTTTGATAAATTTTAGAAGAGAAATCATCCTAAAACGTCAAAGGCCTTGAGATAGGGTGGTTACTACATAGAAGAAGATAAAATATATAGCTACTAAGTAAAAAAAATAAAAAAACTTAAGAAGAGTACGCTCTAGCTAAAAGTACTCAAGAAATACGCTCCAACAAAATATCATACACTACGTGAAATACTTGCTAATTGATTAATGAAGGTTTGAAGGCTTCCGCAAAATCTAATTCGTGCTATAAATATGACACTGTTATATGAAAAAATCAATATGATCACAACTTAATTGTTTCTACCCAAAATTTCACTGGACCTTAAACACACTAAATTACCCCTTTACAAATAACATTAAGTTCTTATCAAACTTATTTACTTACAAACCGATCATTTTTGGATTTTTTTTGGGTGAGTTTCGATCTTTTTTGGAATGAATATTGTAAAGTTAACTAAATCTATAAGAATACATCATTAAAAGGAAGTAGATTCTTATTTTAATCCTTCAAAAATTCAGATGTCACTTCATTAGTTCTTTATAATTTTTGTCATTAAATTAATTTTTTGAGTGTATCATTGTTGGGATATAGGTAAGCGTACCAATATCGCAACAATATAATAGTTTTATAAGTAAGGGATGTCGTACCCACGAGGAACTTGAACCACTATTAACTCAACACAATTTAGTTCACTAAGTATTTACACAAGAACATTGAAATTTGCAATTGGTTTTGTGAAAGGTTTTGTAAAATAAGTTCATAAACTAAACAAAAGCTATCAAAATGGTTTCGAAAACAAGTTTATAAAATGGGGATTGAACTCGTCGTTCTCCCTCCTCCGTATTCCGTGGTTCCTGTATTTATGATTTCATTGACATTTATGCAATACACTAAAGTCGCCTAGGTCGATCCCTCGTACCTAGAGACCCTAAGAACATACCCTTGAATATCGATCTCTCGCATACTCAAACATATGTTCCAACTTTAAAAACAAGTATTCAAAAGCATTTGATGAATTAATATCTATTCCCAGCATATTAAACCCACCGAGTAGAAACGTTTAGAAATTAAAGAAATATCTCTCGGTCAAGACTAAGATTTGATATCAAGAACTATCTCGTAAAATAGATTCAAGAGTTAATACAAAACGAAACTACCAATGCCAATTGAAAGTAAAATACAAGAACCTAAACTGAATACATCAGAGTTCGAAAACTTCGTTCAATCTCAGAGGAGGAGGTTAGACACTCATGGAGAAGGGCAACCCACAAGGTGGAAGACGAAACCCTAGCAGAGCTCCTGGAGAAGAAACTTGGAGAAGAGGATTACCTAAAAGCTTTTTTTCGAAAGATGCCTCTTTTCCCTTTTATATTGCGCGCAAGAGTCTGGAGAAAGACACGTGCGCGCTCAAGCGCACTACAGGTGCGCTTGAGCACACCTTTTCAGACAGGGAGGCACACTTAAGACAGCAGGGAGGATTCAGCAAAGCTTGCGCGCTCAAGCTCACTAAAGGAGCGCTTGAGTGCGCCCTTTTCAGACAATAGCTTTCTGAATTTTCCTTATCTCCGTTTTGCTTTCTCTTAATTTCTTTTCTCTTTCAAAACTTTCAAAAAGTCAATTTCCTCATCAAAATAGCTTCAAAACTCCAGATTAAATTTAAAAGCTACTAAAACTAAAATCAAGCAATAAAAGGGCAATTAGGGGTCAAATTAAGAACAATTATCATCTCAAAGTGCTAAAATCATACCTAAAAACTACTAATTTTATGCACTTATCAATCATATTAGTCCTTTAAATTGTTTTTGTAAAATTAATACCTAAAAAATATATAATTATTACCAAATTTGTCTACAAAGGATTAAATAATGTCATGAAAATGTATTTCATGATAATTATATGTTTTGAGGATTTAATTTAGTGATAATATTTTGCAAGATTGATATGATGTGACTTAAATATTTAACCTTTAAGAGATCAATTTAATGAACGAAAATATTTAAAGAACTAATATTGTGGAGACATCTAATTAATCTTTAAATAACTAATTTAAGGATTTATGCTAAATAAGTAAATATTACAGTTATGTTACTAAGAAGTTGGTTCAGATGGTACATGTTTAATTCTCCTTATGTAAGATCTTAGGTTCAAGTATTGTATATGGAAAAAACTCTCTCTGAGAGAGTTAGCCCCACCAAGATGTGTATGTTCCTGGGACCTGTGCATTGTCCACACTCCAAGCCCAATGGGCTCTTGTGTGAGAGGACCTGTTAGAAATATATTCATTCATGTCTAGTGACAAGCAAGATCTTAGGTTCGAGTATTGTATATATATATATATATAAAAAAAATCTTCTTTGAGAAAGTTAGTCCCACCAGGATGTGAATATTCCCCGGGCCTGTGCATTGTATACACTTCAAGTCCAATAATCTCTTGTGTGAGAGGACGTGTTAGAAATATATCCATTCATGTGCAGTGGCAAACTGGCAGTAACACTAACACACACTTGCTGATAAAAAAAACTAACACAATCTTTTGAGAGTAAAATTTCAATACTCATGTAATATTGAATACTCAATACTCCCTTAATCAATTTGTGGTCAGAATTTTTTATTTTAATTTAAAATAAATTTTATAATGGGAAAAATTAACCATACATAGGTATTGTATAGTGTCAAAATTTTAGTGGGGGTAATACCAACTAACACTTGGAAAAAAATACCTCTTTTGGATCCAGAAACTTATGATCTTGGCTATATATCTAAAGTCTAAACTATTGTTTTTTTATAGGAAAATATAATTATAAACTCTTGAAAATTTATTGAGTAATGCTATATCTTCCTAGTCATCAGTCATCATCATACAAATCCTCCTACATACTAATTAAAGAAAGTATTAAATAAAAAGTGAATACACTTAATACCTTGAAAATATAAAAAAAAAAAAAAAACATTGAATGCTTACTTTATTTAGTAATTAGGAGGATTTGTAGGAGGAATACGTAGAATTATTCAAATTTATTTGCCACATGATCCTGAGCCACACACATGATATTCCATTGATTTTATATTCTTTAAAATTAAATAAAAAAAACTTAGACAACAAACGACCTAATTCTTAGCAAACTGAGAGGTAAGCGTTAAACCAATAATTAGCAGCCAGGGGGATCTATAAGATCTATATAAACATTAAACAGTACACTATTAGCCAATAGAGCATAATTTATAAACTTTACAGTAATTTTTACGAATTATAACTCTTTCACATTCTTCATAATATTTCCAGCTTCTCTCTTCATTTCCTCATTAGAAGAACCACTGTGTGAGCCGCTATACTTCTATTTTCTCCAAGGCTGTCTACCTTTTCATGAGTTTTTGCTTTGATATTTACCACAGAAGAGTCAACTCCAAGCAGTGCAGATAAATTGGCCTTGATAGCATCCTTGTGTGGGCTCAGTTTTGGCCTCTGAAGTATCAGTGTAGCATCTAAATTCCCAATATCATAACCAGCCTCATGCATAAGCCTCACCTGTAAAATACCATAACACAGATTGGAAATTGCCCGATAAAATATGTGGCAGTAAAACATGCTGATCTTCAACCAAAATCCTAGGAAATAACTTCCAATAACCAAATATGATTTCCCCGGTACAACCATCATGCAGCAAATTGAAGCACATGGCATGTAAAAACTGCTAAAACACACGGTAAATGTAGAGTTGGAAACTGGTTACCTCATCCAAAGAGGAGCCAGTGTTAGACGGCAATATATTTACCTATTTAATAACTAGTAATTTTTTGTTTGAATAAGAGACATTATCATTTGCCCTCTTTACATTTTCCTAGGAAAGCACTATCTCAATTCTGAATCATGTAACTAACTTCAGAAAGCTAATTCTTCTGACTTCAATTTCCTTGAGCTTAGTCCCTATCTTTGATCTATTTCCTTTGCTGAAAGATATTGACATTTTATTATCACAAACCGAAGTGGAAGATTGGTTGCTATTTGTAAAAGGATCTTTGTTAGCTAAACTTCAAAGAACTTCCCACTTATCTCTATTAAGTTAACAAATGTAATATTTAGATATCTGATAATGGATGAAATGAAGTGGTATGTGTTGCAAATTATGTGAAACGATCAGAATGAAATTTTCTCATTGACCGAATAACAGAGGATTAGTTAATATACAAGACACTCTCACTAACTTTCCCTAATGTTTAAATAATTTTACAACCGAATAGAGTAAAATCTTCATTCTATATTTCGGAGAAGTGGATGGAATGGTAAAGAGATTAATGAATAATAAGTTAATTCCATCCTATTTTATTCCATACTTGAAAATGGAATCGGAATGCATTTTATCATTTATCCCATCCAATTCCATTCCATCTTAATTTAAAGAATCCAAACAACGATAACTAATGCGATTCCATTTCATTATACTCAATTGTAATTCTACATATAAAGTGTATGTTTGGTTTGACGTTGAGAAGTGTCAAACTCAAGTTTAGACCTCTCAATACAATTATTTATAGCGTTGAAAACGTGAGTTTATCATGTTCCAACGCTATACAAACATGCCTTAACTTGAAATGGATATGCAGTGTTATCCGTTGAAATGGAATTACAACTCGTGAATGAAAAGACGGATTATTCTAGTGAACACTTAAATTAATTCCCAGGATGAGAATTGAATTCAAATCAACATTAAAAAAAAAAAAATGAAAACAGTAATAATGGCTCTAACTAGTATCAGAAATCAATGGATAAAATAAAACAAAGTAGAAAGGAAGCTAAGTTTGTAGGATATTACTCACAGATTCATGGATGAAGACCGAAGAGGCACAACCTTTCCATTTAGGATCTGAATCCGGAAATATTTGCCCTATATCAGGAAGACCTAAAGCCCCTAAAATTGCATCAACCACGCAGTGAAGCAGAACATCCCCTGTGGCCAACAACCCACATAGTTCGTAATAACATCGAAAGATTAAAATCAGAAGGGGGAGGGATAGGGAATATAATTGAATTACCATCGGAATGAGCCTCGCAGCCTCTATCGTGGGGTATGTTAATTCCACCGATGATTAAGGGGTAACCGGGTTCCAACCGATGGAGGTCAAAACCGTGCCCGACCCGAAAAGGAAGAACCTTGGAGGGAGTGGCGGAGACTGGGGATTCGTTGATTTGGATGGAAGTAGTGGGAGTTGCAGCGCCTGAGGCTGAGGCTGAGGTTGAGACAGAGACAGGTGTGAGATGGAGTTTATATGGGAAAGAACAAGAAGAGAGAAATGGATTAGAAGATTTAGTGGTTATTCTGAATGGGAATGAGATGGAAGATGCTGTAATAGAAGAAGCCGCCATAGCCTTTGAAGTTAAGGAGACTGTGCTGTGAAATGGAGACCAACAATTTCAGAGGCGACACAGTTTTATTTATTTGAGCGGCACAGAATGGTATATTCCAATAAGCGAGATTAGACGAGTGACGGACAGTGAGTGAGCAAAATGCCAGGTGAGTTTTGTAAACTAGAAATCAAATCAGCCTCCCAATAAAAAAAAGGAAAAAAGAAAAATTGTTATTTGTAATTTATGCAAAAATTAAAATGATGTTGTACGTTGTAGGTAAAAGGAGTCTTGTAAATATCCAACAAAAAAAAGGAGTCTTGTAAATAAGAAGTATCACATTTTTTTTTCTGGGTAATTTGGTAAGGTTGAAAGAATTTGGCTGAATTTATCCCCCCTAAATGCTAATTTAAAACATGGAGTGGTTGATTTAGATGACACATGTTTTATTCTCTTATATTAAATCTCAAATTTAAAGTTTTATGTATAGAAAATAATTACTATTTTTTTTTATTTTTGATCAAAAATCCCCACAGACATAGTTGTGAATTTAATCTGAGGCTGGGAATGGTGGTTAGGTAAAACCCTCCTAAGAGTGACGATTCCAGATTCGAACCATTGACCTTGATGACTCCAAATTCAAACCTTTGACCTTGTAGGTAAAATCTGTCTGGCCACCTAGGGTATAATTATAGTCCACTTCCATTGCGATCAACCACTGTTTGGTATAATTACTGCTAAAAAACCTACTAAAAGACTCAATCCGAACATGAATGTTTTTTACTACAATAAAATTGTAAAAATTGGTAAAAGTTATTTCTATTATATTTTCCCTTATGAAAAATAAACTTGTTTTTAAGTTTTCTTCGATAATATATAGTACAACTCTTTTTTAAGATGATGAGAAACAACAAAAAGTCCCAATTATTCGGAAAGATGTCTTTAAATTAATAAAATTACGTGGCTCGACATTATTAATTTATAGAGGTTTTACTATATATATATACTTTTTATTTAGGATTTAATGGGTGAGTTGCTCTAACATTTCGTGAACATTGAAAAGTTCATAGAAGTACTCTTTCTAGTCTCCTTGTTTGTTTTTGGCTGTTTGTTTTGCCTTTCTATTTTATGGTTTTGAACACAGTATTGAGTATTAATTATACATAATCAGACTGTACAATTTTTTTGGCTATGTACTTCCCTAAATAATCATATCCATGAAAGTATAGTGCCTCGATTTCAGCTCTCCTTCTGCTCTGAACCATTAAGGCAACCTCTTCCTTGTAATTCTCCTGTTAAACACAATTTTGTGAATGGAAATCATCCTTCAGTTGAAGAGGATCTTTTGAAAGCATAAGGGATGGAAGATGTTAGGTGCACATTACTTTTTACATATAAATCTTCTACAGATTGGTTCTTATTCAGGACCTATATACAGGCACAATTTTTATGTAAAAATGTTTCTCACATAAGCATCTAAGAATGCAGAACTATCAAAGGTACAAAATCACAATAGCAATCTACGCCAAAATATCTCCTACAAGAATTGAAGCAGCTTAAAAATTATGTAAACGAAAGTGATGAGCAAAAATCATTAATTAGGACTCCAGGATAGACAAGTAATAGTATGGGCTGGGTTGTTCACCTGTAAGATTCCCGAGGACATCAAGCTTTGAGCAATTTGCAGATCCTTTGGCTTCAATGGAACGAGAGATTGGTCTGGCAGCATGGATAGATCATGCCCTCGCAATCCTAACCACTTGACATTGCAAGCTATATAATGCAAATAAAAACATTTCTCTAGTATGAATTTCATTCCAACATATTACAGCTTGTATGCTTTGCAGTATAATGACATTAGAAAATTACCGTATCTATATGCCTCTAGGCCCATTCCTACACTTCCAAATTTGAAGGTGCATAGAATAGCTAATCCAGCTGGATTCCTTTAAAAAGTTTAAATGTGAGAAAGGAGTTAAGGAGTTACTACAGAGGAAAATTGTATTTTAGGACAAAGGCAAGCAATCGTACCAATCCACCAAAGCTAAAATTGGCAAGTTTGGAAAAGCTCGGCTGATTCGATGAAGAAGAAATCTGCATTTAAATTTCAGAATTTTAGACATTAAAAGAACTCATATCAGCAGATTAAAACTACCATATATGACATGGTATTGTCAAGTATGAAGAAAACAGAATTTCTAAAAGCATCCCGTCACAGCTTTAAGCTATTGAATTCTCCATCCTGCAAACTATATACGCTGTACCTTGTGGCCATATCTGGGTAACCTTTAGCAGTGATAAGAATGCTTGGAATTTGATCAAAAAACCGATCCTCAGTGAGCCGCTGAAATATTGCATGCTAAACCGAACCAATTGTTATTGTACCAAAACGTATCTTTCTTCCTTGGGAAAATTTGGAACGTTTCAAAGTAGTATGATGTAATTGGTCAGTGAAATGAGGAATTTGAATAAACCAAATTACCTCTAACAAACTACCTTTTCAACAATTATAACATACCGCGCATCTGCATTTAGAATCAAGTTCTCCAACAAATTCAAGTCACCAGAAATTGCAAGTCCAGAAGATCCAGATACAGAGCAATCGACTACCTCTTTGCCCGGTTCCTATACATGTCATACAATTTTCCTTTGCAACATTTCATCAGTGAGATTAAACATTCCCCCACTCCATATACAATATCCCAAGCATCAATCTGAAACCCGAAAATTGCAATATCCTCAAATGAAGGGTTAAGGAGATACCTGCAAAATCAGGCGACCAGCTATGAGTCCTCGACTAGATGCCATGATTCCAAGACTGTATCGGCTGCACCGAAGCAATGCTACAAGATCTGTTTGGCGCAGATTGACATTCCCATTGAGAACACCAAAACATCAAACTTGAATCAAACGAGATGGTGATAATAAATTAATAACCTTGGATTGTCCTGTTGACATCCGATTGAGAAGGAAATAGATGTGGCGAATCACAGAGCAGCTTGTAGTATAGCTCTCTCTGGGTGACACGTTTCTCCTGAAGCAATATCTGATAGCACATCTCCATCATCTTCCACACTATAAGTGAGACATTTATAACACAGAAAAGTAAAATTTCTTGGAAGAAAACATAAGTAAAGAAAAATGGTAAAACTACATTTATAGTATATATGTACCCCTAACAAAGGCCTTTGCGGCATTAGGTCTCATCAGAGACCTCGTAGATACGGAATGGGAAAGGAAAACACGTGATAATTCGGTCAACAGGCCATGATTCACTCGACTGTTGCTCATTTTTCTCTGAATCTGTTTATTTCAAGGGGAAAAAGACAATGTGAAATTAATTCATAAGGCAATGAAACTTGCAATTTCTACACTGTTAATTAGAACTTATTAAGCTGAAAATCATTGCAGTAATGGGTATGGATATGGAGAAGATGAGGGTACCAGAGGCAAATCTGAGATGGCAGGGTTCGATGCATTTAATATTTTGAGAAAACTGAGCACCGACACTTCAATTCTTGCTCGGACCTGCATGCATCACAATGAAACTGGGACGCCGTTCGAATTTAAGTGAAAGAAAGAGGATTGAGGATGAAAGAGTATATAACCTGAGCAGGAGGGACGATATCGGCATAGCAAAGTTCTTGATCGGTGAAGAACTTCAGCGTCGAATTTCGGAGATCTTCCATAGGAGATTCGATTCGATTCGATTCGTATAATTGGCGCGCAATACCGAATAAGAGGGTTTTGTGGCAAAACGTCCCTTTAGCGACCCATAAATGACAGGAGTATTGTTATTTGTACAACACTATACAATTAGGGCTGTCCATCGGTCGGTTTTGATGGGTAAAAAAAATCCAATCCAACCAAAATCGACCATAGTATTATTTAGCCCAATTACGACCGTTTCTTTACTCGGATAAGTCGGTTTTCGGGTTGATCGGTTGACGGATTATTTCGGGTGGGTAGCTACGGTTTGGGCCATTATTGGGCTGATCAATTTTTGCTTTCTTTTATTTTATTTGCTTCCTTGAATTAGAGATTGGGCCATTCAAAAATATGTATTTACAACGTTGAAGGTTCCAGAAACAAGCACAAAATAAAAAAAAACAAAAACAAAATAGCTTTAATCTCAATGGTACAACTGTTACAAATTAAAAAAAAAAAGAAAATAAATCAGAACTCTCTGCCTTGAACCCATCCATGCTTGTTACTTGATGCTCTGATCTCTTGAGTATTGTGTTTCACTATGCATTACTTTCTGTGACAATCAGAAATCAGCACAAGAAATTAAAAACACATAACAATGCCCAAATCCAAACAGAACAGATAGAAATTAAAAACCTCAAGTGCAGAATAAAGGAAAAAAATCAAAGAATGAGAGAGGGGCAAAAACAGAACCAATAAATGACAAAAATAGAAAAAAAAAAGACAGGATGAAGAAAGGTAAAATGGGGGAAGCCAGACGCTTGGAACGACGGAGCCGTCGCGGCCAACAATCGTCGCCCTCGCCACTCTGCATCGTCGTCACGACCAACAATCGCCGCTCTGCGCTGCTCTGCACCATCGCGGCCATCAACGTTCAGAAGCAAAAGACGAGGGGATGGAGGCGCTGCGTCGGAGGGAGGCATCACGCTGTGCGCCGTCACGCGCGGTACCACTCCATAATCGTAGATCTTCTGATCTTGAAGAAGGAGGAGGAGGAGCTGCTCCCTGCAACAGTAGATCTAAAAAAGGAGGAAAAGTGGAGAAAGAAGGAGGAGGAAGGGAAGGAATGATAAAATTTAGCCCAGATCAGTTTCACATAGATACAGCAAACAAGCATGTTCATAGAATATAATACCATAATAGAATTGGAATTGTGTACCTGGAATGAGAGAATCATTCGGTTATGGTTGCAAGTGAGAGTAATTGCTCTCTTCCTGGTAGGACGCCAAAAGGACAGAGTACGGAGGGAAGGGTCTGTCATATGAACTGACTAATGGGTCACCGGTTCTATTCCTTACCAGTAGAGACCAAGGACCTCTCAACGGGCTACTGAACTGAACAGCCTAACCCATCACGGGCTATTCACAATAAAAGCCCAATATATATAATCCATCTTTACATTATGTGCTATAATTAAATAATTAATCTATAATTGATATTAATAATTCAATAAATATAATTCTAAATAATTGATTAATGTTAATCCATAAAATACAAATTTGGAACAATCTAACATTCTCCCACTTGGATAACATTAGTCAATTATCATAACTACTAGGAATTATTAAAACCAAAGTATCAATTATAGCTAATGCACATAACTTTAATAATTCCAAGAAATAAGAGCATTAACAATATAGAAGATAGCATCCGATAGGGATACATACCATGTGCTTATATTTCATAAAATGATGGATAATGGAAAACATAATTCAATGAAACAATATGCTATCCAAAAATGGTCCTAGCATCTTAGATGCTATAAGAGATATGATAATAAAAGTAAACTAACACATATCTCATAATATTGAGCAAATACAAAACAAACTCCCACTAACCCAAAATACCAAAAGACTTATACAAATATACATGAGTTATGAAAAACTCCAATAATCAAGTCTTTGGTTAGTGGATTTACTAAAATGCTCAACACACGTGATAGTTGTTGTTAATGTCTTTTCGACACTAGTTCAAAACAGCTCCTTTCACCATCACAATAGGCCACAAACCCGACACTATCCACATGAGTATAAGTGCACACAATAGCCCAGTATCAAGAGTAATTACATAAGGGGAAGACCCAATAACAAAAGTAATCACACTTGGGCTAAATCAAGAATGCTCGAGAACAGTTGACATTTAATTAATCTGAGTTTTACTATATAAGTGACTATGCATGTTCAAATAGAATAAATAAATTTAAACAAATCTCCCACTTGAACAACATAGACACTTAATTTAAACAAAATAAAACTCAAGATTAATATAGACAAAAAAATGTTAACAATGAGCAAGCACTTATAGCAATTGGTTCAAACAAAAGAATACAAGTACCTCAACAATGCAGAAAATCATACTCGATAGGAGTATTGATATCATACATGCAAGATACTCATACATCTTAACTTTATGAAAAACGTGGAATATCGGTTTAAGAAAATTACAACAAAGTTGCATACTAAAATAATCAAAGTGTCCTTCGTAACACAATGGCCAAAATAATAATAATAACATAGTCCACATAAACTCAAGTGCCTATAATAGCCCAATAACAAATAACTAAAGTAATTACATATGGGCATAACCCAATAACCAAAGTAATTACAAAATGGGCATACAAAATGGCATCAATGAGTAAGCACTTTACTGGTCCAAATAATAAGATTTACAAGTACCTTACTGATCCAAGAAATCATACTCGATAGGAGTATTAATTTCATATAAGATACTCGCAAATCTGTGACCTTATAAAATGTGGAACGTTGGTCAAGAGAGAAGCACGATAAAATTGCAAGTCAAATGTGCAATACCAACAAAATAACCTTAGCGTACACTTAGTGTGCCTTACTGAGATTCAATAAAATTGCACATAAAAATATATATACCAACAATTTGTGCACAAGAATACATCTCAGTAATACGAAATGAGATTTCTTCCCAAAATCTCTAAGAGCATGTCATATGATTAAACACGCATAATAACGTACATATGACAACCAAAAAAGCTCAACAATATTATTTTAATACAAAAGTGCACACAAAGATATATAGCAATGCTATTATCTCATGACAACCAATTGTGTGTACTCCCACTAATCCATAATAATATAATATTACTAGGATTTTCATTAGAGTCAAATAATATTAAAATACTCTAATGTTATAATAACTAATAGTGGGATTATAATTTTTGTTAAGGTACTCATTATGAGTCTAAAACTCACAATTTTTCTCTCTTCAAAATTTGATATTAGAGAGAAACATATTGAAGCAAAGTCAACAGAAATGGTTACATAACAGAATATGAAACTCAACATAAAACCATAATAATGGTTTTGCAAAGGAGTTTCATAGTTAACCATATACTTTGCTTACAAAATGAAGGAAATTATAAATGTCCACTTGACATTACAAAATAGAAAATCTCCTTAAAAAATTATTGTAACACGCAATTTTATAAAATATGATGGCTATTTGAAAAAAAAAATTGCCAACATATGAGTGAGATTATAATCTCCAACATATTTCAAAATGAGATCATAGAAAAATTCAACAACTCACTCCCATGACTCAAGTGTTACAATTTAAATAATAATAGCAAAGCACTCTTTAGCGGAAGCGGAAACAAAAGTGCACAAGACCCTTGACTATTATTGAGTATACAATAAAAGATTTAAGAAGTCTCTAACTCCCACTGTTCTTATAATTACAAAATTACAAGATAACAATATTGTATTATATACAAAATTCATCCATATATCCCAAAATTTTAAGAATGATACTTGTTATTTCAAAATAGCTTTAATAAGTCTATAGTTTGACATACCATCGATTATAAGAAAGATTAATGGTATGCAATAGAGAAATTAATCTCTTCAAACAATAACAAGTTAATTTGGGACATCAACATATTGTCTGGTACCCATAATATAAGACAATAACATGGAGTTTAACTATAATGTTTTCAAGGAGACTTAACAAACAATATCCTCAATATAAAGTCTTGACAATAAAGGGTAACATGTAATTTTTTTAAAGAGAGAAGAAATACTACAATTTTGCTTGACAAAATCATAACTTAATATATAGATTTCTCCCACTTGATAGAGAAAAGTAATTAAATAAATCATATAATATGAAAATCATATATAAAAAAATATTTAAAATTATTTTCTCTATCACACAATGATCATGTCAAGCAATGTCATGCCGATAGGGTATGTCCATCACCTACACAATTCAATTCAACTTATCTCAATAAAATAATTTTCTAAAAATTAGGTCGTATTCAAAATATTAATAGAAATGGACATAGAGGCTAACACCAAAATATAACAAAGAAACATTTAATATGCATAATATTTTATGCTAACACAAAATTAAATGAATCTGTGTGTCTAGCCAAAATAATAAGATGCCCCGTTAACCAAAATTTCTTATTTACAATGATCCCGCCTAAGAGTCCCGAATCATAATAAATAAGAAATAAAAAATGATACAATATATAATTTTCATGTCCCAAAACAAAATTCTAATACCGATAGGGTATTAAAATAAAAAAATGACATGAGTTAAACACCAATATATATTGCATAAAACCAAATCACATTAATAACAATACACCGATAGGGTATAATTATTATTAATGTAATATAAATATAATTCAAATAATTAATTTCCATAAAATTTTGCATAATTGTACCCACGATAGGTGAGCTCACAATTATACAAAATATAAAAGTCATGCCAAACATATTGTTAATTGAATAAATAAATTGCATGATTAACAAACTATATGTATTATAAATACATAATATATGATTTCAAAATGGCCAAAAAATAATTTCATAACATAAGCTCAATATTAGAGAGAGTGAAATATGTAAAAAAACTCTCTAATAAAATATGAAATATACACAAAAAATTTCAGGCCAAAAATCTGAGAGTAACATTTTCAAAAATATAAATTACTCTCAAAATAATTAAAATAAATACCTCCAGGCATCCAAAAATTACAAACAATATACCAAAAATTCAGAAAATTAATTAATTAATTTTTGGTATAAAAAATAAAATTTTTCTGGCCACAAAATGAAGCACACACGCCCCCACGCGCCTGGCCCCGCGAGTGGGCAGGCGCGGCGAGCACTGTTCATCACCACCTTCACCCGGTTTGCTGTAAACGGGTCGAACTCGACCCGGTTTCTACCCAAAGCAATATCCGGCTATTTTGGGAACGGAAGGCCGCAATTTTCCGGCCATATGACCGCCTCTTTACGGTGGTTCGAAGCCCTCAATCAATTTCATCGTTCAGCTTCTCAGTTTTGTGAATTTTCAGATCGAAAAACGGAGGGGTTTTATCGAAACCGCGAAGAAAAAACTCTTCCACATGCGGCGTTTCTGGTGACGTTTGGTCGCGATTTTCCGGCCACAGGGCCGCCTCTTTACGGTGGCCTGAAGCCCCAACTTAATTGCGAGAATTATCAGTTCATATGTGAGAATTTACAGATCCAAAATTGGGGTTTTGAGAGTTCGAACCCGCGAAAAGAATGAAAATTCTCCAGATTTTTTTTCAAACAATTCATCCTCAAAATGTGCAGATTCCTTCTAAATGTGTAGTTAAACAAAAGCCCCAAACTAATTTTTAAAAAAAAATTGACTCAATTGTGAGATCAAAAACGGGGTTTAACGGTTCTACTCCGTGAAGAAAATTGTCAAATTCTCATGAAATGCTCAACGAAATTGCACCAAATTTTGGTTTATGATTCGAAATTGTATGGGTAATAAAACCCCTAAATCAATTTTATGTTTCGAAGGCTAAAAATGAGAATCAAAATTTCGAACGTTTCGCGAAACGGAGAAGAAAAACGATTATGTTTTTCGCAATATACCACACAGTATGTACACAGTATGATAATCCAAAATAATTTTATAATTTTAGGATATTGATTCTATAATCAAGAACACCCATAATCTGTATCTTATAAGGCTTTGATACCAATTGATAAAATTTAGCCCAGATCAATTTCAAATAGATACAGCAAACAAGCATGTTCATAGAATATAATACCATAATAGAATTGGAATTGTGTACCTGGAATGAGAGAATCATTCGGTTATGGTTGCAAGTGAGAGTAATTGCTCTCTTCCTGGTAGGACGCCAAAAGGACAGAGTACGGAGGGAAGGGTCTGTCATATGAACTGACTAATGGGTCACCAGTTCTATTCCTTACCAGTAGAGACCAAAGACCTCTCAACGGGCTACTGAACTGAACAGCCTAACCCATCACGGGCTATTCACAATAAAAGCCCAATATATATAATCCATCTTTACATTATGTGCTATAATTAAATAATTAATCTATAATTGATATTAATAATTCAATAAATATAATTCTAAATAATTGATTAATGTTAATCCATAAAATACAAATTTGGAATAATCTAACAAGGAAGAGGAGGAGAAGCCGAGGAGGAAGAGGATGAGAAGCCGAGGAGGGAAGGAAGAGGAGGAAGAGGAAGGAGAAGTTTCTGCAGAGAGAATGAGAGAGATATGATCATAGAAGGAAGAGAAAGGGTTTCTCTTCACTTCTTGTGCGGCTAGGGTAAAATGAGGGCTGCTTAAGTTTTCAAATTTATATAATGGGCCGAGTGTTCGGTCGGGCTTGGGCACCGACGGATCAATTTTTTTCCACCCGAGCCCGACCAAAAATACCCGCATCTCACTTAGTTTTTTAAGTTTTCAAACCGAAACCCGTTTTTTACCCGCCCGAAATCATTCTCTTTCCCTCAATTTTTTTCGGTTCCAGGTCGAGCCGCGGGTTCATGGACACCCCTATATACAACAATGAGAGATATAGAAAGAAAAGAGAGAGAAGAGAAAGAAATGTGCGATGTGATATGTGATATGATGGAGAGAGATAAAGAGAAAAAATATGTTGTATAAATTGGTGTATTTTTGTGTTGTATGAATTTACTTTCTCTAAACGACCGTTATTTCTATGATATTTTTTTCCGCCAAAGATCCTTGTAGTTTATAAATGGTGATAGTTAGGGGTGGGAGACCACTCGTTAGGGATCTACGGTCTGGCTTATCAGACCCAGATTAGGCCAAACTAATTTATTAAATAGATTGGGTCAAATTTTTTTCAAAAACCTATATAGTAAAATAAGTCAGACTCATGCCATCAAAAAAAAGCATTTTGAGCCTATCATACCGACCTATTTAACTAAATATAAATGAAATACTAATATTTTATATATTGTTATTATTATTATAAAGATTTTTATTATATTACCTTATAACTATATATTTATTAGCTTGTGTAAATATATAAGCATGTTGTCTTCCATAAAACATTTGATCTTATAAGTCTATTCAAATACATACTTATGATATATTCAAGCACCTTAGCATAAAACAGACTTTTAGGCCAAGTCAAACTTTAAATAGGCGGCCATGAAATAAAACTTATATAAGATAAATAAAAAGAGAGAGAGATGAAAACAAATAAAAAGAAATGTGAAAATGGGGTATGCAAAATTATTGTTACTATATATCCACTATCTTTTTTTAATTCTATATATCACACCATTTATCATTTTTTTTAATTTTTTATCTCTATATCTTCTCCACACCTCTCACACTCTCCATAAATGAGATGTAAATTTTATTTTCACACACATATATATATATATATGTGAATAACGAGTTTATTAAAATATATATACTCTCTTGATCTTTTTTTATTGATGGTGGGCATATATTAATTTTCTAAGTGGAGTCATTTTTTTTTTCTTTTTATCAAAATCCAAATCATTGGCCCCTTGCATGCATTACATACAGGGCGGATGCTCCCACCAATTGCACTTTGTTGTAGTATTAGCTAACGTCAAGATTGGTTTAGTCGCCTCATTGATATGCTTATGTATGCTCACACAGTAGCACTCTGATTTCAGACAAATAGCAATACTCTTATTTCTCACAGTACTATCTCAGGCACCAAACCAAATCGCCGATATAATAAATTCATACAACCAAAATATACAATAACTCATACAACACATTTTTTTTATATCTCTCCATTACATCACTTATCAAATCTCACATTTCTCTCTCTTTTCTCTCCTTATCGCCGATATAATAAATTCATACAACCAAAATATACAATAACTCATACAACACATTTTTTTTTTTATATCTCTCCATTACATCACTTATCAAATCTCACATTTCTCTCTTTTTTTTCTCTCCTTATCTCTCCTAGTTGTATGGTCGTACGATGATCGCTGAAATAATTGGGCTCCCCAATCCCCATTTCCACTTGCACGTACCCTTTTGACTATATCGCTAGTCAACCCAATTAAAACGCTGTTGCTATTCTGAACTTTGAAGCAAAGAAGTGAAGAACACATAGTATTCATTCAAAGGCTAAAAGCACCGCGTCACAAAGCTTACTCCTTTTTATATATATAAGAAATAAAATGATTATATATTATTATAGCGAAACCTACACCTAGCTAGCTAGCTATAGTTTGACATTTCTCCAAAACCTTGCTTGCAAAAACGTACTCTTGGCTTCCATTTGTAACCCTAGCTAGTTCTTGCTTGACTAATTGATCTGATCCCTTAATTAATTATCCCAATCGTCGTACGAATACGATGGAGTGGGATTTGCGAGCTGCTACTGTGGGATGCAGCAGTGAAGCTGCACATCTTAGTTTTTCTTCTGTACAGGATGATCGCCTTCTTTGCAATTTTCAGGAATTCTCAGAAACCACAACGGTTGTTGATGAATTGGAAGAGCTTTACAAACCTTTCTACCCCGATCCTGTTTCAACTTCCCTACCCGTCCCTGAAGAAGTCAAACCATCAGCTGTATTACAAGATCCAGCATCATCTAAATGCAAAAGAAGGTAATTAATCGCTTATTAATTATATATATATATATATATTCATCGATCCAATTAAATGATTTGCTTAATTAATTATAATATTATATAAGTGATCGAAGTCAATTAATGTTTAATTCCAAGCTGCTAGCTAATTACATATATGCATAATAATCGAGTAATTAATTAATTATATTCATTCAGCAAGAAGAATGAGAAAAGGATGAAGAGGGTTGAGCGTGTGAGAGGAGATGGCGTTAGTGACCCATGGGCGTGGCGTAAATATGGGCAGAAACCAATAAAGGGATCACCCTATCCACGTAGCTACTATAGGTGCAGTAGCTCCAAAGGATGTTCGGCAAGGAAACAGGTGGAAAGGAGCCACACGGATCCTCAAGTTTTCATAGTTACCTACACCGCAGAACACACCCATCCTCCTCACCCTCACCCTCGTCGCAGCAAAAACACAACAACTCATGATCCTCCTGCAGTGGCGGATGTACCAAATATTAATACTGTTGAACTTGAACAAAGGAAAATAGAGAGCAGGGAAGATGATGATTGGTTTCCAAGCATGGAGCTAGAGGAAGTAAACGGCTTCATGGATACTACTTTTGCGGACACTTGGTTCGCCGATCAATGTAATTAACCACCTAGCCAGGCTCCATCAACTTTAATTTGTGACTTGATTGCGCACAGAGTGCAAATTAAATATATATATATATATCCCCCTTTCCTAATTAATCCCTCTCTTGCATGTACGGCTCACAATCTTTCGTTTCATCAAATTTTCTTTGTCTTTGTCTGTCTGCACTTTGCAGTAAATCTGTCCCTACTTCAATTGATCCCAAGAAATAAAGTTGAATGCCAGGCAAGCATTTGCAATAACTTCTTTTTTTGGATTCAGTTTTTTTGGGTGTAATGTAAACCGCATTCCTCCTGGGGCAATTAACGTTGCTTTGGCCTATATCTTCCAAATTAAGGGGATTTATATAGTTAGTTTTGATTAATTGTTGCTTTTAAGATTGTAATTGTAATTAACATACTAAAACACTCTACAAATCAATAATCTATTTTATTTTACCAGAAGAAATTGATCCTCTTTCGAAATCTCAGATATGATTCTACAGCACAAATGTAGACATATATATCTAAGTCAACCCTATTATTTGAATTAGGTATATATCGATAAAACCATTAACAATTTTTTTTAACTTAATTAACATTAAAATAAAAATTAATGTATCAGTAGAGAGGGAGAGGTGTCACCTTAATTTGATCAATTATTTACTTGCGGTTGTTTTTATAGTTAGTACCCATTTTTCAGCTAAGAAATATGAATTTTTATGTTACGTACGGGAAGAAAATATGTAAAAATGATGAGCTAATTTACAAGAATTGAAAATAACTGTCCATTAAAAATTTAACCTGGATCACGTAATTTCCAAAGAATTATAAGCACTGTCACTGGAAAAAAGAACTTGTAATATATATGTGTGTATATATTATAAACCTTTAAAAATATATATATATATATATGTTTCTTCAATGAAAAAAAAAAACTACTTTTATATGCATTTAAATTTATAAAATAATTTGTGCGTGTGTGTGGAGGGATCATATATTGTTTTTTGCTGAGAAAATGAGGTTCAAATTCAGCTAATCATGTCCCCTGAAAAAGATGCCTTGATGAGAATTAGGTCAATACTAGTAACAGCATTTCATAATCCTCCCCAACAAATAAAAACTGTCAACTAGTTGGAGTTTCAATGAATTTTTTGTATGCAAATGGGGATCAATCCACCGACTCCAGCCAGACAGCTGCCACCGACCCATCCCAAAGGGAGAACGACTTCTTTCTGTATGTTGACCCAAACAAGAGCAAAACTCAGTCACACACGCAAACACACAGCACATATTCCTATTTATCTCTTATATTTTGAAGATTTTTTTTGTTTATTCATTCCATTTAGAAGTTTTATTTATTTATCCTTTTAGAAGTTTAACTGAGTATTATTTTTTATTTTTATATTTAATAAAAGATGTCATAAATAGAAAAAATAATGATTAAAATATATAAATAAAGGATATATTAGGATAAAAAATAATAAATGTAATCTAAATCAATACACTTATTACATTTATGTAATTTCATGTAATGGGACAAATAAATAGGAATAAAGATAATTATAATTGTCATATCCTATGAACATTTATGTAACATATAAAAAGTCAAGATAAAAAAGTACAAAAAGATTTTACTAATTAATAAAATTTATTTTAATAGTATATATAAAAAAATTAAAAATTAAAATACATTTTCAAAATTTTAATTTTAAAAACATCAAAATTTATTTTAGTGATGATTTATAAACATCTCATTGTGTCTAATATTTATTGAAAAATTTGGGCATTGATTAAAGAGATTAAGAAAAGTTAAAACCATCTTTAATAAAATAACTAATGAGAGAGAAAATTAATATTAATTCATATGGAAATTCATGATACGTATCATAACATAAAAGAAAATGTAATTTAAGGAGAAAAAAAGTATGTGTAGAAATTGTCTTCCTCTAAAACATGATGACTCAAATTTATAAGGAGATAGCCGTCAAAAAAAATTAAGGAGATACTATAAATTAATACAATTAGGTTGCAATTTTCCCTGATTCAGCTTGTTAAAATTTTTAACTGTTCTAACCTCAAGCGTAAAAGTATCTTATTAGATTGCATTGATATAATAGAGATGAAATATTTAAAATGTTTATTTAACTGACAAAGATTACTCATTGGTAAAAAAAAAGCTTGAAATTTTCAATTTTGGAAAAAATCTAAAAAATTAATTTAATAAGTACTAAACGTGATTTTCATGGTAATTTGTAAATAGTTTCTTTACAAGACTGTAGTAGCTAGTCAAATATAATTCCCTTTTCTACAAGTAAACAAGATACAAGCACATGGTGCCAGCTGATATAAAAGAGAAGGACGGATATGATTTTATTGTATAACAGCCCATAGAAGTGGGATTTTATATACTTTATAGTAATGACATAACAGTGTTTTGAGCCTAAAATTCCTTACAAATTATTTAATTATTGTTACTACTAAGTAATTTGTTATTAAGTAATGACTGAGATTTTCTTAACATGGATATGGGGGTAAATAATTAGCATCAGCTTAATCAATATAGATCGATCAGGATTATTGTATTGCAAGTACTAATTAATCAGCTTCATTAGCCTTCCCATCACCAATCTGAGGGAATTGCAAAGTGGTCGATTCGGTTTGGCCAAGCAAAGCAGCCACTGAGCCTACAAAAGCAGCATTGATGTAGGTGGTAGGTTCGGCATGAGAATAGTCAGATCTTGCATCATTGAATTGGTCATTGGAATCAGGGCCTCCAACAATGGCACCCACATGAGTATTTGGATTTGGATTAGGGGAAGAGAAGTAGTTTGAGTGACCATCATTGCAACCCACTTTTGCCGGGTGAACTTTGATTGAAGGGATGGAAGAGCCTCTGTGATGTAATTGCTTTGGGTATTTACTGCCAAATCCCACCATGTACGACATCTTCATGGGATTGTTTCCTAGTATGTAGTCCACCTGCACCATAATGGTGATCAAGTTTTAATTAGTTAAAGCCTAGAATTTAGAACCACCATGAACTAGATTAACAATAATTAAGAAATTAAACCTGGTCCTTTTTTATCTTCTGTAGTTGCAAGTTTGCAACTTTAATTTTATATATGACCTTGAGAATTCAAGGCAGGTTAATATATATATATATACATATATATACCTGTGATTTCGCAAAGGCTCTAATTTGAGAGGGGGCAAAATGCGCTGAGCCACAATGGATTCCATCAATGTGATTTCTGTTTAGGATGTTGGAGAAAATGAATAGCACCATGGTTGAGGTCGTGGTATATTGTAAATTACTACTATCTCTAGTATACAAAAGTCCGCCTGAGTGAATTAACAATAATACACAACTTTAGCTCATAATAGTTACCTTGTCAAGTACTAATTCTATTAAATATAATATATAATCTATATATACCAGGAGTTGTTTTAATCTGTAAAGAGGTGCTTCCTGGCATCAGTGCACATATAAATGATTCAGCGTCACTCTTAATCTTGGCTAAGTCCTTCTTCCCTCCATAGAATTCCTGAAAAGAGAGTAGAATTGAAGAGTTACTAATCCTTTCCTTTGAACTAATTAACTACTTAAGAAGAGGATATATAGGACTTTGTTAATTAAATATATGATATGAAGACCTCTGTTAGTAATGTCTGAGCTCCAACAATTTGTTATCCCAGCTGAACTCAGACACTGCCTGACTCCAACCTTGGTTGCTTATGATGTAGCTCAGGTACTTGTTTTCACCACTGGCCTTGTATAGCCAAGAAGCAGCCCATAACAATTCATCCTTTTCATATAATATGCACAGAGAATCAATTAATGAATGATCTATATATGAAAAATTAAATAGAGTTTAAATGTTAATTTCCAGTTTAATTTTTACCTGGTATCCGGAGTAGGAACAGTAGAATGGGCAAGAAGCAGAGTAAGAACCTCTATACTTGTCAGCAAAATCAAACAGCTGCAAAATATATATTAGCAAAATTTGTATCAATGTATGTATATATGAATGAAAACAAATTAAGTCATGCATGCTAGCTAGCTCCTTGAGAATTAATTAATTGCTTACTGATTTTGACTGGTTTAATAGCCTGGAAGAATAACTGGCATCTATTTTCTTAAAGACAATGGAAGCAGCAGAAAGAGCAGCAGCAGACTCAGCTGCAGCTTCAGTTCCTGGCGAATTAGCATCAATCTTGTACACTGTTCTTGGTGTATCCATGTCTTCCGGCCGCTCCCAACATTGGTGATCTGCGTTTCCATCTCCCACCTAGCAATCACAACCAACAATATATATATATATACATACTACCTCATGAGCTACAAGACATAATTGGCGCCATAATTAAATTTGAATTAAAAGTAATATATTTGTATGCATATATATATATATATATATATATATATATATATATATATGTTGCATAAAATAGAAACGAAACAGGCCTGTGTAAATAGGGTGGTTGGGGAAGTGTGAGCTTGCAATATGAAGTCTGCACCCCAGCGTATAGCATTGTGGAGGTAGCCAAGCTGCTTCACTGAAGATATACCACTCTCGTACTCAATACCAGCCCAACTCAACAAGCTCACTGTAAATGCCATTGGCCATCCAAACTTTACATTATCACCCGCATCATAGTATCCTCCCACCAAATTCACCTGCCAAAGATTTAATACATAAACAAATGTATGAAACAGCATTCATGAGTCAGGTTAATTCAATTAATAACAGGACAGGACAATAAATAAACTAGATACATACATTTTGAAGGTTTCCATCGGAGAGAGCGGAGTCTCCCCTCCACGTGACTCTTTGGGTTGTGGGTAACTTCCCTGAGCGTTGTCCTTCAAAAAACAGGATGGCTTTGCCAATGGCATCTGCATAGGCATAATTAGCTGACGAACTCATTAATACCTCATCTGTCATAGCGGCTAATCCATTGTGACCAACCACGGCACACCACAACAACACACAACTGACTAACAAATGGAACTCCATATGACTTAATTGGTAACACTGCAGGATTCAGCTAAACTTGTTACTAGTATATATAGAGAGAGAAGTGGCCGTTGCCTAACTGTTATTAACTCAACAGAATAGGAATAATGTATAGACTTTGAAGGCTAGGGGTGGAGTGGGGGATAACGTGACGTGTAGTATATAATCACTAAAATGCAATGCAAACAGGAACGAAAGTCAGACAAAATGAGTCACAGAGATGGTATATTCACTAAGACATAGGACAGCATATTTCTTACCCATTCCCCCTTCAACGTCATATATATATCTCTGCATAATGCGACTCCTGTGCTGTGATTAATTTCCAATATATTCTGTTTGGTTACCTATAATTAATTATCAATTCTTATATATTCAGAAAAGTAGTGTAATAGATTTTGATATGTAAATAGTACTATATGTAATAATTAGATAAGAAAAAGGATAGGCGGCACGGATATATCTGTTTCTTGAAGAATGAGGATGGTCATTGACGTTTCATCACGTTCCAATTGCAACATTTAATATAGACACACAGTTAGTTATGTTCATGTATAGCGTTTCCACTGCTGCTCTTCATATCAGGAGTTCATGTGATTCCGTAGAAAAACTCTCTCAATATTTATGATTAATCAAAGTATGAATAAGAAAGCTAGAAACGACGTAAAAGCTTCACATTTCTAAATGTTTATATTTTCATGTTTTAATAATATAAAATATTAGGATACGTATGCTGACATATCGATATATATGAAAATAATGAAATATATACCAGCAAAGACCATAAATCTATGCAACGAATTCCTCCAATCCCGTGGGGCCTGCCTACTTGTTCCGAGGCTCTAACTCTTAACTTGATTGATCTTATTCGGTGGTTACTATTTCCATCCACATGGATGTATCGTATTCCTGAATAATTAACTAATGTTAATGTCCATCCTCAGAAATTTTGCTGCAATTTTTGAAAGAGCATTATCGGAATTTATTACTATTCACCTACAGTATCCCACATCTCTCGGCGATACATATGGAATAGTTTTCTTTTTCTTTTTCAAATAAGAAATTAAGGACAAAACAAAACACCTGCATGCGGTTTACACATTCAACGAAAATGAACTGGAAAATTGAAAAGGAGAAGGAAGGAAATATATCCGTTTGTTTACAATTGAGTATAATTGATTCTATAAATGAATGGTTTAGATAGATGATACACATTTTACGAAATACATTAGACGAAAGTGGTTTAAAATCAATTATTTGTAAACGGACACATAGTAGCGCTAAAATGCAAATGCAAATTATAAGATAGTCTGGAAAAAGACTACAGTACTGCAGTATCGAAGTCGATGGTGCCTAATAGATAAAAGAGAAAATTGCACTCACTTCCCCTAACGTTTATCTAAATAACAAAGACCTCCCCTCTAATTTTTGAAATGCAGAAATCTCCCTTCCTATTGACACCGTGAGGATTATCTAGAGATATTAACAAAGCGGAAACCTATATCCACACCTACTAAAATTAACAGCTACCCATGCATGTAACGGATATTCACGAGTATCCATTAATATTTAATAATTTAAAATTTATAAAAAAAAAAGAGAAAAAATGACATATAATATATTAATATGATATCATATCATATTAATTTTATATAATATAAATACATATTATATAATATTATTATAATGTATTGAAAATATTATTATAAAATAATAAAAAAATTTAATATTTTAACATATTTATTAGAAAATATATTTTAATGATTATGCGAGTACATATGAGACGAGTAGTATAATATTCGACCATACTTATTTAATAAATATGTAGGTATTCATTGCTAGTATATCGACAAATATCCACAAGTGTGCGTTTTTTTATCATATCGCTTTAGGTAAGGGAGGTGAGTGTATTTCAAAAACTATAGAGGAGGTATTTGTCATTTAGACAAACCTCAGGAGAAGTGAGTGCACTTTTTCCTAAATAAAATGATGATTATCTTAATTTTCTCAACACTAATTTCGTCCCTCCATGAGTGCATCAATAGCCTAGATTTTTATTGTGGCATAAGTACTTCTTTTATGGGCATCATGATTTAATGGGCTATTATTGAATTGCTAAAGCATCTTATTCATATATTGAGACCATGAAATAAGTACAGTATTATGCTACATTGGCGGTTGGAGTAATAACTATCTTTTTTTTTTTTTTGGTCGAAGAGTAATAACTATCTATCTTCCTATGTCTCGTAAAAAAAAAGGCATATCTACCTACGTCTTTTCTTCAAGTGGGCTTAAAACCAGGCCTTTGTATTTTGATTACTGCTTAAAAAGAAGGCCCAAAACATCTTTGTCGGCCCAAAACTTCAATAGAACCTCCAATTGTCATAACTGACTCTACTCATGATCTTTGACAAAAAAAAAAAAGACTCATAATCACTGGTTGACAAAAAAAAAAGAAGACTCATAATCACTGTAACTGCCTCTTAATGAGTCATTCCCACAAATAGACATCCAATAAGTAGAGGGTTCTCCCCCTCCTCAAGTTATCTTTCCCAATAAACTAATTATTGGGGTGCTTCATAGTTGCTTATATGAGTATTATATATTATTTCTGTGGGTCCTACATGTACACATCATCTCTTAAGTATCTCTTACAATTTAAGTAACTCTACGCTCCAACAGAGCAACTCAACAAGAAATCCAGAATGGACCCCATAAGCTATCTCACCTTTATTATTTTAATACTTTAATTCAACTTAAAATATTATTTACAAAAATATTTTAAGTTAATTAAATAAAATAAAAATTTCTAAATAAATTTTAATGATAAGTGTTTAAATACTATTATATTTATAAATTATAATTATGTAATGTAGATAAATATAAACGTAATTAAATATAAATTTTGGAACGTTACCTACACATGAATATTATAGATAAAATTCGTAAAAAAAATACATAACATAATACTTAATAATGTATAAATTACACATCATTCAATCTTCATCATGCTGACGTCCAAAACGTTCCAAAATGCGCCACGATTAGATAAGTAGTTTATCCTCTTTAACGTTAAAATTATAACGTTAACAAATTGTGTCGTTGAATGAGATTGAAGAAAATCATCAACTTCAAATATCAATCTCCTCTAATCTCCACCGTCCATCAAATTGTAAGATGCTTCAATCACCACCATTCATCAATTTTCCACATTTTTCATTTTTTTTCCATTAGGAAAATTATTAACCCTAAACCCAAATGAACCGTCTCATTTCTCCCAAATCAATTTCCACTTTCCAGAATTTTCTTTGTTCTCTGTTCTCCCAAATCAACCCTCTTCCTCTTCCTCCAACCACGACGCCTGTTCCTCTTCCTCCATCCACGGCGCCTCTTCCTCTTCCTCCATCGGCCTCGCCTCTTCCTCTTCCTCTTCCTACATCGGCGACAGAAAAGCGCGTCTTCCTCTTCCTCCATCGGCGGCGCCTCTTCCTCTTCTCTCTGGCGGCAGTAGAAAGGTAGTCTTTCACTGGTTCTTCTTCTTCTTCCCTTCACCGGTTCTTTCGTCATTCTTCTTCCTCCTCACCGGTTCCTCTTCTATTCTCACCGGTTCCTTTTCTCTGTACAGGGATATCATACAGATCGGAGGGAATCATGCAGATCGAAGGGAATCATGAAGATCGAAGGCTCATCTTCTAGGATATCTATTTTCTGTAATTTTTTCTTATTTTTTGCAGATTTTTTTAATTTATTGCATATTTGTTTCTAGAAATTTGGTTTTCATTTTGTAAATTTGATTATCTTCTGGGAATTTGGTTATGCAAATTTTGTAAATTAGATTATGTTCTAGAAATTTTATTCTGTTTTCGGAAATTTGATTCTGATTATGTTGTAACTGTTTTCCTCTTCATCCCCGCCATTTTCAGTTTACCCCATTATTTTTAATCCAGTTTATTCATAAGATCCGGATTTCCCGGCTGCTTGGGGAAGCATTTCTCTCTCTCCAATTGCTAAGCAAGCACTCCACGTAGACTTGCTCCAATGGGACTGAAATGCTTCCCTAAAATGCTTAACTGCAAGAACTGGGTAAGAACCCACATTTGGAGATGCTCTTATTTTGTACACTTCCACGGGTACAGGTCACTTTGTGTCAATATCAAAATTTGCAACTTCCTTCATGGTTCACTACAATTTGCGTCAATTCAGTAGAAACCTCGAATTAAATTGCATTCAATATAGAGTTAAGTGGCCAACATACTGGCTTAAGGTAAATTGTCAATCTAAAAATAACTTTTTATAAACATAAAAGACAACATTTTAACCATTTAATATTCGTTTCATTTACTAGAATTAATTATAGAATTAATGGTTATAAACACACTTTATTAAACAAGTTAAATAAAAATAATTTAAAATTAATTCTACAGTATATCTAACTAAAAAATAAACCGGCACTGAATCTAGCTTGGTAATGAATAATAGGTATCTCACGGTCCTTCTCATTGTCGACCTCAACCACAAATCCACAATGATGACCACTTGTTCTTCCTCCTCTCCTAAGGTTGCAGGAAAAAGGGTACCACCACGAACTTCATTCACTTAAAAAATAAAAAGGTTGGCAAAAAAATGCAAGTCCTATTTTTGTAATTTAAATAAGATTTATAGTTGGAGAGAATCACTTTATATTTTATTTCCTCATTTTGATATTTTTTTTATATAAAGATGAAGATCAATTGTCTTCACAAAAATTGAAATTTAGATTTATTTTAATTGTACGGATACACTTCTATAAAAAAAAATTATATCTTCAAAATATGTTCAAATTTTAATCCAAAATTTTTAGCAAATAGATTTATGTATTTCCTTTTTCTAAAATTTCTTGAAAATCTCTTAATAAAAAATTTCTCTTATTGAAACACTTACCAATTCTTTTTTAAAAAAACTATAATGAATAAAAGTAATTAAAGAAAATATACTCAAAATAATTAATAAGTTATTTTTAGTAATTGATAAAATCTTCTAAAAATAATTAAAATCTCCTCAGAACCATTATTTAAAATCTCATTAAAATAATCAATCAACGGTATCCTGTAAAAGAAATTAATCAAGATTCTGAATTTTTTTAATCCTCTTATAATTCTGACATCTATTCATGGATTTTTTTCAATATTCTTATAATGGATATTACTCCTATTATAATTTTAACACTTATTTATATATAGTTAAATTTTTTATTTTAACTTTTTAAATTAAAATAAAAAATTTTATTAGTAGGGATCTAAACAAGTACGGAAATAGTGAAAATTTATTCCAAGATTCCACAATGAGGTCAATATATTATAATTTTCTTAATTATAGGTGTAAATAATTATAATAAGATATTTGCTGGGGCATTGTAAAGATAAAATATATAATACACATATATTTGAATAAAAATAATAATACACAGATATAGATAGGGAGGAGAAGAGTGAACGACGGTGGGGTTATGTTAAGGAGTAAAGAGTAGGGAAGAAATGAAGAGAAGAGAAGGATCTAGAAGGGTTTCGAATTGAGAATAAGAAGAATACTGTGGAAGCACGTCAACGAGAACGAGAAGGGAATTGAGAAAGAAACCGGAAATCAAATCAAATCAGAATGGCGAGGGAGCTGGAAAAGAAAGCCAAAGAAGCATTCATCGACGACGACTTTGCTCTCGCCGTTGATCTCTACACTCAGGCCATCCACTTGGATCCTAACAACGCTAACCTCTTCGCCGATAGAGCCCAAGCCCATATTAAGCTCAACGCTTTCACCGGTTTCTCTCTCTCTCTCTCTCTAATTAATCAACTTCTTTGTCCCTCTTTTTGTTTATTCACCCTTCATTCATTCACATTATTATTTTCTTTCATTCGTCAGAAGCGGTTTCTGATGCTAACAAAGCTATCCAACTAAACCCTTCATTATCAAAGGCCTATCTTCGTAAAGGGTATGTTGCTTCACTCACGTCCTTTTTCTTGAAAGAAGATGACAATTTTTTCCCTATGTTCTTGTGCCATGCTGTTCTTAAATTGAATCTTTGTATGATTTGTTTTGTGAAATTTATTTACAGGACCGCTTGTATAAAGCTCGAAGAATATCATACTGCCAAGGTAGCACTGCAAAACGGCGCCTCTTTTGCTCAAGATGATTCAAGATTCACCAATTTGATTCAGGAATGTGATCGCTATATTGCAGGTGACCACATATTCATATGCATTTGCCAACATGTGCATAGCTCCTAAGTCTTATCTATGGGCTTTACTCTTTGATTTCTATTACCTTTTTTCTTGTGTTTGGATTTTGGAGTTAGAAGTGTATGCCAATGTCCAGTGACTAATGATGAGTGAAGTATGCTGAATCAGTTTAACAAAAAAAAAAAAAAAAAACTGTCACATAGGCAAGTATGGAAAATTTTGTATTGGATTGGTAGGTAGTATTAGATAGTGAAGTGATCATCACACTTCAAAATTCAGATGTTGCTCTAAGTGTTGCATAATGAGTGAGTAGTAGAAAAGCTAGGATCCTACTTGCCATAAAACTATCTTGCCATGCAATCTGATATTGCGTGCAGTAGATAGTTTGCAGACATGGTTTCTCGCTAGCCTTCATGGTTGGCAAATTTTTGTAGTTGCTGAATTATGCTGTTTATGCTTTCTTGACACCTGTATGATATTTATGTGTGATGTTGCTCATTTTGTCAGAGGAATCAAATGGTCTCACTAGCACCTTATCACCAAATGGGCCCAAAACAACTGCACCATCTGGTGATAATCCCCATTCAAGTTATGGAAGTGATGGAACGACTAAAGAAGCTGAAAGAGATTTGGTATCACGAATCAATGAAGTTGCATTAATCAGACCAAAATATAGGTTACCACTGTGTTTTTTTCTTCTGCCCATGCTGCTCTTTCTTTAACTCACTAAATCTATAGGATAGAGTTTTATCTAGTATCATGACTGCCATTTTTTAATTTCATTGGTTCTGTGAAATAACTTGTATCTATCTTTGCTTTTTATCTTGACTCTTCTTTTACAAAAAATAAAAAATCCTACAATTTCCCCTGGAGAAGGATGATACAGGCAATGAAAACAATTTGTATTAACAAAAAAAAAAACAGCTTCTTGAGAGTTGAGAGCACTATTGGGGAAAAAAGTGATTATTTCCCATAAAAAGCATTTATTGAACATGTGTGACTACATTTTGTTGATGTGTCTGGTGACACTGTTGAAATTTCATTAAATTGTAGTTTTTTAAAATGTATGTTGAAATTGCTGGCTCAACTTTCTTGTTACCTGTTGATTAATGCTTGAGCAGACATGAATACTACCAGAAGCCAGAAGAAGTGGTTGTGACAATATTTGCAAAAGGAATACCAGAGAAAAATGTGGTCGTTGACTTTGGTGAACAAATTGTATGTTTGTATAATGGGTGCTTTGTTTTTACCCTTTTCCCTCTCTTCACTAGATTTCCTCATTTTTATATAACTCTCTAGATATTTCTAGAAAGAGTTTATATACTAACTTGAAGTACTTTAACATTGCAGCTGAGTATTACTATTGATGTTCCTGGTCAAGACGCCTATCATTATCAACCTCGATTGTTTGGAAAGGTGACTGTTGTTCTATGAAAAGCTCACTTCTCTATGCTTGGTGATATACTATTTTCTTGAATATTTCATACAATAGACATCATCTTCTTAACTGTCCATGACTGAAAAAAAATGGCCTTATTTACGGTGAGATTATATGTTGGCTTCACTATCATATAGACATTGGATATCAAAATAAGCAAAGTAGTTTTTGTGTGGGAAGTGGGAACAGAGTTATCTCTGTTCATTCCTCTAACTTTTTCTTGCTTCTGTTTTGGAACATTTCAATTAGAGAATTGAAATGGATTCGTTTGGAATGAATTCGTTTGCAAATCCTAAAACCTTTTAAATGAGTTAGATTCTTCAATTAATATCATCCCAAACAAGCTTCATACAAGAATTTAATTTTGCATGAAATTATTTTATTTTATTTTGAACTCCAAAACTCACTCATAAAACATGTTGAATAATAAGTTTAATAGGTTTATCTTCCTGATATTAGCAAGGCATTTCATTGACTTGTTCTGTTCATGATTTCCCTTATTTTATGTATATTTGCATATATAACTTAAAATTTCAAGATGAGGTGTTTGGGATGTTGACCAGTGCTAATTTAATTTCAGTTTTAGTGTGATCATTAGGATAGAGATACTTGATTTTATTTTTTCAATATGTAAACAGATATGTATTTCTTTGTGTTTTGGCAATATAAACACTCAAATTCTTTATTGTAGAATTCTGAGTAACTTAACCCTTTTTTCCCTTTTGCACGAGCAAAACAGATAATACCTGATAAGTGCAGAGTTGTGGTGCTGTCAACCAAAATTGAAATACGTCTTGCAAAAGCTGAAGCTATTAATTGGAGATCTCTGGAATATGGCAAGGATATTCTTCCCCAAAAAATAAAAATGCCAACAAGTGAGCTGACTGATTATGTAGTTTATTCTTTGTGATGCCATTGGTAGTATGGTTCTATTTGCCATGATCTTTCTAATTGCTAATTGAATAAATGAGAAGGTATCGTAGCATGCTATTACTTGTGGTGATCTTACCCCAACTGTGTGTATATATGCAGTTCAATCTGAAAGGCCTGCTTACCCATCATCAAAGACAAGGACAAGAGATTGGGATAAGTTGGAAGCTCAAGTAAAAAAAGAGGTTTTGCAGTTATACCCTGTCCTTTTTTGGGATAATTCAGGCTTAATCATTAGTTCACCTAATTTCTTTAAAGCTCCATTTTATTCAGTAGTTTCAATTTTTACGAGGTTGCCCTCACTGTTTTAAGTTATGCAATTAACCGCCTTTGTGTGCTTATTCATCTATACATCAACAAAAATGGTTTTATGTCAACAAAATTTGCTAATTTTGGCAATGTTTTTGTTGATGTGATTGTCTTTTATGGATGTGGATTACCTTTTTGACGTTGATAGTGCTGCCTGCACAATTGTGTGCCAGCAACGAGAGTCTCAATCAATGGCAAGCCAATGGATGGGTGGAGTGTTTGATTTAATTTGAAAACTATAGGTCATTGTTGAAATTGGAACTGGGGGACTACAATTAAATTTTGGTCAACGTCCTGAGATTTAAACCTATTAAAGATTTGTTTCTAACAAAATTTTAGAAGAGTATACATCTGGTATCAATTGGATGCCAACTCCAATATCTTATGGAACATAATACTGTTTAAATAATATTGACATAATGGCAATCTGCCTTTTTCAGGAGAAAGAAGAAAAGCTCGATGGTGATGCTGCTTTGAATAAATTGTTCCGTGATATTTACAAAAATGCAGATGAGGACATGCGAAGAGCCATGAGCAAGTCTTTTGTAAGATATCCATTCCATGCTTGCTTTAAAATTCACTGAGTATTGGTTCCACCAGTTGTGTTTAGTTTTCTCTGTAATCATTAACATCCTATACCCTGTGCCGTCTTGAATTACACTATTTTGCAGCTGGAGTCAAATGGAACTGTGCTGTCAACTGATTGGAAAGAAGTGGGATCAAAGAAGGTAGAAGGCAGTCCTCCGGAAGGAATGGAGTTGAAGAAATGGGAGTATTGATTTAGTACTCAAATAGTCATATAAGCGGATGCTTGTGAGAGTTCAAAATTCATTTAGCTTTTGTTATTTCCATAGCCATTTGTCTCTCCCAACACGCTCCAAAAAAATAAATACAAAAAAGGGAAACAGATTCTGCAGTCTCATATTTTGCTATTTTTGTATGATAAATTACTATGTGGGGAGAATGACCTAATTTGCATTTGCTGTGGAAGTGGATTTTATTCTGTCGGTATATGTTGATGTGATTAATGGTAAACTTCTGATGAAAGGCGTATGTTTAGTTTTGTTTTGCAGTTTTTTTATGCGAATTACAGATTGGAAATATTTAGTATGAATATCAGCATAATCTGAAGATGTTACCTTGTAAGTTCAAATTAGAGATGTCAATATGCTGCCACCTTGGCAGGTCCGTAAGGTGCTCGTAAATCTGATTGTCTATAATTGATGCAGCTGGTATGTGATCTTTTTATTTGAACGTAGGCCTAGTGAACAAATAAGGAGTTGAATATTATGAAATGAGAATAATGATATTTAAAAGATAATTAAGTATTAAATTGTAATCATTGATTGATTACACCAGCCCCCTTTCTAGAAGCCTTAGACATGATTATGGTTTCAGGACGAAGGGGTAGTCATGGGTGAGAGGGAGATAAAGGATGAGCCCAAACCAAAGATGGTAAAAACGGTGAGGGAGGGGATACATACAATGGCGAACTATCACAAGAGGATGACTGTTGTCAATGGCAGTGTTGCAAAAGCGCTTGGAACAGCAACGGGCGCACGACGCACTAAGATGGAGGCTAGGTGAAACGTTGGAACGTGGGTGGGTGTTGATGTGTATTAGTGTGTGTGGGTGTTCTGCTTTGATTTTCTTGGATTGGTTTGGTTTGTTTCCGTTCAGTTTGTTTAATTATGGCATGCTTCGGTTCAATTTGGTTTGTATTGGTTTGGTTCAGTTGATTTTAGTTGAGTTTGGTTCGAGGCTTTTACTTTTCGTGGTGCGTATTTTGCTATTCTCACCCCCATATTTTTTTGAAAATTTATAAAACCCAAATCTGCCATTCCCGGACAGCCTTGTCCGGAAGTTATATTTATTTTTTGGCTTAAATATGTTTTTAGTCTCTATAAATATAGGTCATTTTGTTTTTAGTCCCTGTAAAATTTATTTTTGGTTTTCCATCTCTATAAAATTTTTCGTTTGGCATTTTAGTCCCTGTCGTTAATTTTAAGCTTATGTGGCTAATGGAGTGTCACGTCATCCTACCACATGTGATTTTTCTTCCAGCTTAATTTTGTTTTTAGTCCCTATAAATATGGTCTTTTTGTTTTTAGTCCCTATAATTTCTTTTTTCATCTCAATCTCATCCTCATCCAACATCACAGTGTCCTTTTGCATCTTCTACTTCATTGTTACACTTGAAATTCTTGAACTCCTCATGGTGGGTTTAAGGAAATAAATTCTTTATGTATTCAATTATTTTAAATTTGTCCACATTTTGGTCAATTGTTCACTAGTACGTGGCCAATTCTTTTACTCAACTAAGTTAATATAATATAATAATAAAATCAATATCTATTACTCAACTAAGTGCTCACATTATTGTTTTTACTATATGTGGTGATGTATCAACAAAGACTTAAAACTCTTATTTACCGTGATAATTTTAAGTTTTGTAATATTATAAGAAATATAGAGTACAAAGAAGTAATTTAAAAATATGAATTTATTTATACATTATGTATTAAAATTTTCATTTATACATTTTAATATATTCTCTTATTAACACAATACTCATTAAAATGTACAGTAAAATTTTTTTCTTTTCAATATATATATTTAATAATATTTTAACTACCTATATTATAGGTTAATTAATTTTCACATGATTTAATTAATTTGAATACCAAGTCCGTGCATCACACCGGATCAATACCAATTTCAATACACTTAAATTCACTGTATAAAGTGGGAAAAACTTATAATGACCTTTTTTTCTCTGCAATTCTTTTTTTATCCATTGACTAACAAAATTTTTACTTGATTTACAATTACAAGCCTTTTTTTATCACTCAGGACAAATTACATCAAGTTATAGGTCATCAATAGACATAAATCAAATGAGAATTTTGTTACTCAATAGACTGAAAAAAAGAATTACAGAGAAAAAAATGTCATTACAAGTTTTTCTCATTTTATACAGGGAATTCAAGTTTATTGAAATTTCAAATAATTGAATAAATAAAGAATTTATTTCCTTAAACCAACCATGAAGAGTTCAAGAATTTCAAGTGTAATAATGCAGTAGAAGAAGTAAAAGGACACTGTGATATTGGATGAGAATGAGATTGAGGTGAAAAACAAAAAAAAAAATAGGGACTAAAAACAAAAGGACCATTTTTATAGGGACTAAAAATAAAATTAAGCTGGAAGAAAAATCATGTGGCAGGATGACGTGACACTCCGTTAGCCACATAAGCTTAAAGTTAATGACAGGGACCAAAATGACAAACGGAAAATTTTATAGGGATGAAAAATCAAAAAAAAATATTTACAGGGACTAAAAATAAAATGACCTATATTTATAGGGACTAAAAACATATTTAAGCCTATTTTTTTATAAGAAATGACTTACGGACAAGGGTGTCCGGGAACCATTACCAAATGTTCGGGGACCATTCCGGACAACCTTATCCGTAATTCATTTTTTATAAAAAAAATGGCTTACGGACAATAGTGTCCGCAAAATATAGATATATATATATATATGTATATTTTTAAATATAAAAAATTGCTTACGAATAATAGTGTCCGCAAAATATATATATATTTTTAAATATACCTTACGGACGACCATGTCCTTAAGGGAGGGGAGGGGAATAAACAACCAGGTGGGGCCTTGCAAGGTAGGAACAAAAAAAAGTCTGGAATAGAGGTAAAGGGGGATCCTTCAATTTTCCCACTCTTTCTCTCTTCCATCTTCCTTTTCCCTTTGAATCAACAATGGTCAATGCAAGATTTTCCTTTCTTTCTCTCTTACTCCTCTATCTTTCACTGTATGTCACTGTCTCCGCGGATTCGCCGCCGTCTCCGTCACCATCGTCGCACTCACCGGCAAGAACGGTTTGAGGCTTCGTCCGCTGCCGGCGCATGAGGAACGGTTCATGAGGCTTCGTCCGCTGCCGACGCATCTCCTCCAGTCGTCTTTGCGAGCTATCGCGGCCGCGCCTCTGTGCTCGCCGCTCTGCTCTATGCACGCCGCCCCGCTTCCGTTGTCTCCACCTCCGTGCCATCTCCAGCCACCACGGAGTCGTTTCCGCTCAGATCCATGACCGCTGCACCATCTTTCATCATCTGGCGTTGTTGGCCTTGGCACCTCTGTGGGTGTGGGGTGTGGGGTGGCTGAGGAGGGAGGGGAGGGGTAGTGTTGGAAGTTAAAAATGATAAGGGGGTGAGAATAGTAAAAACCGCGGTGCCAAAAGTTGGCCTTGGTTCGATTTGGATGGGTTTAAACATGTTTTGTTTTCCTCAATACAATTGAGTTTTGTTTGCTTCATGTTGGTATGGTTCTATTCGGTTGGGTTCGGCGTGGCCTGGTTTGATTTGATCTAGTTTGATTTTGTTTGGTTTTGTTCATACTAGTCTGTTTTGGTCTGGTTCAGTTAGGTTTGGTTTGGTTTGACTCATTTTGGTCTAGCCTTCTTCGGTTAGGTTTAGTTTGGTCTGGTTCATTCTAATCAAGTTTGGTTTGGTCTAGTATGGTTTGGCTCAATTGAGTTGAGTTTAGTTGGGTTTGGCCTGGTTTGGTTTGATCTGGTTCTGTTCGATCTGATTCATGCTGGTTTGTTTTTTTTTTTTTTTTTGCGGGTTTTGTGGATAACAGATTTTATTGGGTTGGGCTAAAAACTTGGGAGTTATTCGAACTTCTAAAATAAGTTCCTGAGACTAGGCATGGCAACGGGGCGGGGCGGGGGCGGTTTTTGCTCTCCCTGTCCCTGTAAAAGTCGGGGCGGGTTCAGGTTTAAAGAGAAGCGGATATGAAATTATGAAACCCAACTCAATCCCTGCAGGTCCCCGTCGGATTCGGGGAAACCCGTAGGGATTTCACCTTCTCTATTTTTTATAACTTAAATATGTTTTTAAATTAATTATATATATCTAATATACTCTAATTCAAATAACATGTAAATATAAACATTGATAATTCTAGAAAAATAAGAAACTTAAGAACTATATTATATTTTAAGGAAAATGTAAAAATTTACCTTTACTATTTAATTATTAGTATATTAAAATTATTTAATTATTTCGTCGAGGCGGGTTCGGGGGCGGGGGCGGGGCGTGTTCTTACACCCCCAAACCCTCCCCCGTCCCCGTTAAAGGCAGGTCGGGGTCTGGTTTTACTTAAACCCGGTCAAAGCAGGTTTTCCCCGTCAAACTCGGGGCGGGGCGGTACCCGCGAATTCGGGTTTGTTTGTCATGCCTACCTAAGACCTACATTTTTGCGAGCTTTTGGGCTGGTATAGTCGAGCGGGCCCATTTTGCCGGCTCTACACACACCTATAAGCTGCATACCTCTTTCCTCTTTGCCTTTCCTAGAAGTATCCCCGCCGCTTCCCTTTCTCTTTTTCTCTCTTTCTTTTCTTTTTGTTTGGTTCTTTCTTTTTTTATTTAAATATTTGGATTTAGTGACGGAAAAATTCTATCTCCAACTCGTCTATTACAGGTTTGTAAACGAAATTTTTCCGCCTATCAAAACTTAAAATTTTATAATAAAACTTTACACATCTGGAAATTAATTTTCAGAAACTTATTTCTTAAAATGCATTTTTTTGAACATGGTTCTGGAAATTAATATCTGAAAATATTTTCAATAATTTTCTTATGGAAATTAGTTTCCAAAAGTGGATGAAGAGTATTTTTGAAAAAAAAAGGGAGTTGCTAAAAGAAAAAGGGGGTGCAAAAAGCAAAACCCCTCACAAAACTATATATCTTTCCCATTTTGTGACATTATATATTTCATAACAGTACCAGCTATCCATAAAATTTACGCTTTTTGCGGGATAAATCTTCTTTCACTTGCTATGTCTACACCATGATAATTCAATTCCCATATTGATATAAGCAAACTTCTTTCCATAGTTAACAAAGGTAACAACCGCCCCATGTCTAGTTACAATTAAAATACCCGAAAGGAACGCCAGTAGATAAAACTGTATTTACAGCCCAAGCATGTGCAGCTCTCTGAAATCATCCAAGCATGTGCAAGTAGAGGCTTCCTAAAACGTTAGGTACTCGAAGAATGATTATGAGCATTTCTATTGTTTGCAATAAGCACATCCAGTTGGGGTGACACACCGGTTACACCGGTTGGTCGGACGGGTTGTGGACCATGTGGTCTTGAACTTGAACTTGTACTTTGAACAGGTTGTGGACCATGTGGTCTTGAAGAACTTGAACTTGTACTGTGAACAGGTTGTGAACCATGTGGTCTTGAACTTGAACTTGAACTTTGAACAGGTTGTGTACTTGGCGCAATTATTCGCTGCCTAACAGCATCAGGATACTGTCGGCTTTCAAGATCAAGACTACCACGCATTCTCCCAGTAGGACGCCAATTCTGCTGTGTTTGAGAATTGAATAATTCATCAGGCCTAGAAACTGATTGTACCGTTCCTCCCACACTTCCCCTTTGCTCTCCTGATAACCCCCGGAAACCGTCAGCTGAAGTTTGATTTTGAACTGAAATGGATTGTGACTGTCTGGCAGCCTGGGTAGCAGCAGACATAACCCTAGCTTGTTGGCTATTGGCAATAGCTCCAGCCGTCTGAACAATCCCAGCATGAGAACTACCTTGTCTGGCAACCTGGGCAGGAGTCATAACCCTGGCTTGTTGGCTATTTGCTGTAGCTCCTGCTGCTTGAACAACCCCAGCTTGTGAACCACCTTGCTGGATGTGGGGCCGTTGGGTATTTAACGATCGCATAGGTTGGAGTGGCCGGGAATTCAGAGCTTGCTGCAGGTGTGGATTTCTCAATTCATTCAGAAAGCTAGATGTTCTGTATGGGTTTTGCAACTGAGTTGGTGCTGACGTATTAACGGATGGCACTCGGTTCTGAGTTCAACAAAAAGTAAAAAGTACAAATCATAAACACCAAGAAACACACATAGAAGTGAGGTTCTTTTAATGATTTCCAACTTAACAGATGAAACACAACACAGGCATCAATGACTATTACAATACAAGAAATGAAAAATAACGAACCAGTTCATGAAGTATAATTATTAGTTAGCACTGAAGAGATAATTGGAGAAAGACTGTAAAGAAAATAGGACATGCTCACATCTTTAGTGGTTCCCTTTATATCTTGCTTGATCTTATATAATCTTTTTGAAAGGATAAAGTAATGTTACTATATCATTCTTTCATGAAACCAAATTTTCTGTGTTCCACTGAGATTTCGGATAAAAGAATATTAACCCGATTAATCCTAAAATGAATTTTTAAACAAAATTTTAAGTTCAGTGCATTTTTCTTTTATATGAGCAGCTGCTGTGTTGCTTGAAAGGAACCACAACATATCAATTCTGAAAAAATTTAAGGAACAACATATAGAGAACATAAAGTTGTCATTTAAGGTGCGGACTGAAGAGACTGACATCCCCAAAACAACAATGCAATAAAATGAGAGTAATAATAGAACACTAATAAATCAAACCTGTGCTGCTGAGTGACGCTGCAATGCAGATGAATTTACACCTGAGACTTGAGGCAGGTTCAGTGGCGATCGAGAAAAGTGTTGCTGTCTTTCTGGATCACTCAGTATGGCATTGAAAGCATCTGCAGAGGCTGGGCTGGACAAAGACACATGAGTAGTAGAAGAGGAACAGCTGGGTAGCAATGAATTCAAATTAGTTACTGAATTTTGCTGTGGTCCCAATGCCTGAGATTGGACTGGGAGGGCCTGAACAGCTACTGGAGTCCTATTAATATGTCTTGGTATTGAGGATGACCTCCCATACTCGTTGATAACTGAATTATAATTCAACTGTAGCTGTAAATTGTTTGGTGCAGAAAATTGATTATGCAGGGCAGAGTTCATTGTAGGGCTATTGTCATGACCCTCAGCTTCCTGATTAAATGAATGAGAAACAGTATCAGGCAGAACAGGATGCTCAGAGACTCCAACTGCTGGGGTATCAGACCTACCACAGGCAATAAAAACTCCAGACCAAAAGTCATCTTCTATTTGAGCAGCAACATTTTGATTAACACCAGTAGAGTTCATACCCGAGGAAGTTGACCTTGGCGTGACAAATTGACTAGGAACAGATTCCTGGAAAGGTTTTCTATCTGTAGTTTCACAAGTGTCTGTTATCATCTCCAAATGATCATCATTGGTGAGGTCCAAAACATTGGGAGCAGTACTAGGAGAGCAAGTAGATTCCTGTGGTTCAGTCTGTTCCTTTTCATTATTGCGGGCCTTATTCTGTGTCTTATCCACATCATCATCATTTTCCAAGACTGCCTTCCACGATCCATCAGCAAGGACAATCACTTCCACAATGTTCTTACCAACACTTTTCAGGATCTTCATTTAAAAAAAAAAATTAAGAGGTTTACTTTTCCTTTTCAACCTTTCCATTATCCTTAGGGTCAATTTGGAATGCCCTTAAAAATTGGGGGGAAAGGTTAGGTATGAGGTTTAATCACCAAATTTTCATTCTCAATTTTATGGTAATCCCAAACTGATTTTAGGATAGAGAAGATAAACAAAAGGTAATTCAATTGAAGGAGTAAAGAACTAAATCAACTTGCCTCAACCATGTTTTGATCAAGACGAATATCTTCATAGCAGACATACTGATTACAATGGGGGCAGCGCCAGGATGGTCTCCTTGAATTTATATTTATGAAATTGTCGAAGTCAAAACACTATAGAGAAGAGAACAAAAATATGTAAGGTAGAAGGGAAGAAAATATACATACACACATCCACCCACACACACAGAACTAGAGCCACGAACCACACTCTAAATAAGGTATATTTTCACTTTTTCATATGCAAGGTATTATCATATGTATGGTAGAGGGGAAGAAAATATACATACAGCCATCCACCCACACACACAACTAGAGCCATGAACCCACAGTAAAATATTCACTTTATCATAAGAAGGTATTATTCTACAAGACACTTAAAGCAAATATTTAGTACTTTTTAATTTGTGCAAACCAAAATATTACAAACCATATAACAGAGAATGGCATAAGTTGCAGCAACAAATTACTTCATTGCATATACGATAGACTCCTAAAGGCACATTTACTATTTATAGTAAGCAACACAGTATAATTAATCAGCAACCACCCTCCATATTAAATGATGCTAATACAGGAAGCACTCACCTGGAAATGTTTGCATGAACGCCCTTTAACAGGAGTCTTGATACGTTTAAAGCTGCTTGTAAACATGAGACACAAAGTACAATCAACTTTATAAAAAACAGTTACAAGAAAAGGAATTATCATAAAAAAAGTGGAAAAAAAAAAACCCAACTTTAACGAAAATTGAACAAATGATTTTAGCATCATGTTTTGCAGAGTAAAGCGTTCCACAGAAAAGAAGACAATGAACTACAAAATGAACATAACAGAAGCCCATGGAACAATCATATTTGCAAGACAAAGAAAACTTTAAACGTTTATTGTGAATGGTTTAATGCTAAATTTACTAGTTGTCTGAAACTACAGTCAACAATTCACAAGTCCAATTAGCTTGCTGCTCACAGAAGGCATGCATGAAGGTGCATGAACTAATAACAAATACCAAGAGAACCATATACAGGAGAAACATCAGATTGAAAATCTTCTAAAACATACATGTGAAATGGTTTCAGTCTCTGCATTGAAGAATAAGGTAGCAGCGGCCAAAAATGAGGTCAGGGTTAGAAAGTAATGTATTAAAATAAAGTGTGAGATAAGAAATAATAGGGTTTTAAAACTAGAGAAGATTGAGAAACATGCTGCAGGGTTCTGGAAGACTAAATAGAAATATAATTTATTCATTACAAAAATTGAAAATGGGATAAAAAGGAAACTTCACAAAAAAATATCTAATATTTTAGATTTATCTATATTCATATTAAATCTATCTGGAATGTTGTCACATGTCAGTTTTTTACACCCTACTTTCCAACTCAAATGGCATTGTTATTTTTTTTTCAACATGATGGTAATTTTTTCAAGCTTCAATTTTTTGTTTTCCCATGCAAAAGCACAGATTTCTATGTCTAGTTAATAAAATAGACAGTCAACGAAGCAATTTGAATTAGACAGCCACATGGTCATTGTTCATTCACATTGAACCATAGTCCAGCAGCAAAAGGCCTGAAGAAAGGTGAGCATCTACCAGAAGCAGAAATAGGACGAGTTCCACTAAATTAAAATTACAAAAAATAGCACTGACTGAATAAACTATAATAAATAAATCTAGAAAATTAGCTAACTAAAGAGGATTTTAACTTGGTCGCTTTGACTTTCTACAATATACACATAAATGTAAAGTAGTTCTAAAAAGATTTTAACACAACCGTAGCTTCTGAAAAGGAAAATATATTTAACCAAAGCATTATTAGACAATCAACAAGTGAATTGTGAACAGATACAAAGGATAAGAGCATCAATAACTAGCCCCCTTATTCTTCAAGTTCAAGATTAGTCATGGCAATATTTTCTGATAGACTAGATTCGGAGAGAGTGAGGCTAAACTGAATCTAAAAAGAACTACCATCTATCATACTACTATGCTCAATCTAAAGATGTTAAAACTAGTGAGATAAAGCAAGGAAGAAAATGTGGGCAATATTATGAACAAAGAAGATCAAAGCATACCTTATGGGACAATTAAGTGAGATTTGTGATGGACCCTCAATAATATCTGAATAAAGATAACAATGAGTTATAATGGTGATCCAATGTGAAAAGATGTAAAAAACATTTTAGAGTACATTTTATCCTAAATATCCAAATTATACCTGAATCCACAGAAGTGACAGCAGGCTGAACATAATCTTGAAGAACTGGATGCTCAGGCAAGGGTGTAACACTCATATAGGCAACGAGTATGATATAATGACCTTCACAATATAATGGTTACAGTACAGTAAGATGCATATACCGAAAACCATGATAGGAAAGAATACAATAGTTCTAAATGCTCACCATTGAACTGACCAACAGCTTGAAGAAGGTTTGTCCCAAATTTAAGCATACCAGTCACATTAGTCGGCATCTGTGGTCCAGGGTCCTGAGAAACAAAATGACATAATAGGAAACTGGCGTCACGCCCTTGAAGACAGTCTAAACTAAATGTTTTAGAATGTGTTTGAACATTAAACAGACCATTAGAACATTAGTCCTTTTTTCTACTCCTTTTCCATTCAGGAGAAAACTACAAAAGATGCAAAAAAAAAGTCAGTCAGCATCATCGCAGAACCTCTCCACACAATTAAAATAAAGTTAAGAGCAACCGTACTTCACTTGCTGAGGATTGATGAGGCATGCAGATGTCTCAATGTTATCAGTTTGTGCCACCAATAACCACTGCAAGTTAAAAAATGTTATATGTGATAAAGTTAGATGTAGAAAAGCATAAACAAAAACCAAAAAAAGGAAAAGATTAAGAGTGTGTTCAAATAACAAATAAAGAATATTAATCATATATTGTTGACAAAAAATAAACATATAAAATAGCAACTAAAGGTACAAAATAAACTAAAATATTTACATTATAATGGTTGTTAGGCCTGATAATGTGACAAAAGGGGCTATTGGGGAAATTCAAGGAAAGCTGGTTAATGGGCCAGATCAAAGGCCTAGGATCTGGAAGGTGTATACCAAAAGAGATAGAAAGGGACAAAATGGGGAGAGGCTGGGAGAGCTTGCTGACATGGCAAGTTTGTTATGCTGGAATTGGTATTCACATTTTGGGAGATGGCTTAGGCTATGAGGGAGCAGGAGAATCATCATTGTCAATTTGTTATTAGTTTTCAGCTGTAAGCTTGGATAGAGAATTTCATCTCAGTGGAGTTAGGCTCTAGGAAGGGAACAAGAGTTGATGACATCCTTCTATAATCCTTTTTTATTTCTCACTCATATTCAGTAATACTATTTTTTTTCTTCTGTGTGGCCTTTGGCCTCTAACATATTGGTCCGACCTGCTGGAATTCGGGTTATCTGAAGACACAAGATGATCGTCACTCGGGTACCCCAAAGGTGCTAGGATAGTCACTAGAAGAATTTAAAATGGCTGTCCGTAAGGTTGAAGTGTTGAACTGATGATGTTTGATGGAAAATGCAGAGACGTATTTTCGTGTCCAGCAACAGAGTCCAAAGGTGAAGGTGTCTTTGGCCCAAATATGTATGGAAGGTAGTTGTGTACACTGGTTCTCTCCTGGTATGACTTTGCAGTTCATGCAAAATTTTCTACCTGATTTCCTTATTCGAAAGAAATCAATTAGGAGCATTCATGCCACTTTTATACGTTATAAGGTGTTCCTCTCTTTTCCTAAAGCAAGTGATGCATTTAAAATCAAAAGCTATAGCAAAATCTAATATGGTTTTACCCTCTGTGTTTACTTCCTTTACACCATACCCCAACATGCACAATCCCATACCCTCTGGACATCTTACCCATTTGACCATTTAGACCACTTGAAATAAAGCCACACGTAAGTTAATAAGAATATTAAAAATGAACATAGACAAGTCATTTATCTACAAAAACAAAAAGGCAATAGTTCCAGACTTATTAATTTGATGGAGAATAAGTTTAGGACTTTGACACATGTACCGTATTTACCAAAATAATTCAATTAAAGGGATTCTTACAATTTTCTCTTGTAGAACTTTACTCTTTGTAATATGAAAGTCAACAGCAGAAGCTCCATATCCAGGCTGCATTGCAGGTGAAATAATATTAAATATATTTTCAATATGAAATATGACCAGATTTGACAAGGCACAAGGATCCACCTTGGCTTCAAATGACACAAGTATCGTACCCAATTTCATTTTTGGATAGAACCTGCATGGCAATCGATATATTGACAAATTATTAGTGTTACATATCAGATGAAGTGAAAGATCGTCTAATTTCAAAAGCATTATTTCTTATAGGTCATTTGGTTTGTCCTAGTTTCTTATACTTATCTTTGGCAATAGTTAAAAGTTACATAAAAGCACATAAAGCAAAATATTATTGTTTATTTAGAAAACAAAACAAAAGAAGTAGGAGAAGATATGTAGAGTAAGCTCCAAGGGTCCCTACCTCTCCATTATTGTTGATATTATGGAATGGCAAGAACTAGGTCCAGCATTAACAGTTCCCATGCTGCAGTAGATCTTTCCCATCTACACTATGAAAGATGATTCTCAAAAACATACACATGAGTCATGACAATATACTACTTAGCAAAAAAAAAAAGAAAAAAAAAAACATATAAGCAAACCTCATCAGCAATAGCAAAAAGTTCTTCTGTTTCTTTCATCTGGAACCATCCAAAATTACAGGCATTCTACAATAACAAATAGTGTCAGTAGGAAACTCACAACTTTATACATGTCATGGTGCATAACTTCCAGATGATTTTAGAGAAACACATTACAGGTAAACACAGAAAAACTAGCTTAATCCAAAGTTGTCTCCATATGGCCATAGTGATATAGGGTAAATAAATAAATAAATATAATTTGTCATAGATGAGAACTAAAATTCCTCAAGAATTAAAAAGCAATCAGGTTCAGAGATATAAGCTTCATAAAATTGATAGCATAAACAAAACAATGCTCCAAAATTATTCTTGCCACAATGCAAGAGCATCATGTGGTGGTTACAATTCATGAAAATTTTCACCAAGCTATCCTGTAATCAACACCAAGTATTTGCCTCGAGATTAATTAATTGTTCTTCTTCTCAAAATTCAAAAACAGAGCAAGTTTTCATCAGTCACACACAACTAATGAAAATTCAAGAAGTTATTAATAGCAATAAGAAACAACACCGAAAAATGAACTTACTTTTACAGAGATCATCAAAACCATTATAGCTGCTTGTGATAATTCATCATTTTTTCGTTGACAAATCTGCATGGAAAAGGAAAGGTCAGGCCTAAAACCTACAAGCATCGCTAATAATAAAATATGAAAAATTTCTTCCACCAAAAAAAGAAGGGAAAAATTGACAAAGAGGAATTCACACTATACAATGGAAATCACCTGTTTCATCAATATAGGCAGATCTTGAGCTTTTCGCGGAATTTCACCATTGGCAAGTGAATAATCAATACCTCTGCATGTCAAAACTAATCTAGTAAAAAAAACACAGCACATTTGCAGTATCATCAATAATAAGAAATATAATTTGTTTTTCATCTCTTTCTCTTTACTTCTTTATACCGATAGTGAATTTCATTGCTACATTGAGGCTAGAAGTTAGAACTCGGGATTCAAATTTAAGGGTAAATCACGTACTACAATGAGAATGTTGTGCATAACAAAAGTGAAGAAGCGCACAACTGATTTGGAGTTTTAATTTTCACCAGTCGTTCTCTAAATGTAATACTTCAAAATTCGAACTACACCTAGTCAAATTTCAGCGTAATCTTCAACTAAAACACAAGCCTATTCCTAATATGGTAAAAAAACTAAAAACCGAGGAGAAGAGAAGAGACAAAAATTAGAAAGTGAGAGTAGATAAAAAAGTGAATACCGAGAGAGGGAGAGGCAAAGGTTATAAAATTCGTAAGAGTCGCTTCGGTAGCCAGGTTGAACATGCAAACCCATACGCTCCGCAACTGCGTTGATTCTATACGAGTTGACGGCCGACGGCGATGCTGGGTTTCCATTTCCACTGAACACGCCCAAATCTGGTGGGAGTGATAACGCCGGCGAAATGTTCATTTCCTCTACGCTTTGTTTGGTTTTTGCTATTGCCGAAAGATGTTCCGTTTCCTTTGCTGGGTTTCTTCAATTTTGGCTCATTTTAAAAGAGTTATGCCTTTACCACGAAAAGATGAGAGTGTGTATATATCTAATTAAAAGTGAGGAAATGGAAAGAATAGGAGGAAATGAAATAAAATTTTTATTATCTAGATATTTTAGCGAGGGGAAAAGTTTGTTATTTTTTTCCCTTAACTTGGAAGATAGGGAAAAAAAAGAGTTTGTTTATTTTATTTTATTTTATTTTATTTGTAAACTATTCTAATAGTTAAATTTTTAATAATTCCGTTTTATTTTTCTCAATAACAGAAAAAATTGTTCCATCAAATCCATCATATCAAACTAATGAAAAAAATGATTTTTCTTAATTTCTTTTTTTGGTGATTAATTATAATTTTATTATTTTTTAAATATTTTTATCATCAATTAAAAATTTAAAATATTATTATATTAATCTTTATAGAATATAGCAAGGCAATATTCGTCAAAAAAAAAAAAAATACCTATATTAAGCTGACTACTCATGTAGAAAAACCAAGTACAACTAGACAAAAAAATTGGATACATTGAAAGCTCAAGTGAAGAAAAACCTCGCAGCTATACCCTGATATAATTTAGGCTTACTTCAACTTTTGGTTCAAACAATTTCATTAAAGCTCCATTTTTTATTCAATATATAGTTTCAATTCATGGTTTAAAATAGTGCAATTAACTTCCTTCGTGTGCTTTTTCATCTGTACATCAATAAAAATTATTTTATGTCAGGAAAATTGGCTAATTGTGACAATGTTAAATTTTTTTTTTTTGTTACTTTCTGACATTGAGATGGCGCCGCACAGTTCCTTGCCAGCAACTAGAGTCCGAAACAACAAGGGATGGGTGGCGTATTTGCATAAAATTGAAAATTGTAGTGTAGAGTGTGTGTACATGACCCAAAAAAACCTTAATTTTAATCTCTACTATAACTTATCCACAATTTTGGTCTCTCTAAATTTTTTTTCATAATTTTGACTCCCCTAAAATTTGTTCGCGATTTTGGTTTCCAAAATTTGCTGTACTCTTCCGTTTTCATAGTTAATTGAGCATTGAGGTCTTTTATCTCTTTTAAGCATTGCATTTTGCTCATGATATGACTTGCTGACAAAGAGATTGAAGACTTCAATGCTCAATTGACTTCAAAAAACAACAAACTTTGGATTCAATGTTTTGTGCTATCATGAATCACGCCCCCTTCCCATCATCAAGCATCTCGATGTATCACGAATCACGTCTCCTGCCCCACATCCAACGTTCTAGCGAGTGAGAAGATCACTTTGGGTCTTACCCAACTTGGCAATGTGATCAGTGAAATAATTATCTCCTCGCAAAACATGAGTAGCGTGAATCTACAAGACTCTCAAAAGCATGTGTTGAATATCTTACAAGAAAGCGGTGAACTAGTGGAAAGCGAGAATGAATGAGAGGTAGGTAGGTCTAAAAGCTTCCATGCAACCAAATATTATCGCAACCCAATTCAAAACAAAGCAAGAAGCCTTGGCAGATAGCTAAAAGTTCACCAAAAAGAATGCTACTATCGCCAACATGTGCAGAAAAAGCCAAGGATCAAATGTTTTGTGCTATTATAAATCACATCTCCCACCCCACTCTAACGTCGTGTGCTATCATAAATCACGTCTACCACCCCACATCTATGGTTATCTCTTATGCAATTAGTATCCCTGTTGAGCTTGCGAGTACGAATATGTATGGGGTCCATATTTTATTTGAATTTAAATAAAATCAATTTTAAATAAATTTAAAACTCATACAAAAATATCACCCGATCTACTGTCTAACAAATTTTATACGTTTATTACAAAATTTGTTATAAAATGTATTTAGATCACCAATTATTTACTTCAATCAAAATAAATATTGTTATTAAAAATTAAATTTACATGTTATACTATATTATTATATTCAATACTTTGGATCCAACGTCCTGTGTTATCACGAACCACGCCTCCCACCCCATATTCAATGTTCTAGCGAGTGAGAAGATCGCTCTGGGAATTACCCAACTTAGCGATGTGATTAATGTAAGTATTGTCTCCCGACAAAACATGAGTAACGTGAATCTAAAATCTCTCAAAAGATGGTGTCAAATATCTGACAAGAAAGCGGTGAACTAGTGGAGAGCGGGAATGAATGGGATGTGGGTAAGTCAAAAAAACCTCCATTGAGCCAAATAATCTTGCAACCCAATTCAAAACAAAGCAAGAGGCCTTGGCAAATAGTTAAAACTTCACCAAAAAGAATGCCATTTTGGTCAACATGTGCAGAAAAAGCCAAGGATTCAACGTTCTATGCTATCATGAATAACACCTCCCACCCCACTCTATTGTCATGTGCTATCGTGAATCACGTCTACCACCCAACAATTATGGTTATCTCTTATAGAATTACCATCCACGTTGAGCTTGTGAGTATTTGTATGGGGTCCATATTGAATTTGAATTCAAATAAAATCAAATTTAAATAAACTTAAAATTCATACAAAAATATCACATGATCTAATATCAAACAAATTTTATATGTTTATTATAAAATTTGTTATAAAATGTATTCAGATCACCAAATATTTACTTCCATAGAAAAATATTATTATTACAAAATTAAATTTACAAGTTCTCCTTTATTATTATTTTCAATACTTTGGATCCAATGTTCTGTGCTATCATGAATCACGCCTCATTCCCCACATCAAGCATCTCGTGCTATCACGAATCACGCCTCCTACCTTAAATCCAACATTCTAGCGAGTGAGAATATCACTTTGGGTCTTACCCAACTTGGTCATGTGATCAGTGTAATTATTATCTCCTCGCAAAACATGAGTAATGTGAATCTACAAGACTCTCAAAAGCAGGTGTTGAATATCTGACAAGAAAGCAGTGAACTAGTGGAAAGCGAGAATGAATGAGAGGTAGGTAAGGCTAAAAGCTTCCATGCAGCCAAATAATCTTGAAACCCAATTCAAAACAAAGCAAGAAGCCTTGGCAAATAGCTAAAAGTTCACCAAAAAGAATGTCCTTATGACCAACATGTGCAGAAAAAGTCAAGGATCAAATGTTTTGTGCAATCATGAATCACATCTCCCACCCCACTCTAACATCGTGTGCTATCATGAATCACGTCTACCACCCCACATTTATGGTTATCTCTTATACAATTATCATCCACGTTGAGCTTGTGAGTATGTATTTGTACAGGGTCCATAATGAATTTGAATTCGAATAAAATCAAATTTAAATAAACTTAAAACTCATACAAAAATATCACCCGATCTAAAATCTAACAAATTTTATACGTTTATTACAAATTTTGTTATAAAATGTATTAAGATCACCAAGCATTTACTTCGATCAAAACAAATATTATTATTAAAAATTAAATTTACATGTTCTCTTTTATTAATATTTTCAATGTTTTGGATCCAATGTTTTGTGCTATCATGAATTACACTTCTTACCCCACATCCGACGTCCTGTGTTATCACGAATCACACCTCCCACCCCACATTCAATGTTTTAGCGAGTGAGAATATCACTTTAGGAATTACCCAACTTGGCCATGTGATCGGTGTAAGTATTGTATCCCCCAAAAAACATGAGTAACGTGAATCTAGAAGTCCCTCAAAAGACAGTGTCAAATATTTGACAAGAAAGCGGGAATAAATTGGAGGTAGGTAAGTCAAAAAGCTTCCATGGAGCCAAATAATCTAGCAACCCAATTCAAAACAAAGCAAGAGTCCTTGGCAAAATAGCTAAAATTTTACCAAAAAGAATGTCATTGTGGTGATCATGTGCAGAAAAAGCCAAGGATCCAACGTTCTATGTTATCGTGAATAACAACTCCCACCCCACTCTATTGTATTGTGCTATCATGAATCATGCCTACCATCCGACAATTATGGTTATCTCTTATATAATTACCATCCACGTTGAGCTTGTGAGTATCTGTATGGGGTCCATATTGAATTTGAATTCAAATAAAATCAATTTTAAATAAACTTAAAATTCATACAAAAATATCACATGATCTAATATCTAACATATTTTATACGTTTATTACAAAATTTGTTATAAAATGTATTTAGATCACCAAATATTTACTTCAAGCAAAACAAATATTATTATTGCAAAATTAAATTTACATGTTCTCCTTTATTATTATTTTCAATACTTTGTATCCAATGTTTTGTGTTATCATGAATATCGCCTCCTTCCCCACATCCAATGTCTCGTGCCATAACGAATCACGCCTCCTACCCCACATTCAATGCTCAAATGAGTGAAAAGATCGGTTCGGGAATTACCTTACTTGGCCATGTGATCAGTGTAAGTATTGTCTTCGCACAAAAATGAGTAACATGAATCTAGAAGTCTCTCAAAAGATGGTATAAAATATCTAACACGAAAGCGATGAACTAGTGGAAAGCGGGAATGAATGGGAGGTAGGTAAGTCTAAAAGCTTCCACGGAGCCAAATAAACTTGGCTATATAACGAAGTGAATAACGAGAGAGAAGAGAAGAGGCAAAAATTAGAAAGTGAGAGTAGATAATGAAGTGAATACCGAGAGAGGGAGAGGCAAAGGTTATAAAATTCATAAGAGTCACTTCGGTAGCCAGGTTGAACAAGCAAACCCATACGCTCCGCAACTGCGTTGATTCTATACGAGTCGACAACCGTCGACGATATTGGGTTTCCGTTTCCACCGAACGCACCCAAATCTGGTGGGACTGCTAACGCCGGTGAAATGTTCATTTTCTCTACGCTTTGTTTGGTTTTTGATATTGCCGCTACCAAGAGGCGAAGAAAAGAAAGTTGTTCCATTTCCTTAGCTGGGTTTCTTCAATTTCGGCTCGTTTTAAAAGAGTTACGCCTTTACGAAGAAAGATAAGTATGTGTATATCTAATGAAAAGTGAGGAAATGGAAAGAATAGGAGGAAATGAAATAAATTTTCATTATCTAGATATTTTAACGATAGAATAGGGGGAAAAGTTTTTTATTTTATTCCTTTAAGTTTTTTTTTAAGGATCCTTTAAGTTAGAACATAGCAATAAAAGAGTTTGTTTATTTTATTCTATTTTATTTGTAAACTATTCTAGCAATTAAATTTTTAATAATTCCGTTTTATTTTCCTCACTAACAGGAAAAATTGTTCCATCATATCAAATTAATGGAAAAAAATGATTTTTCTTAGTTTCTTCTCTTGGTGATTAATTATAATTTTATTACTTACTTAATACTTTTATCATCAATTAAAAAATTAAAATATTATTATATTAATCTTTATGTAATATAGAAAGGCAATACTTGCCAGAAAAATAAAAATACCTATAACTGAGTTGACTACTCATGTAGAAATACCAAGTACAACTGAACAAGAGATGTGGATACATTGGAAGCTCAAGTGAAGAAAAACCTCGCAGCTATACCCTGATATAATTTAGGCTTACTTCAAATTTTGGTTCAAACAATTTCATTAAAGCTCTGTTTTTTATTCAATATATAGTTCCAATTCATGGTTTTAAATAGTGCAATTAACTTCCTTCGTGTGTTTTTTCATCTGTACATCAACAAAAATTGTTTTATGTCAGGAAAATTGGCTAATTGTGGCAATGTTATATTTTTTTAGTTACTTTCTGACGTTGAGATGGCGCAGCACAATTCCTTGCCAGCAACAAGATTCCGAAACAATGAGGGATGGGTGGCGTATTTGCATTAATTTGAAAACTGTTGTGTAGAGTGTGTGTACATGACAAAAAATACTTAAATTTTGGTCTCTACTATAACTTATCCACAATTTTGGTCTCTCTAAAATTTTTTTTCACGATTTTGACTCCAATAAAATTTTTTCGTGATTTTGGTTTCCAAAATTTATTGTACTCTTCCGTTTTCGAAATCAATTGAGCATTGAGGCCTTCTATTTTTTTATAAGCATTACATTTTGCTAACGATATGAGTTGCTCACAAAGAGATTAAATACTTCAATGCTCAATTGACTTCGAAAAACAACAAACTTTGGATCCAATGTTTTGTGCTATCATAAATCACTTCTACTACCATAAATCCAACGTTCTAGCGAGTGAGAATATCACTTTGGGTCTTACCCAACTTGGCCATGTGATCAGTGTAATTGTTATCTCCTCGCAAAACATGAGTAACGTGAATCTACAAGTCTCTCAAAAGCAGGTGTTGAATATCTAACAAGAAAGCAGTGAACTAGTGGAAAGCGAGAATGAATGAGAGGTAGGTAAGTCTAAAAGCTTCCATGCAGCTAAATAATCTTGAAACCCAGTTCAAAACAAAGTAAGAAACATTGGCAAATAGCTAAAAGTTCACCAAAAAGAATGACGTTAGGGCCAACATGTGCAGAAAAATCCAAGGATCAAACGTTTTGTGCTATCATGAATCACATCTCCCACCCCACTCTATTATCGTGTGCTATCATGAATCACGTCTACCACCCCACATTTATGGTTTTCTCTTATACAATTATCATCCGCGTTGAGCTTGTGAGTACGTATTTGTATGGGTCCATATTGAATTTGAATTCAAATAAAATCAAATTTAAATAAACTTAAAACTCATACAAAAATATCACCTGATTTAAAATCTAACAAATTTTATACGTTTATTACAAAATTTGTTATAAAATGTATTAAGATCACCAAGCATTTACTTCAATCAAAACAAATATTATTATTAAAAATTAAATTTACATGTTCTCTTTTATTATTATTTTCAATGCTTTGGATCCAATGTTTTGTGCTATCATGAATCACACTTCTTACCCCACATCCGACGTCCTGTGCTATCACGAATCACACCTCCCACCCCACATTCAATGTTTTAGCGAGTGAGAATATCACTTTGGGAATTACCCAACTTGGCCATGTGATCGGTGTAAATATTGTATCCCCCAAAAAACATGAGTAACGTGAATCTAGAAGTCCCTCAAAAGACGGTGTCAAATATCTGACAAGAAAGCGGGAATAAATGGGAGGTAGGTAAGTCAAAAAGCTTCCATGGAGCCAAATAATCTAGCAACCCAATTCAAAACAAAGCAAGAGGAATTGGCAAATAGCTAAAATATCACCAAAAAAAATGTCATTGTGGTGAACATGTGCAGAAAAAGTCAAGGATCCAACGTTCTATGTTATCATGAATAACAACTCCCACCCCACTCTATTGTATTGTGCTATCATGAATCATGTTTACCACCCGAAAATTATGGTCATCTCTTATTCAATTATCATCCATGTTGAGCTTGTGAGTATCTGTATGGGGTCTATATTGAATTTGAATTCAAATAAAATTAATTTTAAATAAACTTAAAATTCATACAAAAATATCACATGATCTAATATCTAACATATTTTATACGTTTATTACAAAATTTGTTATAAAATGTATTTAGATCACCAAATATTTATTTCAATCAAAGCAAATATTATTATTACAAAATTAAATTTACATGTTCTCCTTTATTATTATTTTCAATACTTTGTATCCAATGTTTTGTGTTATCATGAATATCGCCTCCTTCCCCACATCCAATGTCTCATGCCATAACGAATCACGCCTCCTACCCCACATTCAATGCTCAAATGAGTGAAAAGATCAGTTCGGGAATTACTTTACTTGGCCATGTGATCAGTGTAAGTATTGTCTTCACACAAAAATGAGTAACGTGAATCTAGAAGTTTCTCAAAAGATTGTATCAAATATCTGACAAGAAAGCGATGAACTAGTGGAAAGCGGGAATGAATGGGAGGTAGGTAAGTCTAAAAGCTTCCATGGAGCCAAATAAACTTGACTATATAACGAAGTGAATACCGAGAGAGAAGAGAAGAGGCAAAAATTAGAAAATGAGAGTAGATAAAGAAGTGAATACCGAGAGAGGGAGAGGCAAAGGTTATAAAATTCATAAGAGTCACTTCGGTAGCCATGTTGAACATGCAAACCCATACGCTCCGCAACTGCGTTGATTCTATACGAGTTTACAGTCGACGACGATATTGGGTTTCCGTTTCCACTGAACGCGCCCAAATCTGGTGGGACTGCTAACACCGACGGAATGTTCATTTTCTCTACGCTTTGTTTGGTTTTTGATATTGCCGTTACCAAGAGGCGAAGAAAAGAAAGTTGTTCTATTTTCTTCGTTGGGTTTCTTCAATTTCGGCTCATTGTAAAAGAGTTATGCCTTTACGACGAAAAGATAAGTATGTGTGTATCTAATGAAAAGTGAGGAAATGGAAAGAATAGGAGGAAATGAAATAAATTTTCATTATCTATATATTTTAGTGATAGAATAGGGGGAAAAGTTTTTTATTTTATTCCTTTAAGTTTTTTTTTAAGGATCCTTTAAGTTAGAACATAGGAAAAAGAATAGTTTGTTTATTTCATTCTATTTTACTTGTAAACTATTCTAGCAATTAAATTTTTAATAATTCCGTTTTATTTTCCTCACTAACAGGAAAAATTGTTCCATCATGTCAAATTAATGGAAGAGGCCTCGGCAAATAGCTAAAATTACACCAAAAAGAATGTCATTCTAGTCAACATGTGTTGAAAAAGCCAAGTATCCAACATTCTATGCTATCATGAATCACACCTCCCACCCCATTTTGAACGTCGTCTACTATCATGAATCACGTCTACCACCCCACAGTTATGGTTATCTCTTAGATAATTACCATCCACGTTGAGCTTGTGAGTATCTGTATGGGGTCCATAATGAATTTGAATTCAAATAAAATCAATTTAAAATAAATATAAAATTCATACAAAAATATCACATGATCTAATATTTAACAAATTTTATACGTTTATTACAAAATTTGTTATAAAATTTATTAAGATAACCAAATATTTACTTTAATCAAAACAAATATTATTATTATAAAATTAAATTTACATGTTCTCCATTATTATTATTTTCAATACTTTGGATCAAATGCTCTGTGCTACCATGAATGACACCCGACATCCAACGTCTTGTGCTTTCACGAATCACACCTCCCACCCCACATTTAATATTCTAGCAAGTGAGAAGATCACTTTAGGTATTGTCCAACTTGGCCATGTTATTAGTGTAAGTAATGTCTCCCCTGGGGATGTCAACGGGGCGAGGCAGGGGTGAGTAGTGAATATCCACGAGTACCAATTATTACTTAAAAATTCAAAATTTGTTATAAAATGTATTTAGATCACCAAATATTTACTTTAATCAAAACAAATATTATTATTACAAAATTAAATTTACATCTTCTCCTTTATTATTATTTTCAATACTTTGGATTCAATGCTTTGTGTTATCATGAATCACGCCTCCTTCCCCACATCCAACGTCCCGTGCTATAATGAATCACTGCTTCCACTCCATATTCAATGCTCAAATGAGTGAAAAGATCAGTTCGGGAATTACCTTACTTGGCCATGTGATCAATGTAAGTATTTTCTCCGCACAAAACATGAGTAACATGAATCTAGAAGTCTCTCAAAAGATGGTATCAAATATCTGACAAGAAAGCAATGAAATAGTGGAAAACGGGAATGAATGGGAGGTAGGTAAGTCTAAAAGCTTCCATGGAGCCAAATAAACTTGCACCCAATTCAAAACAAAGCAAGAGACCTTGACAGATAGTTAAAAGCTCATAAAAAAGAATGTCATTCTGGTCAACATGTGCAGAAAAAGCCTAGGATCCAACATTCTGTGCTATCAAGTATCATACCTCCCACCCCACTCTAACGTCGTGTCCTATCATGAATCACGCCTACCACCCCATAGTTATGGTTATTCTTATACAATTACCATCCATGTTGAGATTGTGAGTATCTGTATGGGGTCCATATTGAATTTGAATTCAAATAAAATCAAATTTAAATAAACTTAAAATTCACACAAAAATATCACATGATCTAATATCTAACAAATTTTATATGTTTATTACAAAATTTGTTACTCCCTCCGTCCCTTATTATAAGTCCATTTCAATCGTTTCACACAGTTTAAGAAAAGTTAGTTAATGTATTGATTTTTTTTTTAAAAATAATAGCATTCCAAATATACCCCTATTTAAAAGTCACTATATTTTAGAGACATTAATTGTGACATGGTGGAAGACTCCAAAAGTCACTTTCCAATGGTGTAGTTGGGTATGTAGGTAAAACTTCATTAATTATCACATTTAACAATATATGGGGAATAAAAAGAGTTGAATATTAATGAAGGGAAAGTATGAAAAAAATTATTGTTTTACTTAAAAATGTGCAAAGGGTCTTATATTAAGGGACACTCAATTCTTCTAGAAGGGGTCTTATAAATAGGGACGGAGGGAGTATAAAATATACTAAGATCACCAAATATTTACTTCAATCAAAACAAATATTATTACTATAAAATTAAGTTTACATGTTTTACTCTATTTTTATTTTCAATACTTTGTATCCAATGTTTTGTGCTACAATGAATCACACCTGCTACCCCACATCCAATGTCTTGTGCTTTCATGAATCACACCTCTCACCCGATATTCAATGTTCTAGCGAGTGAGAATATCACTTTGGGTATTACCCAACTTGGCCATGTGATAAGTGTAAGTATTATCTCCCCACAAAACATGAGTGATATGAATTTACAAGTCTCTCAAAAGCTGGTATCAAATAGCTGACAAGAAAGCAGTGAAGTAGTGGAAAACGAGAATAAATAGGAGGTAAGTAAGTCTAAAAGCTTCCATGAAGCCAAATAATATTGCAACCCAATTCAAAACAAAGCAAGAAGCCTTGGCAGATAGCTAAAAGCTCACAAAAAAGAATACCATTATGGCCAACATGTGCAGAAAAAGCTAAGGATCCAACGTTCTGTGTTATCATGAATCACACCTCCCACCCCACTCTAACGTGGTGTGCTATCATGAATCACGTCTACCACCCCACAGTTATGGTTATCTCTTATGCATTAATCATCCACGTCGAGCTTGTGAGTATCTGTGTGGGATCCATGTTGATTTTGAATTCAAATAAAATCAAATTTAAATAAACTTAAAATTCATACAAAAATATCACATGATCTAATATCTAACAAATTTTATACGTTTATTACAAAATTTGTTATAAAATGTATTAAGATAACCAAATATTTACTTTAATCAAAACAAATATTATTATTATAAAATTAAATTTACATGTTCTCCATTATTATTATTTTCAATACTTCGGATCCAATGCTTTGTGCTACCATGAATGACACCCCACATCCAACGTCTTTTGCTTTCATAAATCACACATCCCACCCCACTTTCAATGTTCTAGCGAGTGAGAAAATCACTTTAGGTATTGCCCAACTTGGCCATGTGATTAGTGAAAGTAATGTCTCCCCTAGGGATGTCAACGGGACAGGTAGCAGGTATCCACGAGTACCAATTAATACTTAAAAATTCAAAATCTATAGAAAGAAAGAGAGAAAATGTCATATAATATATCATAATATCATATAATTTTAATAGTTTATAATGTAAATTAACATTACATAATATCATTATGTGTTAATATATTAAAAATATCTTTTTAAAATAGTAAAGAATAATTTTTATATCATCGTAAAATAATAAAAAATTCTAATATTTTGATATATTTAATAAAAAAATATATTTAAACGGATATATGAGTACCCACAGGGCGAGTAGTATAATATCCGTCCCCACCCAATTAATGAATATGTGGGTACCCATTGCGTGTATATCTACGAGTGTCTGCGGGTTCGGGTTTTTTTGTCATCCCTGACTCTCCCCAGAAAACATGAGTAACGTGAATCTACAAGTCTCTCAAAAGCTGGTGTCGAATATCTGACAAGAAAACGGTGAACTAGTGTAAAGCTGGAATGAATGGGAGGTAGGTAAGTCTAAAAGCTTCCATGGAGCCAAATAATCTTACAACCCAATTCAAAACAAAGCAAGAAGCCTTGATAGATAGCTAAAAGCTCACAAAAAAGAATGCCATTATGGCCAACATGTGCAGAAAAAAGCTAATGATCCAACGTTGTGTGCTATCATGAATCACACCTCCTACCCCACTCTAACATTGTGTGCTATCATGAATCACGTCTACCATCCCACACTTATGGTTATCTCTTATACAATTATCATCTACGTCGAGCTTGTGAGTATCTACGTGGGATCCATGTTGAATTTGAATTTAAATTCAAATAAAATCAAATTTAAATTAACTTAAAAATTATACAAAAATATCACCTAATCTAATATCGAATATTATCTAATAATAAGTTGACATAAATTAAATCAAATTAAATATACTCAAAACATCACCCAACGACCAAAATTATTATTTATTCTCTTTCTTTATTATAGGAAACTATTAAACTCATTGAAAATTTTTAACTATTCAATTTTTTCTCTTTCCATTTAATCCATTTAATAAATATTTTGTTTTTCCAATTCTTATCATTATATTGAAATTTGAATTTGAAACTCTTCATTTTTTTTATAAGCAAAAAATGAATTGATAAAGAGTATAAGGGATACTCTAACCCATACAACATAAATACAACATAAAGAGCTAATAGGTAAGGAATGCCCAGCTAAAAGGAAATCCCAATAGCTACTAAGAATACAATTTGAAACTCTTCATGAAAGTTACCTAATCAACTCAACTATAATTAAATACCCACGTCTAAAGATTCAAGTCCTGATTTCATTCATTTTTTCCATCTTCATTTTTTTTCCAAGTAAGTCGATCACTAACCTTCTTTTTGCCAAATATTATTCCTTTCATTTGATTTTAGTGGAGGGATAAATAAAAGTATGGAACACAAATTCAATTACTTACTATAGTTGAAAGACCTATTTGAACAAATATATTTGTGAAACACCAAACATTAGTGCCTTCAAACTTGACTCTGGTAAACAAAAATTCATTTGTAAGATTTATTCTTAAGAAAACTTTAGGTGATTTATGTAATTGAGGATTCTAATGTTAAGGAGATTGCACTATTGATAAATCTAGTAATCTTTTTTTTTAACTAATAAATCTAGTAATTTTTTGTGTTAATCACGTATATTCCCTATTATTAAGGGCAATATTGTTCGAGGCTTAGTAAAAATGTAAAATCTAATAATTTGAAGATGTATAAGTTGGTTACTGTTAGGACCACAGGAAACACTAGAAGGGGGGGTTGAATAGTGTTTTAAGATTTTTGATAGTTTTTGGAAATCTTTAATTTAAATCATGAAGATGAGCAACGTTCAAAACAAGTCTTAAGATCAGAGATAGTTAAAACGTGCAGAAGATAAGAAAAACAGAGTTTCTTCTAAAGCTTAAGATTGTTTTAAACAGAGGCTTCTCAAAGTATCTTCTGAAGATTATTACAAAGTGTATTTTCAGAACTGTTTCTGAAATACTTCAGACGACTAGAGGTTGTCTGAAGTCTGTTCCTGATTTCTGAACTGATCTCTTTCAGACTTGCTTCAGAGAATTTATTTCAGAAGTTCTTCAAGGAACATTCTTTGTAAAGCTCCAAAAGATATAAGAGCCATCTCATGTTTTATACATATGAAAGCTCATTTTATTGAAATATTTGTGTTAAGTTTATTATAGAAAATACTTTTCAATTTCCAACTTAAATATGAAAACTGAAAGTAAGGAGGTTGAAGAAAAACTTAATCATAGAGATTTCAGACAGGCTTTTAAAGAGGCTGTCTGAAGTTTTTTCAGACGACTGGTAAAAACTAATTTTAAAGAATGTTTTGTTCCCTTTTTAAAATATCAGATTAACTAATCTGACCTCTTGATTTGTATAAAAAAGAATTAATAAAAGATAAGGGTAAGAGAACTTTGGCAAGGAATTTATCCTGGTTCACCCACAAACCCGTGAGCTACATCCAGTCCCAATGGCAAACAACCACTGGATTTCCACTATATGAATATTCAAATTACAAGCTTGAGTGTGAGTACAGTCTCTCCAGACACAACGAGTACAGTCTCTCCAGACACAACGAGTACAGTCTCTCCAGACACCACGAGTACAGTCTCTCCAGACACAACAAGTATTCTTTTCTATCAAGCCTCTCCAGGCTCTACCACAAGTATTCTTTTCTATCAAGCCTCTCCAGGCTCTACCACGAGTATTCTTTCTTCCACCAAGCCTCTCCAGGCTCTCAGACACATAAAGTGTTTTCAAATTAAACTAAGTTTAAGTTTCCACGAAACATAAACTTAATCTTTTCCTGTACTAGAGGTTAACTGAGTACTACTCAGGATACAATGGATAAATTCTAAGTACAAGGTTAAGACAGTGATAGAAGTGTATGAGTTTGAGTACAATCCCTGTCTCTGATAAGAGGAATAACATCCTCTGAGAATTGGCTAGGTAGATGCTGACTTTAAGCTCCAGCCTTGTTCTCCAGCCATTGGTTTCCATGGGTTACATTCTCACCCGTATTATTGGAAAAAACCAAGGCATACTTACAGCTTCAAACCATTCTTGGTTCATATGAGATTTAAGCACAGCCTGGTAGGTTGTTCAACTGAACAACTACAATTTTGACTAGCATAGTTGATTCAAGTAAGTGTGGTCAACACTGATAGGATTTTCTGATGCATCTTGATCAACTGATTGAACCATGTGAATGGGTTCAACAGATCAACTGATTGAACCAAGTAAATGGGTTCAACATCTTCAAATTCTTCCTTGAGGCTATTTATATGTTCTGTTGGAATATAGCCGTTTGAAGATGATTCATAATACCGTTGAGATGTTGATGATGTGGCTCATATAGCCGTTATGTAATAGTGTCTCAAACGGTTGCTTCTTCTTTAGCAGATATGTGTTCAGACCGTCTTGTTCTGACACTTCTGTAGATGAGCTCTTTAGAGAAATTTTCTTGATATTGTTTTGCATGTTTTCTCTCTTGATATCCTTTTACTTTTCTTCAGCTGACTTCTGATTTTCTCTGCTTTTCTTAGGAGTGTATATGAGGAGGTATCCGTTGGATTTGTCCTCTTGCTTATTTTGTATAAGCTCCTTTTCTGTTTGCTTCCTGACACTATTTCTCCTTTCTTCTTTGAGTGAAGTGTCTTTTTCAAAGGCTGTTTCTTGCAGATGATAAAGTATGTTTGAATTAAAATATGTTATTCAAACATTTCTCTTTGTTGCTTCTGCTTAGTCTCCTGAGCTTTTCTTGTGCTTTCTTTGAATTGGTGATGATGATATTTCCGTTGTGATACCACCCTTTAGAGAAAGCATTGAATGTTATTCAATCCATCGTGAGACACGCTTCTGGGTGTCTTCATAATTCTGACAGAGTACAACGTTGGTGCTGCTATAAAGCTGCCATCGTTGTTGCTGCAATTTCTGCGTTGCAGAGATTTCCTCAGTGGTGTATGAAATTCAAAATCACTAGGAAAGGTCTCTGTATTTCTTGCCATAATCGTGTTTGAAAAAGGTACGTGCAGCAGGGGTTCAGAAAAGTCTTCACAAGCTTCAGCAGAGAGTGCCACGTCATAAGTGAGACTTCAGACAGCACTGATACTTCAGACGGGTTGAACTACTTCAGACAGCTCCAACTCTTCAGACGAGTCCTGCTTCTTCAGACAGCTTCGTTTCTTCAGAAGGCTTCTTTGCTTCAGACAGCTTCTTTTCTTCAGAAGGCTTCCTTGCTTCAGACAGCTTCTTTTCTTCAGAAAGCTTTATGTTGTCTTCATATGGTCTTCACGTCTTCAGACAGCTTCTTTATCTTTGATCCTGCATTTGTTCTTCTGATCCTAATCTTCTGATTATTATTTCATCCTGAAACACAATCAGCAAACCAATACATTTCTCAGTAGAATCTGTTTATATAATCTTATTTGTTAATCATTAAAACTACAGGATGTTAAGTCTTTGAGTCAAATTTGAATGCTCAAACTGATTAATAGACTTCACAGTTACTTCACATTCTAAAAATATAAATGACAATGCTAACACGTATGTCTTTTATTATATAATGTGTTAAGTTATTCGTATTGAAGTTGGTTACTTCACATTCTGAAAATATAAATGACAATGCTAACACATGTATCTTTTATTATATAATGTGTTAAGTTATTTGCATCAGGGTGTTCAAATCAAATCCAATTGGAACGGCAACAACCGATCCAAAAAATCGCAAACCGAATAAATCGAAAACCGAAAAAACTGCAAACCGCAAAAAAATCGAAATTTTTTATTGGGTTGGATTGAATTTCGGATCTGTCTGTAAGAACCAATTCAATCCAAACCGATCCAAACTTTTCTAAACATTTTGATATATTATCATTATTGATATTATTTTTCTGTGATAATGTAAAAAAATTATTATTATGCAACTATATTTAACAAATAACGTTCAATTATAGGATTAAAAGCCATCAAGTAATTTGTATGTTATAGGATGAGATAATATAATTACATGTTTTTATCATATTGGGTTTACCATAAGTGAATATCGTTATATGGACAATGGAATTGGGATCCACCCTCATATCTAACTAAGTATTTAAAATTATGTACAACTAATTTATTCAAGAAACATTAACAATTTGGTAAAGCATAACTTTTTGGCTTTAAATTGGTAAATGATTAACGATTTCAAAAGCTAGTAATGATGTCATAATTTTACTTTCATAACTTCATTTTTTAGTTTATTTGAGAAACCGAAGTCCAATCCAATCCAAACCGATTAAAATTGGATTGGATTTGGAAAAAAATTAAAACCGATTGGATGATTAAATGAGAAAACCGAAATTATTTGATTGGATGGTTTTTCCCTCAAAACCGATCCAATCCAATCCGCGAACACCCTTAATTTGCATTGAGTTTCATGACATCTCGTCATGAAATCTTTAAATTTTAATGATTAAATAGAAACCCTTTGGATGATTAGATGAATGTTTTTTGTGATTTAATGTTGTTACTCAAGTGCGCAGATCATAGACGATCCCTCAAGTATGGAGGCTAAATCTTCTTTCACTTGCCATGTGATAATTCAATTCCCCGTATTGATGATATTAATAACATTTCTATCACCTTTCATTTTTCTGTAGTGAAAAAGGTTAACAAACATGTCTGTCAAGTTCAGACAAAATACCTGAAAGAATCATGCACGTGTTTATCCATATATTGCTATAGATGCTGTAATTACAGCTTAAGCTCAGATCAGAAGACATCGACGCGCAGCTCTCTGAAATCATTGGAGGCTTCCTAAAATATTACGAACTCGAAAAATAATTATGACTTACGAGTATTTCTGTTGTTCCTTGTTCGTAATAAGCACATCCAGCTGAGGTGACACACCGGGTTTTTGGACTGGTTGTGGTCTTGAACTTGAACTTGAACTTTGAACAGGTTGTGTTGGCGCAATTATTCGCTGCCTAACAGCATCAGGATACTGTCGACCTTCAAGATCAAGACTACCACGCATTCGCCCAGTAGGACGCCAATTCTGCTCGGATTGTGAACTGAATAATTCCTCAGGCCTAGAAACTGATTGTACCATTCCTACCACACTTCCTCTTAATCCCCGGAAACTGTCCGCTGTAAAAGATGCGGCTGCTGCTGAAGTTTGATTTTGAACTGAAACAGATTGTGACTGTCTGGCAGCACGGGCAGCAGCCATAGCACTGGCTTGTTGGTTATTGGTAGTAGCTCCAGCAGTCTGAACAATCCCAGGTTGAGAACAACCTTGTCTGGCAACCTGGGAAGGAGCCATAACCCTGGCTTGTTGGCTATTTGCTGTAGCTCCAGCTGGCTGAACAATCCCAGCTTGTAAGCCACCTTGCTGGATGTGGGGCTGTTGGGCATTTGATGATCGCATTGGTTGGAGTGGTCGTGGATTCAGAGCTTGCTGCAGGTGTGGATTTCTCAGCTCATTCATCGGACTAGATGTTCTGTATGGGTTTTGCAATTGAGTTGGTGCTGATATATTAACTGGTGGCACTCGGTTCTGAGTTCAACGAAAAGTAAAACATAAGTACACGATCCATATACACAAAGAAACATACATAAAAGTGAGATTCTTCTAATGATTTCTAGCTAGAAAGATGAAACACTTACAGGTATCAATGACTACAAGAAATGAAAAAATAAAAACCAGTTCATGAAGTATAATTATTAACAACTACGATTTTTCACACCTCCTTTTACTTTCTATCTTTTTCTTCCTTTCTCATTACATCAATTATCACATCTTTCACTTTCTCTCTTTTCATTTTCTTTTTTCTTTTTATCACTCTCTTCTCCATACCTCTCACACCCCAAAAATGGGGTGTGAAAGTTTTATTCCCCAATTACTAATTAGTATTGAAATGACAGCGGGAGAAAGATTGCAAAGAAAATAGTACATAACTAACATCTTCAATGGTTCCCTTTATATCTTGATTTTATATAATTTCTTTGAAAAGATAAACTAATGTTACTATTTCACTCTTTTATGAAACCAATTTTGTCTTCCCACTGAGTTATTGGATAAAAGAATATTAACCTCATCAATCCTAAAGGAATTTTTAAACAAATTTTAAGAACAATGCATTTTTCTTTTATATGAGCAGTTGTCATGTCTTCCTTAAGAAGAACCACAACATATCAAAAGTAAAAAAGTTAAGGCACAACAATATACAGAACAGGAAGTTGTCAGTGTCAATTAAGATGCGGATTGAAGCGACTGACATCCCCAAAACAACAATGCAATAAAATGGGAGTAATAATGGAACACTAATAAATCAAACCTGTGCTACTGAGTGACGCTGTAATGCAGAAGAATCTAGACCTGAGACCTGAGGCAGATTCAGAGGGGATCGAGAGAAATGTTGCCATCTTTCAGTATCATTCAGAATAGAATTGGAAGCATCTGCAGAGGCTGGGTTGGACAAAGAAACATGAGGAGTAGCGGAGGAACAGCTGGGTAGCAAGGAATCCAAATTAGTCACTGAATTTTGCTGTGGTCCCAATGCCTGAGATTGGACTGGGAGAGCCTGAACAGCTACTGGAGTCCTATTAATATGTCTTGGTATTGAGGATGACATCCCATACGTGTTAACAACTGAATTCATATAACTCAATAGCAGCTGCAAATTATTTTGTGTAGAAAATTGATTGTGCATGGCAGAGTTCATGGTATGGTTATTGTCATAACCTGCTTCCTGATTAAATGCAGGAGAAACAGTATCAGACAGAACAGGATGGTCAGAGACACCAACTGTTGGGATATCAGACCTACCACGGGCAATGTAAACTCCAGACTGAACGTTATCTTCTATTTGAGCAGCAATATTATGATTGAAACTTGTAGAGTTCATACCCGAGGAAGCTGAATTTGGGGTGACAAGTTGATTAGGAATGGATGCCTGGAAAGGTTTTCTATCTGCAGTTTCACAAGTGTCTGTTATCTCCAAATGATCATCATCGTTAGTGAGGTCCAAAACATTGGGAGCAGTGTTAGTAGGGCAAGTAGATTCTTCTGGTTCAGTTTGTTCCTTTTCGCAATTGTGGGCCTTATTCCATATCGTATCCACATCGTGATCATTTTCCAAGACTTCCTTCCATGATCCATCAGCAAGGACCTCCACAGTGTTCTCCTTCTCCCCAACACTTTTCAGGATCTTTATTTAAAAAGGAGGGAAAAAATTAAGAGGCTTAATTTTCGTTTCCTTTTCAACACCTTTCTTTTATCCCTAGGGTCAATTTGGTGTACCCTTATAAATTTTTTTTGGGGGGGGGGGGGGGGGGGGTGGTATTCAGGTATGAGGTGGACATGGAAAACTAATCACCAAATTTATCATTCCCAGTTTTAAGGTGATGCCAAACTGACTCTAGGAGAGATAAGATAAATAAACGGTAATTCAGTAGAAGGATTAAAGAACTAAATCAACTTGCCTCAACCATGTTTCGATCAAGACGAATATCTGCATAGCAGACATACTGATTGCAATAAGGGCAATGCCACGATGGTCTCTCAGAATTCATATTGATGAAGTTATCAAAGTCGAAACACTACAGAGAAGAAAGCAGAAATATAAAAGTTAGAGGGGATCAGGGGAAGGAACAAAGGGAATATATACACATATACATACACCCACCCACACAAACCTGGAGCCATGAGCCACATCATAAAATTTTCACTTTATCATAAGAAGGTATTATAACAGGCATTTAAGCAAAATATAGTACTTTTTAACTTTAATTGTGCAAACCAAAACATCAAAAACCATATAACAGAGAATGGCACAAGTTGCAATGACAAATCACTTTATTGCATACCATAGACTTTTAAAGCCAGGTTTACTACTTATGGTAAGCAACACACTATAATTGATCAGCAACCACCCTCAGCATTATCCGTATTAAGTGATGCTAATACAAGACGGGAATCACTCACCTGGAAATGTTTGCATGAATGTCCTTTAACAGGAATCTTGATACGCGTAAAGCTGTTTTGTTAAGATGAGACACAAAGGACTATCAACTTTTATCAAAAACAGTGTTAAAAAGGATTATCATCAAAAAGTGAAAAATCCAACTTTAAGGAAAATCGAACAAATGATGTTAGCATAATGTCTGCAAAGTAAAGCATTCCAGTGAAAAGAAGGCAATGAGCTACAAAATAAACTCAACAGAAGCTTGTAGAACAATCATACTTGCTCAATCTAAAGATGAGAAAGCTAACAACAAATAAAGCAATGAAGAAAAACTGGGCAATAATATGAACAAAGAAGATCATAGCATACCTTATGGGACAATTAAGTGAGATTTTTGATGGCCCCTCGATAATATCTGAATCATATAAAGAATAAGATGTAGATAACAAGAATGAAGAATCAAAATAGCAAAAAATAACAATGAATTATAAATGGTGGACCAATAAGAAAAAGATGTAAAAAAAATATTCAGGATATATTTTATCCTAAATATCCAAATTATACCTGAATCAACAGAAGTAACACCAGGCTGAACATAATCTTGAAGAACTGGATGCTCAGGCAAGGATGTAACACTCATATAAGCAACAAGTATAACATAATGACCTTCACAATGATAATGGTTACAGTACGGTAAGATGCATACATTGAAAACCAGGATGAGGGGGAAGAAATCACTAGTTTTAAACACTCACCATTGAACTCACCCACAGCTTGAAGAAGATTTGTGCCAAATTTAAGCATGCCGGTCACATTAGTTGGCATTTGTGGTCCACTTTCCTGAGAAACAAAATGACCGAGATAGGAAACTGGTGTCACACACTTGAAAACAGTCTAAACTAAATGCTTTAGAAGTATGTTCAAACATACAAACAGACCATTTGAACATTAGTCCTTCTCTTTACTCCTTTTCCATTCAGGAGAAAACTACAAAAGATGCAAAAAAAGTCAGTCGCTATCACTGTAGAACCCCTCCACACAAGTAAAATAAACAAGTTAAAAGCAACCATACTTCACTTGCTGAGGACTGATGAGGCATGCGGATGTCTCAATGTTATCTGTTTGTGCCACCAATAAATACTGCAAGTTAAGACATGCGATACAAGTTAGATGTACAAAAGCATAAATAGAAGCCGAAAAAAAGGATTAAGAGGTATTTTCAAATAACAAGTAAAATTTTTTTAAACATATAGCATTGGCAAAAATAAACACATAAGACATCAACCAAAGGTACAAAAGAAACAATGTTCAACCTTAGATCAAATAATGAAGTGATGTCGAGGCTGAGATATTTGCATTATAATGGTTTTGGATTAGAAGTGGACCGTTCAATCAAATGAAAAAGTATAGGAAAGAGAAAGGAGCCAAACCACTATGTTTTTTAAGAAACAAGCAAAAGCACAAAGGAATAAATACACATGCCCAATTATAAATATAGGAACAGTTAAAGTAAGGCATGCAGCATAGTTCACCAAGCAGAACTTAGCTCAACCATTATAAGCACCTGGACTACATCACCCGTTGAGAAACCATTAGGTATTAATCATAATTCACAATGGATTATGCTATGACAAAATTTTGTATAAAGGAATCATTAAATACTCTCCATCCCAAAAGTGGATGCATTCACAAGTTCACATTTGAACCAACCACCAAGTTTAGAAAAGTTGAACACTTGAGTTAATAAGAATATTAAAAATGACATAGACAAGTCATTTATATACTAAAAGAAAGTAATAGTTCCAGACTTATTTTGATGGAGAATAAGTTTAGAACTTTGTCACAACACCATGTTTACCAAAACAAATTAATTAAAGGGATTCTTACAATTTTATCTTGCACATATTTACTCTTTGTAATATGAAAGTCAACAGCAGAAGCTCCATATCCAGGCTGCATTGCAGGTAAAATAATATTAAATAATGCTCAAAATGAAATATGACCAGATTTGACAAGGCACAAGGATCCACCTTGGCTTCAATTGACACGAGTATTGGACCCAATTTCATTTTTGGATAGAACCTGCACGGCAATCCACATATAGGCAAATTATTATTGTTGCATATAAGATTAAGTGAGAGGTCATCTAATGTAAAATGCATTATTTCTTATAGACCTTTTGGTTTGTCTAGTTTTTTATACTTAACTTCAATGATAGTTGCTAGTTAAATAAAGCACATAAAGCAAAATATTATTGTTTATTTCAAAAAAAAAAAGAAAGAAAGAAAAGATGTAGGAGAAGATATGTAGAGGAAACTCCAAGGATCTTTACCTCTTCATTATTGTTGATAATGTGGAATGGCAAGAACTAGGTCCAGCATTTACATTCCCCATGCTGCAGTAGATCTTTGCTATCTACACTAAGAAAGATGATTCTCATAAACATAGGATGACAACACGCCAGATAGCCAAAAAAAGAAAAAACATATAAGCAAACCTCATCAGCAATAGTATAAATTTCTTCGGATTCTTTCGTCTGGAACCATCCAATTTTACTGGCATTCTATAATAACAAATAGTGTCAGTAGGAAATCCATAACTACTGGATGATTTTAGAGAAACACATTATAGAAAACACAGAAAAGCTAGTATAAATCCAAAGTTGTATCTATATGGCCAAATTGATATAGGATATAAAATTAGTTAATGATAGATAAGACCTAAAATTCTTCAAGAATTAAAAAGCAATCAGATTCAGAGATATAAACTTTATGAAATCGATATCTCAAACAAAATAAAGCTCCATATCATTCTTTCCACAATGCAAGAGCAACATGTGATGGGTTATAATTCATGAAAATTTTCACCAAGTTATCCTGTAATTACCAGGTATCTGCGTCAAAACTGATTAATTGTTCTTCTCCCCAAAATTAAAAAACAGAGCAAGTTTTCATAAGTCACAACTAATGGAAATCCAACAATTTATTAATAGCTATGAAGCCCGGACACCTCTCTTCAGTGACGTGTCCGGGTGTCCGACACGCGTCAGTGTCGGACACTCGTGCGACACGCGTCGGACACTAGTCTGTAGGTATCATAATAGAAAATTATTTTTTTTGTGGCTTTGACATAGCTCCAACACTGCTCGGACACCTTACCGACACTATTGTATTATACTTTTGTAAAATAAAACTAAACTGGTTAAAAAAGTAAAAAATATTTCAGTTATAACAACTTTGTCTTGAGAAGATGAATGAACAAATCTTAATTTTTAATATATCTAGGCGGTGTCCCGATGTCCTATATTTTGGACATCACCCGTGTCTCGGTGTCCGTATCCGTGTCGTGTCCGGTGTCCGGTGTCCGTGTCGGAGTCGGTGCTTCATAGTTAATAGCAATAAGAAACAACATTGAAAAATGAACTTACTTTTACAGAGATCATCAAAACCATTATAGCTGCTTGTGATAATTCATCATTCTTTCTTTGACACATCTGTGTGGAAAAGGAATGGTAAAGGCCCAAAACCTATAAGCATCGTTATTTGAAAAAATATGACAGAATTTCTCCCTGATCCCCACCCCCTCCACCCTAGAAAAGGAAAAGGAGAAAAAGAGGATTCCACACTATACAATGGAAATAACCTGTTTCATCAATATAGGTAGATCTTTGGCCTTTTCTGGAATTTCACCATTGGCAAGTGCATAATCAATACCGCTGCATGTCAAAGTAAAACTATTGAAAAAACACAGCACATTTGCAGTGTCATCATTAATAAGAAATTTCATTTGAAGAAGGGGTACTCCAAAATTAAAGGCGTATATTTACTGGGTACTCAATTTGGGTACAGATGGGTACTGCTGGGAACAGTTGGGTACATTTTGTGTTCCAATATAAAAAGGTTGTGGTAAAAAAGACAGAAAATCACTTTTCAATTTGGGAAATGAAGATTCATAGTGTGTTTAGGGTAGCATCGGACAACTTACAGTTACCTCACCATAGCCTCTTGTTACTTGTGCATTAAAATGCCTCAGAACGTGCACACACACACGTTTCCGACATCAATACAAACATGCATTTAGTTTTTATACATTCAAATCTCCGTTTCCTCTCAAGATAGAGTAAGAGTTATATGATGAGGATGAGAGCAAAATGTGGAATTTGGTGGAGATGAATGGAATCATTTATATAGGGATTGACATTCTTGAAGTTGATGATCTTTCTCTTAATGAACTAGATTTAGAAGTTGTTCTTTTCACCTATAATGGACAAGGAAGACATTGACATTGTTAAAGTGTGATATAGTCATGCTTAGATTTTATAATGTTGATTGTAGAAAAATTTATGTATTATAGTTTCTTATTGTGAGATTGTATTGTCAGGTTGAACAATTTAATTTCATTTATGTTATATGTTATGCTTATTTCTGTCTTTTCATCTTTTATGCAACTTGTTCATGTTTATGTAGAATTTTATTTTTCTTATATACGTAATTTTTAAAATTTATATTAATGTAGCTGTATCTTAGATTTAAAAAACAAAAAAGAAAATTCCATATCTTGTATCCCTACTCATACCAGTACAGTAGTGGTTTAGAAGTCGAGATTCAAAATTAATGGCGAATCACACACTGACAAGGCAATGATGCGCGCAACAAAAGTGATGAATACACAACTAATTTGGAGTTTTAATCCTCACTATTCATTCTCTAAAGGAATATTTCAAATTCGAACTCCACCCAGTCAAATTTTAGTTTAATCTTCAACTAAAGCACAAGCACATTTCGAATCTGCTAAAAATAAAAAAGCCTAGAGATCCATGGAGAAGAGAATAAGCAATAATTAGAACGTGAAAGCAGATAAAGAAGTGAATACCGAGAGAGGGAGATGCAGAGCTTGAAAAATTCGTAAGGGTCGCTTCGGTTGCCCGGTTGAGCGTGCAAACTCAACTTCCCCATAACTTGGTTGATTCTATACGAGTTGACGACCGACGGCGATACTTGTTTTCCATTTAACGCGCTAAAGTCTGGTGGTAGTGCTAACGCTCGTGAAGTGTTCATTCTCACTATGTGTCCTTTGGATTTTGGTGCTGCGCTGATAGGAGGAGAAAAGCTGGTCCGTTGTTTCCTTTGCTCAGCTTCTTCAATTTTGACTCGTTTAAACGTAGGAAGACTTTTCCGTCGCATCAAAGGAAATTCTATAAAGGTTTTGGTATCGTCTTTTATCATTTAATTAATTTTTTTAATTTTTTTAAATGATACTATTATTTTTATAGTTATGGGACAATATTTAACTATTAGAATTTGTATTTTTAATTTTTGAAAAGACTTTTGGACCCCTATAACCATTATCATGTATTTTTTATTGTATTCCCCCATTTTTTCACATTCTTATTTACGATACACATGTGTTTTATTTAAAATCTACTTTATGTCTTCAAAATAATTTAGGATAGAGTACACGACTTGTTCCTATGTGATTTTGGCCTTCATGCCTCCATTCAATAAAAAAATAACGAAAAAGTACCCAAACCCTCTCTCGCCGGAGAGTACCAAATTGCAACCTAATTTATTAATGCTTTTCTTTTTTAAAAAAAAATCCAGATTCTTCTTTCTTGATTAATTTGGTACGGAATAAAAAATAAAGATAAAAGTTCATAAATAGATTTTCTATATCCTATATAGCACGATAAAACTTAGTTAATATATTATTATCAAATATCAACTACAGTATTTCAGATTTCCAAATCCACCTTCGCACCATTATTTTTCTTCTATATTGATTTCTTTTTCATTTAATAAATTTTCATATGTTAACTATTCATAATTATTAATATTAAATGATTTATTATCTTTTAAATATAAAATTACATATGCTTTCTTTTGAAAAAATAATTATCTTTTAATGGTTTACATAAAAATTAGAAAGTTTATTTTAATAAAAAAATATTATTTTTTTGGTATTGTTTTTTTTTGTAACAGAAGGAAACTAAGAAACAAAAAACAAAAAAAAGAAAAACAGAAGCTGAAGCTCAAGTCCTAATATAGTTGACACCTCTAGCATCAGCTAAAACAAGGTCTCTAAACTCTCTATCTATATCTTGGAAAACAATTGATGAGGGTCTTGAAGAAGCACCCTTCTTAGCCAATGCATCCGCACATTGATTGTCTTCTCATGGGAGGTGATTAACTTCTAAGCACCAATCCAGCTGAGCAAGATTTTGGATATCCTTGATAAGGCCAGCATGTTTATGGAATATAGGCAGAGAGCTCTTGATGAGAGTAATAGCAAGCATGGAATCAGACCAACATTTTACCCTCCTGTGACCATCTTCCCAGGCAATATTAAGGCTAGTTTTTATTCCTTGCAATTCAGCCTGAAGAATGCTAGAGTTTTCCATAGAACCATAAAATCCTTTCAGCGAATCACCATTAGTGTCTCGAATGAGGCCACCATAGCCAACAATTCTTTGGTATTGTAATAAAAAATATAGTGACATTTAATTAAAAATTTCCTTTTTATCGAATATTATATTTTTTAATTTTTAAAGCATTATTTGAATTTTAAATGCTAACAGATAAAAAATTAAAGTTAATATCCCATCAATTATACGGTTGGTATTCCCGCTTCTGTACCACTATTTTTCTTTGGGTCGCAATTTGGTACCCTCCCGTTAGAGAGGGTTTTGGTACCTTCTTATCATTTTTTTATTGAATAGGCCAAAATTACGTAGGAACAAGTCGTGTACTCCATCCTAAATTATTTCAAAGACATAAAATAGATTTTAAATGAGACACATGTGTATTGCAAAATGAGAATGTGAAAAATGGGAGAATACAATAAAAAATACATGATAATAGTTACTGGGGTCAAAAAGTCTTTTCAAAAATTAAAAATACAAATTCTAATAGTTAAATATTGTCCTATAAGTATAAAAATACTAAGATCATTTTAAAAAGTTGAGAGAAATTGATTAAATGATCAAAGAAGGTACCAAAACCCTCTCTCACGAGAGGGTACCCTAGAATTTCCCTTTTTTTTTTGTTTTGGATTAGTTTTAATAATTTTTCATATATTAGTCATTGACAATTATTAATGTTAAATTGTTGATTATTTTCTAATTATTTACTCCTGATTCTTATTTTTATAAATAATTATATTTTGAAATATAACCTAAAAATTAGGATGTTTATTAAATAATTTTAATAATCTATTTTATACTAATATATAAAGGTGATGCCTCTTTTTAGTGTCCACATTTGGTTTCCAATTATACCCTTAATTTATTTCAAAATTACTTTAAAAATTCACGACTTAAATAATAAGGATAATACTTTAAATATTTTAAATTTAAATTAAGAAATATGGATTAAAATTAGAATAGAAAAAAATAAAATCAATCAGGATTTGAATTTGAATTGTAAAAATAAGAATTAGTGTTAAGAAAGTTATCATTAAAAAAAATAGAAATCAGTATATAATCCAAATTTAAAGAAGAATTTGAATTTGAATTATTACTCTATATTTTTCAAAAATACTTTAAAAATTCACGACTTAAATGATAAGGATAATATTTTAAATTTAAATTAAGAAATGGAGATTAAAATGAGAATAGGAAAAAATATAATCAATCAGGATTTGAATTTGAATTGTAAAAATAAGGATTGGTGTTAAGAAAGTTATCATTAAAAAAATCATAATTCAGTATATCATCCAAATTTAAAGAATGATTTGAATTTGAATTATTAATCTATACTAATATATAAAGGTGATGTCTCTTTTTGGTACCTAAAATCCATTCACTATTTAGTCTCCCAATTAAGGAAGAGGCTGAGTTGACAAAATAATAAAAATTATAAATAAATAATACTATTTTACACTTTGTTTGGATAGGTGGAAGAGGTAGAGAAGAGAGAAGTAAAGTAGAAATGAGTAGGAGAGAAGAGAAGTAGAATAGAAGTAGAATAAATTTTTTAGGTGTTTGGATGAAGAAAAGTAAAAAAGAAAATGAAGAGAAAGAAAAGCTAATCTTTTTGTAATGCCATTCATGCCCTTCTTATAAATATTTTTTAAAAAGTGAAAAAATTATCAAAAAAGTTTGAAAATTATATTTCTTTATTTAAATTTATTTTTCTATTTTATTCTTCTATTTTAAAGTATTTATTTATTCATAAATAAAATTAATATTATTAAATTTATTTAATAATAATAGTAGTAGTATAGTAGTAACCTCATATAAGTTGTTTTTATGTAAAGTAATATAAGTTTTTTTTAGGAGCAACAATGAAATGTTAACTGGATGGATATTTACGTTAAAAAAAAAAGTAGATGTATATCAATTTTTTTTTTGCAATTGCATCAAATAGTGAGTGACTGTGCCAATTGGAGTGACACGGACTTGTGGACGTGGCTGAGTGACATTGTGCTTGAGAAATCTCGAATTCCCAATCATGGACTATTCTTTATTCTCATGTGGAATATCTGGAAGGCCCGAAACGATTTTGTTTTTAACAATAAGATCGGGTTTTTTTTTTTATTTCCGGGCTAAAAAGCCCAATAAAAATATGGGCATCTAATTTGATTGCCCAAGCCCTCCCATTTTGCAGGTTCGGGCGGGTTTGCCCCGTCGGCCCGACCCATTTTGCCGCCTCTAACGCTCTCGGAGTCTTGCTCAGGAGTCTTCCCACTCTGTTGTTTGGTTGAAGCATGCGTCCGATCAGCATGACATAGTGTAGGTGCGTTGGGTGCCACCCCTGAAGGTTGTTGAAGTTCAATACAGATGGGTCTGTGCTTAGGAATAATCACTTGGCTGCTTGTGGGGGAGTCCTGAGAGACCACCTATGTAGATGGATTGTTGGTTTCTAGCAGAATTTGGGCAGATCCTCTGTCCTTATGTTAGAGCTTAGAGGCATTCACAATGCTCTGGAGATTGCTTGGAATCTTCAGATTAGGAAACTTTGGATTGAAAGTGACTCTCAAGTAACTATTCGACTCATTTCGAGTGGTACATCCCCCAACCATCCTTATCATTTTATTGTGCAGAAAATTAAGGTGCTACTAAGTCATTCTTGGGATGTCAAATTGTCTCGTGTGGAGAGAAGGGAACTCTATGGCTGATGCTCTGGCCTCCTCAGCTCATTTGGCTCATAGTGATCTTTGCATTCTTGATAGGCCCCCTGTTAGTATTTCTATTTGTCTTTATAATGATGTCGTTAGGAGTAGTATTCCCAGAGTAGTTTCTGTGTAGTTCTTTTCGGTGTTTCTGCCTCCTTTTATCCAAAAAAAAAATAGTGAGTGCGTTCTGCACTTCTACAAGGGCACTCATGGAAACTGGAAAAATGAAATGGTTTTGTTCCAAAATCTCGCTTGTGAAGAGAATAAGTTCTTTTAGAGGGTCCTACATCAAAATACTCCCTCTTCCCGACCTTTTCTTCTCTTCCAAACGAAAGAACTTCACTTTTTACTGTCAACTTCTCTCTTCGCTACTTCTATTCTATCATCTCTCAAATCATTTCAAACATACAAAGTGTTAGAGTGTCTTAAATGTAAATATTATTCATTCTTTTAGTTTAATTCTTTATATTTATTTAATTTATTGGACATAAATTTTATTTATTTAACTTTAAATGTATATAAACTACATTTATATTTTACATTGTGATTAATTTAGTTTAATTTAAAATGTTGAATATAAATTTAATTTATTTATACAAATTAATTATATGAGGTATTTAAAAATATAAATAAACAAATTTTACGTTTTTTTTTAAAAAAAATACGGCTAGACAGGCACGGCAGTGCCCGTCTTTCTGCTAGTATACATAATGTTTATACTAAATAACTATACTAGTCCTATCAAAAAATAAAGAAAATATATAAAAAATTGGATTTAATTAATATACACTGTCAGTGTAAATAAATTTTACACATACATTCAATGGTGTACCGCCACATCATTTAATGAATGTGGCACCTCATGTGTTATTAAATTCATTAAATGATATGACAACATATCATTGAATGTCTGTGTAAAATATTTTTACACTAATAATGTATAGATATTAAATTAAAAAAATCAATCCACGTTATTAAACGTATAGCTGAATTCCCTAATTTTATACACTTGACTTCCTTAATCATGCACCATCTAGGTATGAAACTAAGAATCTAGTGCATTAAAAGTATAATTAACGCTTCTCCACATGCACCATATATCGAGGATTTTCTTTGATATTTTTCCCACTTTGAGCCAACTATATATATAGCCAACATAAGATAGACTATTTGCCACCTTTTCTTGATTGGTTGAACTCCTCTATAAACACGGCCAAAATATTACAATTTTTCTTAATTAATTAATTATCTCAAATGTAATTTTATTATTTTATATATAAAAAATAAATATAAAAGAATGAATTAAGATAAAAACTCATTATTTATACACATATATAATGTAAGTAATTTAAAAAATTTATGAATTGTTTTAACATTTTATTGTTTATTTTTATTTTTAATAGAATATTTTATCACTAAAAAATAATAAAAAATAAAATTATAATTATAAAACATTATATTTTTATCTAGAAAATAAAAAAATAATTTATATAAAAAATCTATGTAAATATGTCCTTTCATATTATTTTTTATTAATTATCTATTTAAACCAAACCCTTTTAACTGCATAAGCTAGTTTATCTATTATCAATTAACTTAACCAACTAATTTTATCAAATATGACATAATTTTTTTATTGAGCTTCCACTATATAAATTTATCCAACAAAATATATATATATATATAATAAAAAAAAAAAATTGAGGGGGAATGACTCCCTTTTGCCCGGTCGTAGCTGCACCCCTGTTTAAGCTCCTTTTCTTTCTTTCACATTTGGTCATCTTTTCTTCCCTTATTCGTCACTGTTTTTGAGGCTCGACTTTTTTAAGCTTCATTTCTTCTTAAGAAGAGAAGTTGAGTAAAACATTATTAAGGAACATACTCTTTAAAAAGCTTTAAAAACAAGTTCACTTTTAAAGCCACTCTCATCATTTTTTTGACTTAAAACAAGTTAATTAATAAAAAGAAAATAAAATTACCAATTTACAAATATCGTTAGCTTAAAAAGCCATTAAGAATAAAGTATATTTTAAAGCTAAAAAAATGGGTCAAACACTGCTTTAATTCTACTCATAAAAAAAAAGTAAAAACTCATAAAAAAAACACTACTTTAATTCTAATATCCTTTTGAATCTTAAGATGTAAGGAGATTGTAATAGAGGATGGAGAAGCAACTTGGCTTAAAAGCCTAAAGAAAGTAGAGAAAACTCTCACTTTGTATTAAAACACTCAACTCAATTTGATGATTCAAAACACACAAACTTGGTACATATTTATAGGAGGGATAACTAGTGTGAATGCAAGGAGGCTAAGCTAGTAGCTGTATTTTGTAGCCCACAAATTATGATGGCTTTAGCATGCTTCTGTGTTCTATTAGGCTTTCTTGTTTTATTAGGTTGTGTTTAGGAGCATTAGGCATGCATTGGGAGCATTAGGCATCCATTGGTTTATACGGCTGTTTCATCCTCCCCGGGTTGGATTGGACTCGCCCTCGAGTCAAGTTCTTCTTCATCATCAAAGTATGGAGAAAGATCTGCAACGTTAAAAGTGGCAACTCTACTTTGTAATCATTATCGTTAATCTTCTACACAACTTTGAATGGACCATCAGCTCTGGGAGATAACTTGGCATTTGGTTGATTCGGAAATCGTTCCGTTTGCAAGTGAATCAATACCAAATCTCCGACTTTAAAACTTTGCAATCTTCTATGCTTATCACATTGAGCTTTGTACCTCGAGTTTTGCTTTTTAATCCTTTCACGAACTTGCTCATGCAACTTTTTGATTTCTTTCGCTCTTTGTTCTGCATCTGCGCTGTACTGACGACTATCAGATGAAGGGGTCAAGTCTAGTGGACTAAGTGGACGATTGCCATAGACCACTTCAAATGGGCATTTCCCAGTAGCTTGATTGGTAGAGTTGTTGTAAGCGAACTCAACCTGTGCAAGGATGAGATCCCACTGCTTTAAATTCTTCCCAATAAAGCTTCGAAGTAAATTTTCCAAAAGCCTATTAATTGCCTCGGTTTGCCCATCTGTCTGAGGATGATTAGCACTACTAAATTGTAGCTTAGTTCCCATCTTCTTCCATAGAGTTCTCTAGAAATGACTTATAAACTTGACATCTCGGTCAGAAGTAACGGTCTTTGGAATCACATGAAGACGAACAATCTCCTTAAAGTATAGGTCTGCAACAATCTTGACTTTTTGATCCTCGGGGACTTCCTTAAACTCAAACAATCGCTCAACAATTTGAAGCCAATCAACAAACTCATCAGGTTTGAGTCTACCTTCTAAATATGGAATCTCCACCTTAATATCATTACTTCGGAATTATTGTTTCTGAGAGTGATGGTTGTCAGCGTATGGGGAATCACTTTCATCTGATTCTCCTTCTAAACGTTTTCTTTGTTCTTCTATTTGGGTTTGTTGAATTTCAACAGTAGCTTGAAGTTGTTGAAGCTGCCGCCTCAATTCCTCCATCTCAAGTTCATGGTAAGGTCTTTGTCTTGGTGGCATTTTGTAGGTTAAAAGTAGGCTAGGTATGTATTTGGGGTTTTAAGGGTAAAATAAAATTTGGGAAATTTTGGGGCAAAAAGGAAATTTTCAAAAATTCAGGGGCTAAAAGGTAATTTTGAAAAGTTTAGGGGTAATTTTTGCAATTTCCAAAAAAATTGTGGGGTAAAATTGAAATTACAAAAAGTGTAGGGGCCAAACTTCAATTTTAGAAAATTTATGGGTTGAAATGGAAATTATTAGAAATATAGGGGTATACTTGAAATTACCAAGAGTTTGGATGACATGGCAAGTGGGACAAGTGGCAAAATGTGATAGGGCTGACGTGTCAAAATTGACACCTCAGTGTTGACGTGGTCGTCTTCAACCTCTGATTTTCCGGTGATCGAAAAATGGTTTTCCGGCGACGACACGGTGGTTTCCGGCGAAGGCGAAACTCATTATTCCAAGGTTTTTTTGACCTTTTGAACACAATGGCGGTGTCAGTTTCTTCAAAAAATGACCAGAAACTAGACTTTTAAGGGTGGCAGCCGTAAACACCTCTTAATTCTCATCAATTCCGGACACTCTTTCTCACTTAAACTCAACACCGAAATTTGGAACCTTGCTCTGATTACCAAAATGGCTCAGAAGCCTAAAGAAAAGAGAGAAAACTCTCACTTTGTATTAAACACACTCAACTCAATTTGATGATTCAAAACACACAAACTTGGTACATATTTATAGGAGGGATGACTAGTGTGAATGCAATGAGGCTAAGCTAGTAGCTGTATTTTGTAGCCCACAAATTATGGTGGCTTTAGCATGCTTCTATGTTCTATTAGGCTCTCTTATTTTATTAGGCTATGTTTAGGAGCATTAGGCATGCATTGGGAGCATTAGGCATCCATTGGTTTATACAGCTGTTTCATAACTTCACCTTATCTTCTATTTTTTGGTGTGGAAGTGGTTGAGTTTGGGTGTTTCATATTATACATAAGCTTAATTAGGAGTACTAATGATGTGTTTTTTATGGTCTATATGTTACTGACTCTTAAAGAGTTTGTGGTTATTCTCTCCATGGAATTTAATCCAAAGGAACTATAGGTATCTTTTACCTTTTTCTTCTTCTAACTATGGTTATTGTTTGTTAAAATGGAAAATATTTATTGTGATGTTAGAACCATGAGAAATGTGGCTAAGAGCTAAGTAAACCTCTTAAATGTGTTTGCTAGACGTAAGAACCTTGCCTTTGTCTTGTTACGATCATATGATCTATTGTTGTTGCCTTATTTCCCTCAATAATCCCCACTCACAATTATTTATCATTTTATTTGCCATTTTTCAATTTTTAGTAAATTTTACTAAACACGTTTAATAAAATTAGCCAACTTATTAACTTTCATCTAATCTTTTGTTGTCAACTCTCAAGTAATTATCAGTTTTCATCTAGCTTTTCAATTAATTTTACCAAAAATACTCACAATCTACTCCAAATGCGATTAATATTTTTTACAGATAATTGTCTTATTTCAAAATATTGAATGATATGCAATTCTATCTAATAAAAGATTAAGTTAAATATGTTTTTAATTCCTGAAACATATATAGTTAAAATTTGGTTTTAATCCATATAATTTAAAACCGATGGTTTTGGTCCTTCAAAATTGTGAAGAGATAATATTGCTTGAACGAGAAACATTCATTTTATGGTAAGACTAATTCTCCGTGTAGAATTTATTTACTTCTTTATCATATGCAAAGCTCAAACTTGTGACCTTAAGAAAAAATAAGCATGTATTACTTTATTTGAAAGTTGTCATGATTCATTGTTTTTTGTGTAAGGATCCTCTTATTATGAAATAGCTAGAAATTAGCTACTATAGCTACTTCACAGTTATTTCACAATTAAAATTGCATAAGAGTATTGATCACCGGATAGGATCCATTTTTTTTCTTGTTGGCACAGGCATGATCCATTATTTACTCTACAAATCGGACGCACAGTTGGCTGACTTTATGACGAGTTGTTACTCAGCTAACGGATAACGCCACGTCAAAAAGATAGAAAGCCCTTAAACGTGCCCTCACCGGAATATTCCCCAGCAAGTTCCGAAAAGTAAATATACCTTCATTTGCCCTAGTCTTCAAGTTGAACATTACCACTTATTTTCAGCTTTCATCTCAACTAGTGACTGCTTTTCTTGTGTTGTGGTGTAAAGTGCTATGGAATTGCCTTCACTCAGCTGATGATGGGATCAGAGGGTTTTCTCACAGTTAAGGAGGTTCTAGAGTGAGAGTCTGATCGCCTTTCACTCACAGTTAGCCATTCAATTGATTCTGCTTGTTGCTCAAAATGGTAAGTTATTTTATTGATTATCCCTCTCTTTTGTTTGTTTATTCTATGTGTATACTCATCCAAGGTTTTGTTTACTAATTGCGGCCCCAATGTCACCATCCATCATGTTTGTCCATAATTTTCCACAATATTAAGGACCATAGGTGTGATATCATATTCTTTTAAGTTCTTTTAGTTTAGCCTCACTGTTTTATTATAGAATTATTTGAGTAATGATTTGCTAGCATTGCTCTGGTGTTTTGATCTACTTTATCGTGGACCATTTTTAAATTTTGATGCTGGGAAAAAGACTAATTACTTTAGGGGGGAAAAACTACTCCATGTGTTAACTGTTAACGTTAAGTATGGGCCTAATACTTCCCGAAAGGTGTGTGAGGTGGTTGTCATCTTTAAGTACCCATTTTATGTATTCCACGTCAGTTGATTTGTTGTTTTTTAGATGAAGTCTATTAATTTCAGTCTTATTAAGACTTAAATCTTGCCACAGTGTTCAGTGTTTCACTTTTATGCTCATTATCAGTAATTTTATCCAATTAATGTTGTTGTGCTAGATCTTGCAAATATGAAATGTGATGCTGAATTTTCCTCTGGGAATGAATTTATGGTGACTCAACTTTGTAAGAATTCTAGTCAGTTGCCCCATCTTCAGGGTGAAGTGTCCAAAAATGTATCTGGTGGTAAGGGCGAAAATTATCCCGGTTTAGAAGGTATGCCATTACAATAGAGAGCAGCAAAACTTAACAGGAGTAATAGTTCATGTTCAAAGAGACCGAGGATGTCCAAATCAGAACATTCCACAAGCCTCAATGAAACAGAGGAGACAAAGGATATTACTGAAAAGCTTAGATCACATGACATAAAGCGTATTTCTCCAGGTATTTTCCCCAAAAATAAATCTGCATCAATTTCTTTATATTTATATATGCTCTCAACTTTTTTCCCTTGTTTTTCTTTTCCTATAAAGAAAATTTAGTTTCCAAAGCGAAAGAGCCATCCTACCAAGCATGGTGACAAAAGGAACTTAAAAGTGCCTTCTTCTAAGGCTAAACACAAGTCATCTTCTTTTAAATTGGGTGCGGTAACCTTCTTCAGTTCTGCTTATGCAGGGAACAACTTATTTTGTATGTAATTATTAAGCCAATTTTACTTTTCCAAAAATGATATATCTTGTATGACTTCTGTTTCTTCATAAAATTACTTTTTCATGTAATTATTCACTGAGCTTAGGGGTACATTGTGGACTTGTGGTTGAATGATTCAGTATATATATAGCTGAGGGCCATGACTCTTGTACCTATTAGGAATTATCAATTTATTTGGCAATTCAGTTCATTGTATTTAATATTTTGGAAGAAAAAAACCATTTGTAGCCTACCTAGTTGATTATTGCGCAATATGTTGATGTACTTGTGTTCTCGTTGAAGAACTAGTTAAGTACATAAAATTTCTGAGGCTTTGTTCTTGGTTCTCTAATTGTAATGCTATTGAAATGAAGCCAGAACCTGATCTATTTTGCATCCGGACTTACCAGCTTCAAAGCTATCACATGCATTTAGTCTTAGTTTCTCAATTGAATGATTTCATGTAACCTGGGCACTTGGTTATATTGCTTGTAACATGCATGTTTGAACAATAGATATGTTATGCTACATTATCATTCTTTAAATGAATATCATTATGCTTATATTTATATCACTTTGGAGGCATTTTATCAATGTGTTCAGTTCTTAGTACTTCTAGAACATTAATGTGTTATTGTTTCTGTTTTACTTAAATTGTGATTCTCATTTATGGGTTTACTGTATGAGCATTTGAAAATAATGGCCCCCCTAATAATGTGAATTTGTGTCAGTTACCTATAGTATCTGATAGTATCTAATCCCCATGCAGCCATACAAAAATCCTATAAATTTTGGCCATATACTTTTGGTTTTATTGATGGAAATTTTAAGTTTTAATCTTCTCTACCAATGAAAAAAATGGATTAAAAGGAAGATAGTCCAATTAAGAGGGGTATTGTGGTTTTTAGGATTTATTGCAGCCATTACTAAGTGGAGATTGCATGCATTTCAACTGGAAAATTTGAAAATTATTGTCAGGGTTATATGGTCTGAAACATGATATTCATGATGTCACAAAGCTCATTGATGAACCACCATTGGATGAGCTGCTTGGGGGCACTTTTGACAGCCCCAGTTTGAGCAAAGATAAAGGGAAGAAGACATCAAATACAAATGAAAGCTTTTTTAATTCAGTTAGAAAGGGTTGTTCTATCCTGAAGTTCCTGAAGTTTGTTCAATCCCTAAATATCATTGACATTGATAGCTCCTTCAACAAGAAAATGTGCACTTGCCAAATGAGTTCAGATTGTGCTGTAGAGTGTTAATAATGGGGATAAGGAGCAGTCTTGTGCATCGGTTATGTCTTCATGTCAAAAGGTTAGTTCTTAGTATTAAATAGGTTTATGTATGTATCAATTTTTGGCTTAATAAAGTGGTGTTCAAATCATTATTGACCACCTCATTTGCAGCATAAGGGTTGCACCATTCTATTCGAATTATTTGGTCACTAAGAAAACTTTTTATTTGTGCTTGGTCTTTTGGGCCAATGCTAATTTACATTATCTGATAGTAAAACTGCATATAAAGGTAATGTGATTGATACTCAGTATCACTTGATATCCAGGATCCTTGTAATAAAAATGAAAGTTCCCCAAGTCCACTTGACTTTCCATTATGTCAACCTAAAGATGTCTTCAAACGCATTGCACTTCCTCCATCCCCTTGATGTGTCCAAGCTTGTTGTTATCCTAAAGTGTAGTAATAATCTACGTTCAGGCAAGCAGGTATCTCATCAGCCAAGCTTACAGGCCTTTCCGTGGTCACATGCTTTTGGTGGACATTCTAGAATTAATTCAGATGCAGTTAAGTTATCAGCAAGTAGAAGCACATGCCAGGGTAAATGGGCAAGGATAGGTGTAATTTCTAGCTTTGCTGATATTGATTGTGGTTGCTTCACAAATCTTGATTCATTCAATTATGATCAGAGTCTTGTTCCTTCAACTGGTAGCTCAGGCAATAAAGTTTTTCCATCATTTTTTGCTAGCCTTCCTTTCTGTTAACAGAATGCATCATCTACTGCAACACACCCTATAAAGAATCTGAGGCTAATGCAGGTACAAATTGTTCTTTGGCTACCTGAATTTCTGCTGCTGTTTATATCGAATTTATTTTTAATCTTTTTCCTTTTACACCTAACAGAGATGGGAACATAGAAAGGAAGAATAAAAGCTTTTACTGTAAATCACTCTTTCATCTATTTCATTCAATGAAGCAAGCTTTTACGAGGCTATATATAGCCAAACTCTACCAGAAATTAGAAGGCAAAAGAGAGGAATCAAATCTGCAAAGATTACAAAAAAGGAAAAGAAAAGGGAATAATGAGGAACGCGGGCAAGCAAATCCTAACAGAATGAGGAATCAGCAAAATCAGCAATCTGTTAGAAGCAATTCCTTACGTGGCCGATGTGGTACTTTATTGAGTGTTGCATGACTATGGTAAGGATGATGGGGATAACCATGTGTTGATGATGCAAGTTACTAATACCCCCCCTCAAGCTGGTGGGCGAAATATGTCGAGCACACCAAGTTTGACTAGAAAACCATTAAAGTACTTGGGCAAAAGTGCTTTAGTAAAGAGATCAGCAAGTTGGTCTTTGGAAGGAATAGGAAAAAGGTGCATGAGACCATTTTGAAGCTTTTCTCGGACCAAATGGCAGTCTATTTCCAAGTGTTTTGTGCGTTCATGGAAGACCGGATTCTGTGCTATGTGCAAAGCACTTTGATTGTCACAAAACAAGAGATGAGATTTGGTCACAGGTATGTGAAGATCCTGTAATAAGTAGTGCAACCATTGAAGCTCACATGTAGCAACTCCCAAGGCTCTGTATTCTGCCTCTGCTGAAGAACGAGCCACAGTAGTTTGTTTCTTGGATCTCCAACTAACCAAGGCATCCCCAACAAAAAAGCAATAACCAGTAATTGTTCTACGAGAATCCAAACAACAACCCCAGTCAGCATCAGAGAAACCTCTTATTTGAAAATGAGACTTTCTGGGAAAGAAAAGACCCATCCCTGGAGCCTTTTTCAAATACCGAAGGATCCTAGTGGCTGCATTGTAATGTGCCTAAGTAGGTGAGCCCATGAATTGACTAATTTGCTGTGTAGCAAATGTGATATCTGGCCTAGTAGCAGTGAGGTATAGCAGTCTTCCAACAAGCCTACGATAGGAAGGAGGATTAGGAAATGGAGGACTTGAGTCTTGATGAAGATGAACTGCTGTGTCTAATGGTGTAGAGGTTGGTTTACTGTTTAGTAAGGCTGCATCAGCTAGAAGTTCTAAACAATATTTTCTTTGGCAAATAGAAATTCCAGCTGAAGAATGTGCCACTTCCAGGCCAAGAAAATGCTTTAAAACTCCCAAGTCTTTGATCCCAAAAGCTGCATGAAGACTACTTTTGATAGAGTTGAATTCAGCAAGTGAAGTACCAAACAACAAAATGTCATCTACATAAACTAATAAACCAGTAAATGAACATGATGTGTGTTTGAGAAAGAGAGAGTGATCTGCTGCTGAATGAGTGTAGCTTAAGCCAAGTAGGAAGCTGGACAATTTCTCAAACCACTGTCTACTTGCTTGTTTGAGCCCATACAATGATTTGTTAAGTTTACAAACCTTATTTGAGCCTGCAACAGCCATTCCCTGGGGAACTGTCATATAAATTTCTTCCTTTAAATCTCCATGAAGAAAAGCATTGTTGATATCAAGTTGGTGAAGATGCCAATTCTTCATTGCAGCTATGGCAAGGACTACTCTGATAGTTGTCAGCTTTGCCACTGGGGAAAAAGTGTCTAGATAATCCAGCCCTTCTATTCGAGTGTATCCCTTAGCTACTAGTCGAGCTTTATACCTTTCTATGCTTCCATCTGCTCTCCTTTTTATCTTGTAAACCCATTTATTGCCAATGGGAATGACATCAGGAGGTAAATCAACCAGCACCCATGTGCCATTTTGTTCAAGAGCCGAGATTTCAGCTTCCATGGCTCTATTCTAATGATCATACTTACTGGCTTCAGAGAAGGACATAGGTTCTGTGGTGTTTGAAAGATAAAGACTATATGCAGCATGTGAGGAAGACAAATTCTTATAGGAAAGGAAAGACTCAATTGGATAGACATTACCTGGATGTGGCTCCTGAGAAGAAATGGATGTATTACACTGATAATCTTCCAAGTATCTAGGCTTTGTCTTGTGTCTGATGGATTTTCTCACAGATTGAGGTGGTGTTGCTGCTTCTGTTGGTGGTGAAGGTGAAGGCAAAAGAGATGTATCAGGATCAGAATGGTTTGAAGAGGATGTATCAAGCTCAGAATGATCCCTAGGTGGTTCTGCTTCTTGGAAGAGAGTTGGTGATGAAGAATTGGGAGACCAAGGGATGCATTGTGGCATTGAAATATTCTCAGTCTTTGTATCTTTAAAAAAATAGGGAAAAATTTGTTCCTCAAATTCCACATGTCTAGAAACATGTACTTGTTTTGTACTCAAATCATAAACTATGTAACCTTTTGTTCCTGGTTTATAACCAAGAAAAACACTCTTGTATGCTCTAGGATCAAATTTCTTCCTATGTGAAGAAATATTAGAGGTGTAACACAAGCAACCAAAGACCTTCAAATGAGTAAGGTTTGGCAATTCACCATACAGTATTTGATGAGGTGATTTAGATTCCAGAACAATTGAAGGCATTCTGTTTATCAAATGGACTGCATGTGAAACAGCAAAACCCCAAAAGAATTTTGGTAAATTTCCTTGGAAAAGAAGAGCTCTTGCAACATTCAGAATTGTTTGATGCCTTCTTTCTACCCTTGCATTCTGCTGAGGTGTTTCTACACAAGAGGTTTGGTGCAAAATGCCTTCTGATTGATAGAAAGAGTGCATCAAAAATTCTGTTCTAATGATTTTAATTTTAGCGTTGAATTGCCTTTCTATCATTTTATTAAAATTCCTTAAACATTGTTTAGTTTGGGACTTATGTTTCAATAGAATTATCCATGTGTACCTACTGTAGTCATCCACTATTGTTAAGAAGTATCTTTCATGATTAACAGTTTGAACTCTATAGGGTCCCCACACATCCAAATGCAAGATTTCAAATGGCTTTTCTGCCTTGGTTTTACTGATTGAAAAGGGCAATTTTCTTTGCTTGGCAAAATGACAGATGTCACAGGTATGTTTCTGATTACAATTGTTTAGAAATGAATACAAACTAGATAGCATGTTCATTCTTGAAAGAGAAATATGCCCGAGCCTATAATGCCACAATGTACTAGGAGAATATTGAGAGTTATGTGCTGATGAGGTATTGACTTTGGAAATGTTGAAATCAGGTTGGTGAGAATTATCAGTCAGTAAATACAATCCATCCACTTCTCTAGCAAAACCAATCATCCTCAAAGACTTCATGTCCTGTATGTAACAAACATTAGGAGAAAAGACAAGACTGTAATGTAAGGTACTGATCAATTTTGACACTGACACAATATTTAATGAGAAATTGGGCAAATACAAAACATGTGACAAAGTCAAGTGTGAGTTTAAACAGATTTTCCCAGAATGAGTGGCTTTGACAATGCTTCCATTTGGCAATTTTACACTCATAGATTGACATGGTAATGGCTCTAAGTTGATAAACAAAGATTTAACTGAACATATATGATCAGTGGCCCCTGAGTCCAATATCCAGGTATGTGATTTATTGGTATTAACTGTGCAAAACAAAGAAGTAAATTTACCTGGATCAAAAGTAGAATTAGGATTTTGAGAATTTGAAATTTGGGAAGTGGTTAATGCTGCAACTTGATTACTACCTAAGGGACCAGCTAGGTTAGAAGACTGGAACATAGCCATGAGAGCCTTAACCTGCTTTGCAGAAAATGGTTGATGTTGAGTGGTGGTTTCAGTGCCATTGTTGGATATCCCATCATCACTGCCAACTTCAGGAGCTGCTAAAACAACATTATTTGTGCTATTAAAACCTCTCTCCTTAAAATTGCTCGGGTAGCCATGCTTTTTGTAGCATGTTTCCACTGTGTGACCTGTCTTTCCACAATAACTACATAGCTTGAGCCTTTTGTTAAAAGACCCTGATCCATGAGAAGTAAATCCTCCTCTTCCTCTTCCAGAATACCTTTTGCCTTCCACTGCATTAACAAATGCTTGCTCTTCATCATTGTTTGGATTTCCAATCCTCCTCTCATGCTGCAGAACTAATGACAGTGCTTTGTTTACATCAGGGAAAGGTTCCATCATCAAAATCTGTGTTCTGACAACATCAAATTCCTCATTCAACCCACTTAGAAACTTCATGATGCAGTCTTCTTCACGAAAAAGCCTTCCATTCTTACTAGCCACACATACACATTTCATTGGACACACACAATCTGGGAGAGGTCTGTAATTCTCCAGTTCATCCCAAGTTGAAGTCATCTCTCTAAAATAATGAGCTACAGAATTGGCACCTTGCTTCATGGCCATCAAATCTTGTTGTAGTTCAAAAATCCTCACACGGTCTCCTTGTGAGAACCTATCCTTCAACAATTTCCAAGCTGTTGCTGCTACATCCACATATTCTATGCTTTGAGAGAGAATGGGATCCACTGAGTTGAGAATCCAAGACATGACAAGGTTGTTGCATCTCTCCCAAGCCTCAAAGGAAGGGTCAAATGCTGTTGGTGGTGGCAGAGAACCATCAACAAATCTAAGTTTGTTTTTGGAGATTAATGACCTTCTCATAGCTCTAGACCAACTATGGTAGTTCTTTACTGTGAGTAAAGGTGTCACCAGTGGATTAGAGGGATGCTCTCCCGGATGGATATAATAATAACTGAGAGGGTTCATTGCAGGATCAAGAGGTGGGGGATCAACTGGAGTACCTCTTCCAACACCTCCATTGTTACCTGAGCTACCTCCTCCTCGAGCCATTGAAAGCAAAATCTACAGAGCTCTTGAACTTCAAGAGCTCTGATACCATAACAGAGATGGGAACATAGAAAGGAAGAATAAAAGCTTTTATTGTAAATCACTCTTTCATCTATTTCATTCAATGAAACAAGCTTTTACAAGGCTATATATAGCCAAACTCTACCAGAAATTAGAAAGCAAAAGAGAGGAATCAAATCTGCAAAGATTACAAAAAGGGAAAAGAAAAGGGAATAATGAGGAACGCGGGCAAGCAAATCCTAATAGAATGAGGAATTAGCAAAATCAGCAATCTGTTAGAAGCAATTCCTTACGTGGCCGATGTGGTACTTTATTGAGTGTTGCATGACTATGGCAAGGATGACGGGGATAACCATGTGTTGATGATGCAAGTTACTAATAACACCCCTTATGTTGTTATTGATTACAACAGATCTTTTGCATATGCTTACACTTGTTTGACTATCCCTGTACACCAGTTTTCTTTCTTCTTTTACATGTTCTTTTCCTTGGTTGGGCAAAATGCGCCTTAAGGAAAAATCAATTGGAATCTCCCTTTATGTTATTTCCAACGTAAAATATGTTTATCACAAATTGTATGTTAAATCTTAAAATCTGGTGAGTATTGACAGTAGGGACTCATATGTAGGCCTGACTTGTTTAACATTTTTGCAAGTAGAGTTTGGCTTCTCTCTTCTCCCCTGCTTAATATTTTGTCTGTGACAGATGTGCATTGTCCTAGAGTATTAGAAGCTGCACAAACACTCATTGAAATTGCTACTCACTCACCGAGGCAGAACTCGTATGGAATTGTAAGATTACAAAAGAAGACTTTACATGACATCACAAAAGTTAACAACTTTAAGCTAACTGCAAAACTTGAAGAAATGCCTTTAACACCAATTTCAGTGGTTGGATCTGACCTGGTAGCCAGAAATGTGGAGCAAGAAACCAAGAGTTTCTATAGTCAAGAATAAAAATGGTGTTCATCCCAATGACGTTAAGAAAGGACCCTGCACATTTACTTCTTCAAAATCAAGTATCCCATTACCCAGTAAACCGGTTAGGGTCTCAGTTGTGGGAAACAAATATCCAACTGCCAGTATCCTGAAACGGTATAGTATGATGTCTTCAGCTGATAGGATTTTGGATAAGGCTTATGTTCGTCAATATAAGGTTGGAAAATTAGTATTGACGGATTAGAAAAGGGGAGAGGACATAGGATAGGAGATTGATCAAACGTTATCTACTGTGGAAACATATGCTGCCGAGTGACAGCTGTTGTGATTCCCAAGTGTTAGAATGTTAGTTAAAGGTTGCTTTGTATATATTAATTACTGTAGCTGCAATGAGATTGTTCCAAAGGTTCATTTTCAAGGATAAACTTGAATCAAATTTTGTAATTTGAATACAGGTTTACCAAACAACATAATTCTTTACTTACTGTAGACTGTAGAGCATTTGAGGCAACAATAGCAAACAAATTGTCCGTTGTGTGTTTTAACTAGGACAACTTTACATTACTGACATACTATAGCATGCTACTTCCTTTGGTATTTTTCTTAGGTAACTGCTACTCTAATTAGTGTTGGGTTTAGGGCTAAGTGAAGGTGTGCCTTACAGTAGCGTAGACCCATGTGTAGGTAATTTGGTATCTATGTATTGATTAAAGATATGGTACAGGGATATGTCCGAAACTTTTACTTTATGGGGATATTCATGGGTCATTACTCATTATGTCAAACCTAAAACAATTTTTGTTCCTGGAGTATGTAGCAAGGATGTAGTACTCATAACCAAGTGTTGTTTGCCTATTCAGCAGATTAAAGCACAGGCACGCAATGGATTTCATTCTAGATAAAAGTAGAATTTAGTAGGAATGAATTGAATTCCTATTAATTTAATTATCCATTCGAGAGATATAATTTGAGAAGTTAAACCTGGTATAATCCAACAATAAAACAGTAAAGTAAAATTGCATATGGCCAATTCAATTGTTTTCCTTTTCATCCTTTATTTATTATCCCACGTCCATGATGCTTTAGGGTCCGTTTGGTTTATAGTTGAGTAGAATTGATTTTAGAAATGAATGGTTGAGATAAATAATACACTCTTTATGAAATACGTTGGACGGAAGTGATTTAAAATCAATTTTACAAAATCATGGTTTTGAACTGTGCAAACAGCCATTAAATGTATTATTACTTGATCACAAAATATTAACAATACATAAAGTAGGATAGAGTATATATATATGGACAATGAAAAGTGTTAAGAAAACATTTGATCCAGGAGTAAGACAAGTGCCATGGCAAAGCCAGGATCAAAGCCAGGGTACACAATTAGCTGAAAAATCTCTATCCCAAAAGATACGTTTTTGGTATTGGCTTCTTTCCTCTTAATTTCAGCTACGACCCTTCTACACTCATCCAACACCTTACATGTCCGATGCGCGTAGGAACCCTCTACTGTAAACGCCACACACAGTTTATCTGAATGTGGGGCTCTACGGTACACGTACGCCTGAACGTTGGGGTTGCCTTGTAAAATATTGACATGCTTCCTCACACAACAAATTGGAGACTCTGACTCTGACTCTGATGACGTAGACAAGTTACTCCTCGTTGTACTCTGGTTCCCCATTTCCCCTTCATACACAAACCAGCTATCTAATAACAATCCAAATTTCTGCATGTCATCAACCATATAAACTATTATTATTGTTATCATTACATTTAATTTTATTATTATATATTAGACGTATATATATTTAATGTATAAAGTATAAAGAAGAGTAATAAAATAAGGCACAAAGAAAGAAAGAAAGATACTCTGCGGCGGCACATGGTGAGGATAGAATTTCCTGTGGCGTCCATGAGAATGACTTGGTTCGGGCGTTCAACATAATTGTCGACCCGATAAACCAGATTTCCATTGGAATCGATCACTGTGAATCCTTTACAACTGATCACCAACGATTTTCTCCAAACTGTTAGGGATGTGCACAAGCTTCCTTCACTTGTAATAATCCTAGGGTACATGTTTTTCTCCTCATGCTCATGCTCACGCTCTTGTTCCTCATGCACTGCTCTTGACAGAGATTTGAAGCTAGGAAAAATCCTCATCTCTATATGATCTCTGCAGCTAGCTCTCTGTAATCAACGCTTTCTTACTTTCTGGCTAGCTTGCTAGATATTCTTTCTGTTTTGGTTTAACGGGGTCATGGGACATACTTATATATATATATATTGCTCTCAGTAACAGGGACTAGATGACATGTCCAAAAAATAATAGTAAAAATATGTTTTGGTTAGGTTCCGATTTTGCTGTTACCTATGTGGGTGACAAAATGACATGTTGAAATACCCCCTATAAGCACACAGACTCTTTCCTTTCCCTAGAACATGTACTGCATAGGGCCAGGATGTTGATAAGCCATTCTAAGGCAGATATTTAGTTCATGTTTTACTTTTTTTTTTCTTTTGTTTATTAACATTTTATTCAATAATAGTGTGGAAAATTATTAACTGAACAAAAAAAACTATATATGAATGAAGTGTAAAATTAACAATTTTATTAAAATAAAAAATGTTTGATATATATTTAAAGACAGTGATATGATAGAAAAAAATGTTGGCACGTATAGAATATCTATCTTTTTTTATTTTTGCTAGCTAATAAGATGAATTGAAGAGATATTTTTAGAGATCTAAGAAGAAAAGAAAAGTGTTGATGTTGAAATTCTTCAAATAGGTAATAATAGGTGTTGTAGAAAGGTGACGCGTGGCCCGCTTTGTTTTGAAGGATTCAGAAAGTCTTGTATTTGTTTCAAGCAAGATTTGGGCTTCTTAATTTTGCTAGTTACGTCCATAGTTGGAGATTCTCATTTCTCAAGAAAGAGATGGAAATCGGAAGCCTGAAAGTGACATTCTAGAGGGAGGGCTGCCTAGTGAAGAATATGGAGAGAGTGAGTAGTCAAAGAAAATTTGTTTTTGTCTAAATAAAACCTTTCTAAACTAATACCCTTATCAGTTAATACAAACGAACAAAACGGAGGACAATTATTAAATGAGCTCAACACATATAAGAAAGCAGAAGTGGCACCTAATGGTGTAGCCTTTCACTTAATTGGCCCAATTGAAACTTGCATGTGGTGGTACCAAAATACGAAGAGGGGACCTTTACTGATATAGATATACACAACAACAATAAAGAAATGAAATAGAATTCAGCGTTTATAAGTCAGTTAAAAAACAACCAATTTTGGAAAAGTTGCTTTTAATTAAATTAGATTAACCAACCAAATTTGTTTTTAAAAAATCAGATGGATGTAAATAAGTTGTTATAGTTCTTTAAAAAAAAGGCCTTTCAAAGTGCATGTATAACTTTCATTTACAAGTTACAACACTCTAACTGTAATTCGAACATATTACAAGAGCATGTATGATGTATGGTAAGAAGAAATAACCAGAGGATAACAATATATTAAATTAAATTTTGTTATTTAATCACTACAACAGAAATGAGAAAAGGAAACAGGCACTAAAAGAGCGGTTTACACGGAACCACATTCTTAAAGTATCTTTTTTATCTTGGAGTGCGGTTTTACTAACCGCAGTCTTATATGTTTCACTAAGAGTGCGGTTGCCACGTGGAACCGCATTATTAGTGCCCCATAAACTGAGAGTGCGTTTACACGTGTCAATCACACTCCAACTCTAGACCCTCGCCCAAATAAACCGTGCCACGACTTGCTTGCGCGCAACTGTCTCTGCAAAAGCTTCAAACATACTCCCAAGTCTCATCTCTCTCTGTTCCCAAAAATCTGCAAGATTAGGATTGTTGTTGCTGCTGTTTCGATTAGGGTACGTACGCTCATCTATCGTCTCCTTCGTCTCCGTTTTTCTTCTTCGTCATCTCTACCTTTGCCTTCTTCCCATACTGAACTCTCGTCTGAACTCCCTTGTCTCTCAGCTTGTAGCTGCATTACGTTGTCCATGTTCTTGCCGCTTCCGTTAGGGTTCTTGATTACGTTCTTGTCGCTTCCGTTAGGGTTCTTGATTGTGTTCTTGCTGCCTCCCCTATTCGAGTAAGCTCTAACCTAAATCTCCTGTTTAAATCTGATTAAGGGTTTTTCTGGTAAGAAAAATTGGGGGTTTTCTATGTTTGAATCTGATTGGGGGTTTCTTTCTTGCATTATAATTGCTTTATGCCTTTAAGGGACTGACCTCCCTTATCAACTACAAAAAGCATTAGTTCAATGTCAATTTTGAATATTCATCGGACAAAGCTTGTAAATCATTCCTCAAGCTTGTCCATATCTGATGTAAAGCTACAGGTAGGGCACTACCTCCCCCCAATAACTATATGCAACATATAGCAATCTAAAACGAATATTAACGAAAGGCCGAGCTTAAAAACTCATTAACAAGATAAACAATTATTTAGGTGAAGAAAACTGCAATATAATAGGTTATAGGGTTAAAAACTTTTCTTCCTAACCATAAAAGATTCTTAAATCACTGTTATTTTCGACACTGTCACTTATATATTTTAAGCTGTTAAATTTTCTATGTTGCATCTATAATGAACTCCTTATGATTGTTTGCTTGAAATGCAATTGGATTAGTCTCAGTCCAAATATATGTGCATAAATAGACTTGGTAACTTGAGCTTGTTTTCATAGTCCAAATTTCAATTTTTTTTTTTTCAATTTTACTCGAACAAGTGAATTTTGGGTCACTCATAAAGTTATTTTTATTTAGTTGCTTCACTCAGCACAGAGCCTTCTGGAGGCTTCTACACTATTTAATACATCCCATTCTTTATCTTTTGTTATTTTTCCCCTAACACTTTTCCTTTTGTGATTTTTCAGCTGGATTTTGGACTTTTATGTTTTCTGCAGCTTTAGCCAGAGGAGCAAGGCATGGGTCTTACTGCACCTTCAATAGGTTCATTTTTCTCACTTAAGCAAACCATTTCTTTTATTTGATTCATATTTATTCTTTCTCTGTTTGTGTATGTTCATTTCTTTTACATGCATTTCCTTCACCCATCTTCCACACAGAACAATTTTGTGTTGTCAAAAAGACATATATGTGTCTGCTTTAGAAATATACCAAATGTGTTGTGTAAGTATGTTGTCAGATGCAAGGGACATGATGATGGGTCATATAATGATAAATCCTTGGATTGGGGTAATGAAGAAGAAATGGAAAATACAGGGTCTCCTTGAGAAGGTACAGTTATATAGTGATGAATCTTTGTAGTGCCAGAGTTGCAAGGATAGCCTGAAGATATCTCCAAAGAGAAGGTTCGATTGGCTGCTCTTCAGGTATTTAACTTGCCATTTTCTTTCATACACACCTAGCATTGTGTGATTTTAGGTTAAATTCCTGTTTAACTCTTGTTATAACCTTTCTGATACTTTTTATGTGTGGCATGATTCAGTGCCTTCTAGGTAGAGGAGCAAATAAAAGGTTCTAATTCGAGTTTCTTCTTTTAGTTGTGAAATTTCGTTAGGTTAATGTATGGAGTGTTTGGAGTAATTAGTTCTGCTGCTGTCATCGTAGTATAAATTGTCAAATGGGATTGATCCATTGTCTATGTATTCGGTTGTTGGGTATGAAATTAACTAGCTGCAGTGGTTTGTGGCTCAACCCCACCTACCTTTTTTTTACTTTAAAATAGATTTTCTATAAAGTTGATGATGGACTCAGCTTTATATAGTGAAATAACTCTACTGTTTGTTAGTCTTAGAGCCAACTCTAGCTAATTAAGGATTGCAATTCTAGAACCAACCTAAGTAATTCATTTCTTTATGTTGCAATTTTAATTGTTTATTGGCTTTGATTTAGTAAGCAATGCAACTCATTCAAGACTGGAGCTAATATGGTGAAAAAGGTCTAGAGAAGAGTGTTTGTGGAATCAATGTGATAGTGAACCATGAAAAGGTATGCTAAGATAACTAGGATTATGTTATTGTTTCTTTGAACTTGGAAGTCTTTTGAGTGAATAATGTATCTTTATTTTTAAGCAAACAACATTTCTGTGCATATGCTTCTCAAATCTTTTGTTGTCCCCAAACAGAAAGAAAACTGATTTGAATGAATAGAAGATGTGACTGCTCTTGGAAAACTGGGTGAATAGAGCAGTTTTGTCCTGTATTTAGAAAGAAGTGTGTTTTTCAATTCCCAATTTCATCCTGTATTTTTCATTACTATGTGGCTCTAGTTCCTGCACATCGTCCCTGGAAAAGTGGGCCAAACAAGCTGCTATTGAATACAAGGATTTTCCTGATCTCTAACAAACCCGAAATAGTCGCTGAGGTTCTGCAGTCCATTTCCAAGGTTAGGTAATTTATGGATAGCTATTTTTTTTTTTTTTGCATATATACAAGATATAATCTACAAATAGATATGATTTATCAATTAAACTGGTAACTTGTCAATTGCATATGCTTCTTCACTACCATTGACCAGGGGTGCAGATACAGTCCAGTTGCTATTGATTGGGTATGCCCAAAACAATAGATATGCTATATTTGATCAATTTGTGGAAAGGCTTGGAAATTTTCCATTAAAGAATATGTCTAGAACGAGGGGAACAGAGACCTAGAACAGACAATAACTGAGACACAGAGTTAAGTCATAAATCTTACCCTACCTCCGGCATGTGAAAAGTTAAGGTTTTCAAAGTCAGGTATCCTATGCTCGATAAAACCAAATGGTAAATTGAACTGCTATGATATATAATTCCATATATATATCAAAGCAATATACATAAATATGGATGAATGAATTGACAAACATATATTCTATGTAAAACTGAAATAAATATTATATTTTCATTATCATGTATAGTTCTTGACCCTTGAAAATAACACTTCAGATTCAGACTCTCCATGGCAATAAAATATTATTTTAGGTCTAAATTTTAGTGAATTAAATACAGTTTTCATTTCTTGCATGGTGGTGCTACAACTTTCATTTTATTGTTTTGTTAAGTTATTATATTTTAAAGTGTTTTATGGATAATTGACTAAAATAGTTTCTTTGTCACGTAAGGAGGCAATAATTTTAGGGCAATCATAATGCCAACTTGGGCGTAAGTTTTTTTTTTTCGTTGAAAATTCTTTTAGCCTTATAATATGTTTGATCTTTAACCATGATTTATAATGATGGTAGTTATGCTTAAGTAGTATAATTAATAAAACGTAAATAGTAATTTAATATATCATCAATTACACAAATTTTCCTGATATATAAAATGTGTATATATTCAATAGATAAACCATTCACCTTAATTTTGCATTGCAGGTTTTACCTTTGCCTAATGTTCCATTCTTCTGGATTTTATACCGCACATATTCTCATTGGAGGCCCCTTCAGGTTTATATTGTTGCTAATTTTTTGTATAAATTGCAATTTATTTTTTTCCCTCTCCTATAATTTGTATTAATGTGTTTTACGCTGTCAATCAGGGATTTTCCCTGTGCTAGTCTCAAATTTCTATTTTCATTTGATTTAATGTAATTACAAATTGCTAAATCTTATGTAGTTTAATATATTCTTCCTTCAGTTCTCTGGTATATGCATAGAAATTTAATATAGAACAAATGTTCCATGTTTGAATAAGAAAATTCGGTAGCTTCGGATTAGCTACGAACTATTCTGTAGCTAATAATTACAGAGAAAAAGGAACTTAGAGTGCGGTTGGTGGAACCGCACTCTAAGTGAAAATCCACATGGCAAATTGCCTCCAGCGTGGCAAATCGCCACTTGGAGTGCGGTTATGCAACCGCAGTCCAAGTGGATCTGCACTAGGATAGCACCAGAAAAGACTGCGGTTAAAACTGCAGTCTTTTGTGACACGGAACCGCAGTTTTTTTCCTTTTTTGTTGTAGTGAATATTAGTATACTGATATTAATGGTTTTGAAGGAATTTGGTAAGATTTTATATGGAGGGGAGGTGGGGATAGAAAATCTAGCCCGCATCATCATCTGCAGTCCCTTGCGTTGCGTCGACCAGTCCTCACTTTTATTCGGACACGGCTTTCTACTTGTGTGGTTAAAATTAAATAGAACTAAATTAAGTCTAAGGGTAAAGCTTTCCAACCGAACCGTGCCGCATTTTGTTTCGCATTATTATTAACTGCCTACATTAGGTGCTTACCAGTACCACACCTTTTTTTCCCTATCCTCACTATTCTCAGGCTCAGCGTGTGTTTGCATTAGCGATAGAAATAAGTAAGTCATGTCCATAACTCAAAAGTTACAGCTTAACTAAATCAAGTCAGATTGATTTGTTAAAATTAAGTATTCCACCCATAGAAAGTGATCCAAAAACAATAGTCATTTGGACACAGGACAAAAGGCACGCAGGCAGGGGTGCTTTTATGAGTTATTACAGTATGATTATGATGTGAAGATTATAAAATAAAATCATCCATACGTGGCCTCTATTATCACATGCAACGATAGTAATTTAGGTTTTTCGTGGGTCCTGTTTAGATATCAATCGCTGCCATTTCTGGAAAGGTATATTCTACCCAATATTCCATAACCGATAGCAAGCGTCAACCACGTGCGCAAGGACTAATTAGATTTGAGATTTAATTCTGTGATGATAATACCCTTGTTGGTAATGTCATCAATTTTAAATCAATACAATACAGTACGTTTATTTAAGTTGTTTTTAAACTATTTAAAAAATACAATCTGAAATTTTTATCTTTTATTATTTTAAATTTAGAAAAAGAACAGTAATTATAATTTTTTAACATAAATATATGCCATAGTTATAATTAAATAAAATAAATAAATTATAGTTTACTTGAATTTTTTTTAGAATTATTCACATATTTTTAAAAATATTTTTATATCTATTGAACACACTTTTAAGGAGGGGTAATGAATAAGAATGTCGATCCATGTAATTAACACAAAAAATTATTTTATATATTTAAATAAATGCTGCTTTATTTACTTTTTTATTTAGCAAAGTAATTCAACTTTATTTTTATTTTACATTTATCACACAAAAAATTTCTTATTGTAAACTTTTCAATATATTATAAATACATTATAATTGAATCAGAACCCCTAACTCGATTGTAATTAAATTATAATAATAATCCAATCATAAATTTGAGCATATATGTTTAAAATATTAATACTATGTTTTGGAAAGTGATGATATAGGCTATATTTACATTCACAAGAAGGTTTATGATAGGCTATATTTACATTAGCTGAAATTAAAGTGATGAAATCTTTTTTTGGTTACCCTATATTTTTAGGTTACAGAAAAGTGATGAAATCCAATCATTAAACACTCCATTGTTTGGATTATTTAATATAGGATAAAATAGATTTCATCCCATTTGATATAATACCCCACCTTTTTTTCACTCTTTGATTTGGTTAAAATATGATAGAATAAATCTTTTTCTTCATTTTATCATTAAAATGCCCAAACAACATAATGATAAGCTTACTCCATTTCATTTTTCTCCATTCTCCATCTCTTTTTCATAATGGTCTTCGATCATTTAGGAAAGTCCAACCCAAAATCAATAACCCAAAAAACCAAAAAAACAATCCAACACAACTCGGGCGTACAAACCAGCTTTAGTATTTCACCAAAAAAAAAACTAGCTTTAGTATTTCTCCCAAAAAAACTCGCTTTAGTAAATGTACCAATCTGAGGCCCAATTAAATCCTTTCTTCTTAATTTGGGCCGAAAAACCACATTAACATGGGCGATTCTAGTCGTCCATTTTATCCTTCAACTGACTAGTCAAGAAATTGGTCAAAAAAAGAAAGGGAAAAAAATTACTAGTCAAGAAAGAATATGTACCAGTTTACCAAAAAAAAAAAAAAAAAAGAATATGTACCACTTGATTCAATTATCCATATGTTAAAATTTTAATAAAAGTGATTATATGATATACAGTATGTATATTTTTTCAAACTTATCATTTTCAATTATTGGAAAAAAACAATAAAACAATTTATTTAAATTTTATAAATATATTTAATCAATTATTCAAAGGACTGCATGTTTAGAAGAAACTTGGCAACCTAATAATTATTGCTCCAAGGTAATCTGTGATGTCTACCAATACCATGGCATTTCCTTTTTCTTTTATATTCAAATGCAACATATGTTTCAGCCTTTCAGGTATGAATGTACCATATTTATGTCTGCCATACCAACCCACTCTGCACTTATATGTGTATGTCTAAATCATGAGGTACAACGAGTTGCCACATGTCTTTTACCTTAAGAATTTCGAGGTCAATTCGGGCTATCTATCATGTATGCATAAATTATGATTTATTGACTCACTGGTCTGATTCGACATTAATCATAATCACCACGATACTCTGGTCTGTGTTGTTTTTCTTTTAATTCATCCTTTTTAACATACATACTACTTTTAAGAATAGTTAGTGTAACACAGGTGAGTTATACGGTAAAATTTAATAAAAAAATAAAATTATTTATAATAAAAGTAAAAGGTATAATCCTTAAGTATATTCAGGATGAGAAAATGATATGTAAAAAAGGAATCATTAGAATATCGCATTTTTTTTTCTATCTCTCCTACCTACATTTATATATGAAACTATTTTTTCTTTATTTTATAATAATATACCCGTGGCTTTGAATATTATGCAAGTCCATTTCACTTTCACGGCCGAGGAGGGAGGGAGTGTGGCCTACGCAATTACCAAATGCCCCGTGCTGTGCTTGTTCACCCGCAACCGGTAAGACAGTGACTGTAATAACTGTTTCTGACATTGACTATTTATTATCTTTTGCATATTTTCATTATACTGTTGCTCAAAATTTCTTAAGTAAATGGTGCTTGACTTAATAATGTAACTTTAATTAACAAAATCTATTCATTGTCAGCAAATAATTGAGTTTAATTAAACTTGAATACATCGAAGAAATTTATATTACTCAATTCGATCTCTTATTTCAAATAATTGAGTTTAATCATTTAAAAATTACACTATGATCACTTCTTATCCGAACGGACTAAGAGGGTCGAGGCACGCCAATACACCATCACATCGAACTTCCATCACCGACGGTGAGCCGCCAGCTCACCGTCACGCTGGGGGAAACTGATCCGGACCTCAGCCGACGTTATCTACCCATAGCCCCAGATGATCGGTCCACATGCAAAGCGACTGAAGAACTGTCAACCACCAACTAGCCGTTGTTCGATGTTCATCAACCTCGGACCCTACTGTCCCTAGGGGCCCGACATAGACCACCTATCATGTCTCATCGCATTTAATGCGCCTCACGCCATTCCCAATAAAGCGGATAGGCTCTGACACACATAACCGGGAATTATGGCCGAAGCTGAGGATTACGGCGGAGGCGTGCCTGCTCCACCTGCCATATCCCACTGTGAGATGACTATATAAGGGAGGTCACCCCACATACGTAAGGTAAGATACAATACATGCACACAATCCTCTCTACTCTCCTCCCACTAACTTGAGCGTTGGAGTGCCTTCGCAGGTACCCCGCCGCGCGCTGCCGCACCGGAACCACCGCTGGAGCACCCTCACTCAGCCCATAAATACCTCGGACCACCCCCTATGATCTCAGCCACGATCAACTTCTAATTCCTTCTCACGACTAGCAAATTCTTTTAGGTTTAATGAAAATAACATTTATAAGAAACACATGCTAAAAAATTTAAGACTGATTAATAAAATCTTACAATAATATAATACAAGTGAAAAGTTTCATAACCTAAATTGGTTGTACGTTTAGATTAAGGGATTTGAATATTTTACATAAATTCATAACTTCAAATCTTATTATTATCGTTGTATTAAAGAAAAATAATTATATATTTAAAAAAAAAAACTATTAGGATTGAACGAGTGACAATGCAAACCGATTCAGCTTTACTGCACGCGTACGTTAATTAATCCTCAAATATTGGTATCTTGGTAATTGATTTGATAAGGAAGTTATGGAAGGATATGATTAAGACTAGAGCCACCAAATATATAGAATCAATTACTATACCATTAGTTTTTTCTACCTAAATGTAGTTCTTCATAAGAAGGATAGGAGTTGGTGAGCAATTGACTTGAAACTTGGAAGTTTGTGGTGGCCTCCTGCTATATATCTCTGAGTTTTATGCGTAATAGTCTTCTAGAAGAAGTCCACTTATTCACTAACCTCACGGTCTCGATCTCTTCCTTTTTCCTCTTTTCTTCTTACGATTTTGCTTTTATGAAGCAAGTGGGGTGAAGTTAATTAAAACACTAGAGTTTTTTTTTTATTTTTTATTTTGGGTCCTCACAGTGACTTGAGAGAATATAACATATATATTATATATGAAGGACATGCATATTGTTAATTATTAATATAGAAATATGGATAAAGTAAACAATGGTCGTTACCCCATCTTAATGCAAAAGAAGTTTACATGACAAGTTATAAGTCTATGATCTTCCTTTTGTTTTGTGGACGAGCTTGACATACATAAAACAGTGCCTACTATCTTTTTTTCACATGGGGTTGTGTGCACAAATTCCTCTTTATCTCTCTCTCTTTTTTGGGAGTACTAACATAACACAGTGGTACAATTATTGTATTCACTGTGTTATGTATGTTTAGACTTTCCCTTTGTGGACACGCTATATGCTATTATTAGTTGAAATATTAGTAAACTTTAAACGAAGTTTTTCCCGAGCCGGCAGTACGAATATCGTTGAATTGAAATTATCAGAAAAAGCATGATGCATGGAAGAATAAATCCATGCATTGTTTGTGAGTTTAAAAAGAAGGAGAAAGAAAGGAAAAGAGAAGGATTAGGAGGGGGAGGGAGGAGGGAAGAAAGCTTTGTAATATATTCCATCTCGACTCGAATATAAGCAACAAAAAATCCACTTATTGTGGACCAAAATATAAGCAAATCTCAACTAATTCTACCATATTTAATGATCTCAAACCAAAATATCCTTCATTTAAATTCAGATTTTATTTTCCAATGACCATATTTAAATAATTTAATGAACCATGTGGAGAGAGTGTTTCAACTTGGAACAAGATTCAATGAAATTAATTGAAGTCTTCAATTAAGGGTAATTTAGAGAATACAATTCATTTTTAATTAGATGACATCAAGAAAATTAAATGAGGTTAACTAACATTCTTAATTAGCGTGAGTTAGTTTTTTTGCTTATATTTAAGTACACAGTAATATCTAACTACACTTACAAACACAAGAGAAAGAAAGATTTCCTATAAACCCTTTGTTCTCCATTTTCCTTCATTTTCTAATCGATCGCAAACATACCCTAAGATAACTTCTATTCCAAATCCCTCAATTTGTGATCCTCATGTTCTATGCAAAATTCTCCCCAAATTATTTTTACATGTTCACTTTTTTTAAAAAAAATCATTTTATATATTTATCCACTTTAAAAGTTTAAAATACTAATATGAAAATTAAAATTGGTAGTTGAAATCATTTCATCCGTGTTTAATAAGATAATTTTTTAGATAGCTACCAACTTTTTTGAAAAAAACTATGAGGTAATTGTTTAAAAAAAACTATTTTTCATCTATTAGTTGAAGTATTTTTACTATTTTATCTATCAATATTAATCCTCACCCATCATTTTAATGATGTCCTATATGTTATTTTATAGTTTTTAGTTAATTTTATCAAATACTTTTAATGAAAACAACTAACTTTTCAATTTTCATCTAATTATAACTTTCAAGTTCATTTTTAGTTAGTTTTATTAAACACAATATTATTATTATTTTATGATAAATTATATTCATCTACTCATTTTTAAATAATAAATTACTACATAGAGCTAAATGAGAAAGGACAAAGGGCATAAAAATAATTTTTAAAAACATAAAAATATTATTTACATTCATTAATTAATTTAAGTACTACTAATTAAAGTAGATAAATAAAAAGGAGCGGAATGTGTGTGTGTGTGTGAGAGAGACTATGCGTCTCATGAATAACGAGAGAAACTCCAAATTGTTCATTCTTTTTTCCACAATTTAAAAAATATGTACAATTGTGCCATGCAATATTCCGTCCAAAAACGTTAATAAATGCCATATTTTATATACAATAACTATAAACATTTAAATTTTATAATATTTATTTCATATCTTACATTATTTTTCTTTCGGTTTCTATCGATCCCATTAAATTCTCTATCACATGTATTATTTATCATTTTCTCTTTTTATATGTTGTAAATACCAATGATATGAAAATCGGATCGAATCGGCTGATTCGATCGGGAACCGGCTTGGTGACCGGTTTGTTTAACCTAAAAAATCGGAGGATTTCAGAACCGGTGAGAACTGACCAAGAACCGGTTGAACCGTCAAAAACCAATAAAAAACCAGTGTTAAAAAATCGGTTGAACTGGTCCTTTTAAAAAATTATATTTTTTAATAATCTAAAATATTTTAAAATAAATAAAGACATATATTTAAGAATTACACATAAATATCTATTATTTTACTAATTATTATTAATATCTCTTTTGTCTTATAAACCTTATAATAAGGCTATTTCTACTGATTTACAACTTTATATATCTTAATTTTTTTATAATTTTGTGTTATTTTATTAATTAAAATGTTATATAATATTAAAACATATATTTAATTAAAACTGGTTTGACCACGGTTGAACTATTGAACCGTGAACCGGTGCATTCACCGGTTCAATAACTGGTCCAGTTTTTAGAACAATGGTAAATAATGTGATCCGTCATAAAGAGGTTCTGGTGACCTGGGTTCCTCCTCCTAGTGACGGTCTAATGTTTAATACGGATGGTTCTGTTCGGGACCAAGGAAGGAAATTACAATTGCTTGTGGTGATGTTCTTCGTGACCACTGGGGTTAATGGATTTTGGGTTTCTCTAAAAAGTTGGGGTCTACTACAGTATTAATGGCTGAACTTCATGGAGTTTTAACAGCCTTAGAGATAGCTTGGGAGCAGGGCACAAGAAATGTTTGGGTGGAGTGTGACTCGAAGATTGTTGTTCGATCGTTTAATTTAAGAGGGTAATAGAAAAATAAAGAGTGCAGAAAATGTATAAAAGACGGGAGAAAGAATTGCAGAATGAAAGGTTATTGTATTTCACTACTCAATATGTATTACAAGGGTGCTATTTATATACACAGAAAATATCTCCAATAACAGAAAGAGGACAGGTGGAAGAAAAAAGAATATTCTGTACAAATGAATCATTGCAAAATCTTCAAAAATAAAATCTGTTGATGAGTCACCATTCTAGCTTCCTTCTAGAAGTCTGGTATCCTTCTCCTTTGATATCCCCCGCAAGCTCGGGAATATACATTGATAATCCCCAACTTGTAAACAAGAAACTGAAACTGTTTAGGATTGAGAGCCTTGGTATATACATCAACTAACTGGCAAGAGGAAGAAATGGGAAGTAATCTTAATAAGCCTTGTTGTGCTTTCTCTCTAACAATATGACAATCAAGTTCTATGTGTTTTGTACGTTCATGAAACACGGGATTAGAAGCAATATGCAGAGCTGATTGGTTATCACAGTACAATAAGGCTGGTTCTTTGAAAGGCACTTTCAGATCATGCAACAAATAAGTTATCCACTGCAATTCACATGTTACGAATGCCATGGCTCTATATTCAGCTTCACAAGAGCTCCTAGAAACTGTATTTTGTTTCTTGGATTTCCAAGATATGAGTGATAAACCAATGTAAACACTGTAGCCAGTAATGGATCTTCTTGTCTCAGGGCATGTAGCCCAATCACTGTCACTGTAGGCTTTCAACTGAATTGAAGAATCACATGGAAAAAATAATCCAAGTCCAGGAGCTCCTTTTATGTATCGAAGTATTCTCAAGGCAACATCATAATGAATATCAGTAGGCTTAGAAAGAAATTGAGCTAAGTGATGCACTGAGAAGGCAATATATGGCCTTGTATTAGTGAGGTACATTAAACGACCTATGAGACGCCTATATGGAAGAACATCAGAGAGAGGAGTCCCTATGTCAGATGAAAGCCTTTTTGCATTATCAATTGGAGTTGAAACTGACTTACATCCCAAACAGCCTGCTTCAGCCAATAATTCCAAGGCATATTTTCTCTGGTTCATAAAAAATCCCTGCTTATTTCTGCCTACTTCAAAACCAAGATGATATCTCTTCATGTTTAATTTTGGAAATCTCTTGTCTATCATTCCCTGCCAAGATGATATCATCTACATACACAAGAATGGTTGTGAAAGAATTACTGTGACACTTGACAAACGGTGAATAATCATGCATAGATTGCTCATAACCAGCAGAAATAAGGAAGGATGAAAGTTTAGAGAACCATTCTCTACTTGCTTGCTTAAGGCCATATAAAGCCTTGTGAAGTTTACACACTTGCCCTGGTAAGATTGAGTCCAATCCTGGAGGTGTTGTCATATACACTTCCTCCTTCAAATCACCATGCAAGAATGCATTATTGATATCTAGTTGTTGAAGTTCCCAATTTAAAATGGAAGCAAGAGATAGAATCAGTCTCACAGTAGTTATTTTAGCCACAGGGGAAAAGGTGTCAAGATAGTCAATCCCTTCAACTTGGGTATATCCCTTTGCAACTAATCGAGCCTTGTGTCTTTCAATTATCCCATCTGCCTTGTATTTAACTTTGAATACCCATTTGCAGCCTATAGGAGTCTTCCCTCTTGGCAAATCTGTGATTGTCCAGGTCTGGTTCTCTGAAAGGGCCAATAACTCTGCTTGAATAACACTTCTCCAACAATCATGATTAATGGCTTCACTATAATTCCTTGGTTCAGTGTGAGAAGACAAAGAAAAAACATAAGAGGCATAAGTAGGAGACAATTTATGATAAGACAGAACAGAAGAAATTGGATAAAGAGTTTGAGAAGATGCAGGTACAAAACTAGCATTGCAATAATAGTCCTTCAAATACCCAGGTGGCCTTCTGTTTCTAACCTGAGGGTGAGAATGAATTTGAGAAGAGGGTGTGGTGGTGTCAGTTATTTGTGGATCTGTGATCAAATCTGTGTTGTTTTGGTTTTCATTGGGTGAATTGGAAGAGTTGGGTGAGGCATGAAAATCAGTCTCAACTTCAATTAAATGATTGTCTGTAATCCTTTGTATATCCAAATCAAATATGAAGGGATCAATATTATCACAATATGCAGGGCTGCTGTTAGCTTTCTCATCATTGACTTTACAATATGGAAATAAATGCTCATAAAAAATTACATCTCTTGAAATGAGGAGTTCTCTGGTCTTTATATTTAGCAAGACATACCCTTTGGTTCCAGTTTTAAATCCTAGAAAAACACACTTAACAGCCCTTGGATCAAATTTGGTTCTATTAACAGGTATAGTACTTGCAAAACATAAGGAACCAAAGACCCTTAGATGAGCAAAATCTGGTTCTTTTTGATAAAGCAATTGATAAGCAGAAATATCCTTTAAAACTGGTGTAGGAAATAAATTTATAATATATGCTGCATGTTGAATGGCATATGACCAGTATATTTTAGGAAGATTAGACTAAATCATCAGAGCTTTTGCTACATTCAACAGGTGCCCATGCTTTCTTTCTACAATACTGTTTTGTTAAGGAGTATAAATGCAAGAGGTATGATGAATTATCCCTTTAGAAGCATAAAATTCAGTCATACAGAATTCACTGCCATTGTCAGTTCTTATTATTTTTATTACTGAATCAAATTGAGTTTTGATTAGAGTAACAAAATTCTGTATGGTTTTACTTGTTTCAGATTTTTGCTTCAAAGGAATAATCCAAGTGTACCTAGAATGATCATCCACAATAGTGAGAAAATACTTGTGTCCATGGACAGATGGAATGGAGTAAGGCCCCCATAAATCAACATGTTCAAGATCAAAACACTTATTTGAAATAGAATGGCTAGTAGGAAAAGGAAGCTTCTTCTGTTTAGAAAAGTGACAAATGTCACAAACATAAGATTTATCATGACTAACATTAGGAAACTTATTCCTTATCACTTCTACACATCTATTTGAAGCATGGCCTAAACGAAAATGCCATATATTTGAGTCATTGACAGGAGATAAACTAACAGCAGTTGCAGTCATGATATGAGGCTGAGGCTGATTATGTAAGGGAGACTGAACAGAAGGAACTTTTAGCATGTAAACTCCATTATGCATGTCAGCTGTACCAATCATCTTCAATGTACTCTTGTCCTGGATTTTGCAACGATTAGAATCAAATTTGAGAACAGAAGAAAGATTGATGGTTAATTTTGCAATAAATAACAGATTGAAATTAAAGGAGGGAATGTACAAGACATCATGAATGACATGGTTAGAATCAAGGAACACACTCCCTGAATGATTGGCAATCATCTTTGCTCCATTTGGTAAGGTAACATGTATTGGTTTAATTTGATGAAAGGAGGTAAAGCAATCTAAACTGAAACATATATGGTTAGTGGCTCCACTATCAAGAACCCAAGAACTAAAAGAAATGAAATTATTACCATTTTCTGCGGTATCACCAGAAAGGTTGGGGGTTACTGAAACTTGGTTTGAGACATGATTGGAATTAGAAATCTGTGATTGTTCTAGAAGTGCTATCAAACCTTGATACTGCTCTTCAGTGAAACTAGATTGATGTAGTCCTAGACTGCCTTTGAGAGATTCAGATTCCCTTTCATCATAAACTGCTGCATTTGCAAAGGACTGATTCTGATTTTGAGACTTTGTGAATTTGAAATGAGGTGGAAATCCATGCTTTCTATAACATGTTTCCACAGTATGACCTCCCTTTCCACAATAGATGCAGACCTTTCCACTATTTCCTCTTCCACCAGAACTTCAATTTCCTTTGAAGGGGGTGTGTTTCCACTATTTCCAAAAGATTGTCTTCCTCTGCCATAGTTCCCTGCTACTGCCATCACTTTTGAGTGATCTATTGCATCATCTAGCATCTGTCTTTCTTGCCGAACTACCATAGAAAACACTCTGTTGATTGGTGGTAGTGGATCCATGAGCATAATTTGTGACTTAACACTGGAGAAACTATCATTCAGGCCTCTGAGAAACTTGATTACTTGATCTTGACTCTTATATTTCTTCATACTTGCAAAGGTACTGCATGTGCATTTGATAACACAGTTGCAAACAGGCAAAGGGCGAAAAATTTCAAACTCATCCCAAAGAATCTCTAATTCAGTGAAATAATTTGTTACAGTAAGCTCTCCTTGCTTAAGGGCTGAAATGGTGTCTTGAAGGTCAGCTATACGAAACATGTCACCCTGAGAAAACCTTTCTTGAAGGTCAGACCAAATGTCTGAAGCTGTGTCTCTCCATATGACACTTTGTGCAATGGATGTTGAGAGTGACCGAATGAGCCATGATACTACCATCATGTTTGCTCTTTACCAAGCAGGATACAGAGGATTAGTTTTAGCAGGAGAAGAAATGCTTCCATCAATGAATCCAAGTTTATTCTTGGATATAAGACTCATACGAACAGAGCGAGACCATTGGTGGTAATTTGGTCCTTCTAACACTGTTGAAACAAGTATTAAGGATGGATTTTCAGATGGGTGAAGGTAATATGGCGATGTAGGGTCTTGAGAGGGGTCTACTTCCATGAGAATGTAGCAACCAGAGCTCTGATACCATAATAGAAAAATAAAGAGTGCAGAAAATGTATAAAAGACGGGAGAAAGAATTGCAGAATGAAAGGCTATTGTATTTCACTACTCAATATGTATTACAAGGGTGCTATTTATATACACAGAAAATATCTCCAATAACAGAAAATGAGATACGAATAATAACAGAAAGAGGACAGGTGGAAGAAAAAAGAATATTCTGTACAAATGAATCATTGCAAAATCTTCAAAAATAAAATCTGTTGATGAGTCACCATTCTAGCTTCCTTCTAGAAGTCTGGTATCCTTCTCCTTTGATAGGGGGGACTCCTGTTCATCATCCTTATCATTCCATAATTCAGTGGATTCATTTTCTAGTAAGTAGAGAGTGGTTTGTTCGTTTTTCTTATACCTGGCAAGAAGCTAATAAAGTCGTTGATGATCTTGTTTGTTTGGGTCATTCAGGCTCCTTTGTGGTGAATATTTACCGCAGGCCTTCTGCTAATGTAACCTTCAATTTACTTTATGATAGTTATGGTAGTGCAACTTGTAGAATGAAAGCTCTATATATAATTTGGCTTTAAACCTCCTTTTATTAAAAAAAATCATTATTGTTTGATATATATATACACTAACTTAATGGTGTGTCATTTTGTCCTTATCCCATTATCCATTAATTTATGCGTCAAAATCCCTTTTTCGAGGATATTATCATTTGCAGAGAATAAGCCGAGCCCATTTTTCAGTCATCTGGATGGATGTTTTATGAAGAATTTTGGGTCTTTCTATGGTTAAAGCTGAAATACTGTTTCACTTTTTCTTTTAATTTATCACATGCTATTAATTACCGGTAAAGTAATTGGTTGGAAAGATTTTTACTCTTACCCCCATCAAAAACACTTATTTGCTGGGAAAGTCCATATATCGTGATGTACATGTAGAACATAGCAAATATTACATGTTCTAGTATTTAATATTCTTATTTTAAGGCTTTTTTTCACCACTGCAATTGTTTCTTTTTCTTTTTGGTGATAGCAATTGCAGGTGCACGATCTGATCAAGTAGTATAAAAGATATCGTTTCTATAGGGATTATATTGTTAAGTATCAACTATACACAATTAAGTTATCTAAACGCACCTAATTAAATTTAAAAGTGGGAAAGATAAAGATTTAGTTAAACAATAAAATATAATTATTAAATCAATTCAAAAAGGAGATCTATCTATTGAATGAATAAAATCAAATTTAAAAGCTTTCAGGAATTAAGATTCACCACAATATACACCAGATATTATGTAAAGATTTTTCCTTTTGTTATATTTAATTAATTTTGAAGAAGAATTATCCTAATATAATTATTATTCCTTTTCAGGATATAATAACGAATTTGATTAAATTAATTCCTTCTTTCATGGTAATTAAATTTAAATCAAATCCTTTAAGTTTTGTGATAATCCTTAAAATCCTCAAGAAATTTAATCTACTTTCGTGATTAAGATTCCCATGTTCAATTTTAGGATTTTCCAATACTAAGGTTCACCTTTCAATTCTTCCCCTAATATCTAAGATCAAGCAAATACGTGGCCATTCATATTCACGGGCATGAAGCGCACTAAGAATTGAATCAAAACTAATTTAACATAACTAAAAATAAATTATCAACACATAATTAATCAACAATGTAACATCGGCCTAGTCCCAATTCCCAGGAAAAAAAGTCTGCCAAGCCATATCTAAATTAAAACCAACAATTATGAATTCAAACATGCTGATTCAACAAAACTAAAAAGAAAGGAGTAGAAAATAGAAGGAAATCTAATTTCGCTCTCTAAAGCCTGTTGTCTTGTTGAATTTGGTAGAATTCTCAAAGCTTTGCTTCCAAAGGTCTTAAAATTTCACTCTCTTGATCCTCATAAAATGTGGCTACTCTCTTGATTTAATTTTTTCTGAACCCCTCAAATTGTGTCTTCAATTAGCTTTTATACTTGGAAATAAAGTTGGGCTTGGCCCATCACCAATTGGCATCAATTAAAAGTTAAATTGGGCTAAAAAATCTCAACCTACAAAATAAAATATAAAAAGCAGTGATTTGAACTAAACGGAATAAAATTTCATGATTTAACTAATTAATATGCATTATTATGCACAATTAAGATGCCAAACTACCTTAAATTAGTTAATATGCAATTTATACACAATTAAGATGCCAAACTACCTTAAATTAGTTAATATGCAATTTATACACAATTAAGATGCCAAACTACCTTAAATTAGTTAATATGCAATTTATGCACACATCAAACCCCCCAAGCTTAAATCTTTGCTTGTCCTCAAGCAAAATCCCAGCTCAAGATGAAAGAATGGAAATCAAGAATGAGACAATCAGAGGAACCCAAATAAAACATATTAATTAGCATGCCAAAGATAATTAAAACCAGAGTTGATCAGAAGGTTATCCAATTAGAGGCTAAAACATCCTAAGGTCAAGTTCTCTACCAAATAAGGAGTCACTTATCTCCCTTACCCTCAAAGTGTTTAAGGGTATAGACAATTCACTCATTGTTTCACGAAGAAAATAAGAAAATATATTACCATAGGCCTGACCATAAACCAAAATCTCTACAATAGAAAATTTTTGAATGCATGTTAGAGTCTAAAGGACTTTTCAAGGTTATAACAGGGTCAAGGGAATCATTAAATAGTCATGGTAAAGAAAGGAAAGGAGTATCTAAAGGGCTTACAAGATTTAGTACTAATAAACTCTCTTCAGAAAATAAACAGAGCAACAAAGAATAAAGAACCAAGCAAAAATATGATCAATTATTACCAGCTTCATCTCTTTTCCTTCCTTTCTTTCTCCATATTTGCTCTTGAATTTTTTTTCTTCTCTTTCCATTTCTTTCTTTTTTCTTTTTACATTATGTGGATTATGTATCCAAGTGGGTGGAAGTTGTATCAACCCCAACTAATGATACAAAGACTGTTATCAATCTCTTCAGGAAGATTATTGTTCCAAGGTTTGGAGTCCCAAGAGCTGTTATTAGTGATGGTACGGTGGCTCTCACTTCATTGAGAGACAGTTCGAGAATCTCCTAAAGAAGTATGGGTGACTCACAAGGTTGCTACACCATGTCACCCTCAAACTAGCTATAGTGGTCAAGTGGAGGTCTCCAATAGAGAAATCAAGAGCATTTTAGAGAAGTCTGTCTCCAAAAGGAAAGACTAGTCACTCCAGCATTATGGGCATTCTAAGAATCTACCAAATTGTTTATCTAATTAACTTAGCCTTAGCCAACCTTTGGGGGAAAGGGATAAGTGATACATAAGGCTTAATGGGAGTGAGATTAGCTTCTTTTTCATTATTATCATTCGATTCTTTTTCTCACTCTCATCTTTATCTTCTTCTACATTAACACTTCTTCCTTCATTCTAGGACCTTCTAAATGTTTACCTCCTAACTCTCATCTTTATCTTTTTACTTCATTATAATATTTGTATATGTTTTGATTTAAATTTATTTACACAATACAATATTTATATATGAATTTTGTATATAGATTAAAATCATAATAAGAAAAATATATAAGTTTAATTTATCATGTTATGCTAACGGATTTTATGACATGTGAAGCTTATATAATATTTACTCTATGTATTTTAATTTGTATTTTATAATTTATTATATTATTAGGTAACTCAGGTTTTTTTTTTTTTTTTTACGAAAAGGTAACTCAAGTTAGTTATATTGTAATAACTTTTTTGACGTGTTATGACTTTTTTTAAGTATTTAAACAAAGCCTCTTCAAATTATAAATACACTATATGAATTATATATTAATATTTTAAAGTTTTCATAGCTACGAAAGTATACATACATACATATAAAAATTAATATTTAAAAAATGCAGCATCATCAATTATTTTAAAAACACTTTTTTCTCGAGTATTAGTTTAAATTCATATATAAAAATAAACGTACTTTGATGATTTTAAAGTATTTTTCTTAAATAATGATTAATAATTAACATTGGCATCTAATAATGTATAAAGAGAAAACCTGTTTTATTGCTGTATTTTATATAGTGAATCGGTTGGTGAATGATATTTGTCATATGAGTTCATTTTATTATACTCTTTTTCATGTGGTCATTTCTTTTCCTTTTTCCTTCACAAGAAGGGACGACGGGCTTTTATGCTCGGCATTGATTTTCTGCCAGAGACAAAGAGAAGTGATGTCTTATGGTACAAGTTATATATTTTTATTTGGACTTCGATATATAGAGTCTATGTGAGTGGAATTTATGCAGAAGTACTTTTATATGAAAAAAATAACATGAATTAAAGAGGTCAAATATATTTAATTTTTTCATAAATTAAAATTAGTCTTTGTATACCACCTATTCCAAAAGCTATCTCATTTAACTTCTCCAAAAGTAACTAATTTTAACTTATGGAGAAGTTAAATGTATTTGACCTTTTTTATTAATGTCATTTCCTTCACCTAAAAGTACTTCTGCAGAAATTTCACCCAAACATACTCATAATTTGAATGTGTCACCAAAAAATATATAATTTGAAAGTCAAAAGAAAATGTATCTCGAGGATGAGAGGGATATATCACATGGTGTCTTTTGTTCATTAATTTATTTTAAACTAAACCGGACAAATTAATCGAATTTGACCGTATGGCGTATGCTCAGCCACATACATAGGTAGCTCTAAATATCATGGCACATTTTTCTTATTGCATTTGACAAATATTTACGATAAATATATTGGTATGCGGAATCGATGTATAGGTTTCGGTGGGTGGGTGCGAAACGTAAAAACAATAATAATAATAATAATAATAATAATAATAATAATAATAATAATAATAATAATAATAATAATAATAATAATATTTCAACAAGCCACTATAACTAGATTAATAGTAAAGAATTTGAATAGTTTATATGGGATCTTAGATTTAAAATTTACTCGTAGCATAATAAAAATAATGTTCCAGGCATTTAAGATATATTAACAATGAAAAAATATTTGATGAAATATATATATATATGTTTTAATTAATTGTTTAAAATTTGTTCATATAATTTTTTTTGTCCCCTTCATATGAGTTCATTCATTTTATGGGGAGATATATTAATTAATTCATATAATACATTTATACAACACTTTGTACATTTCCTTTTAATTTTTACTATCTTTATATTATATCACTCAATAATAGCACATTTTCCTCTCTTCTCTTTTTATTTCTCTAATTGTTGTAAAAATGGTATGAAACATTTGTATGGATATAAATTCTTTCTTTCATATGGTCAAGTATCATATTTTTAATATATTTCTTCATAGTACTAAAAACCTTTATGATGAAATCTAAATGGACAGTACGTACATCCATTTCTCGTCAGTTGTTCACTCTTAAAAATCATCCTTTTCATTGTAAAAATTTGACAATTATTTATAATTAAGAGTGTTTGGTTTGGTGTTAAAAATTGACCAAACTTAAATTTGAATTTTTCAGATCAACTATTTCCAGCATTAAAAACGTGAGTTTAATAAGTTTAAACGTTAAATTAAATATGCTTCAAAATCAGCTTTCATAATCGTTTTTTTATTTTATTTATTTTTCCCTTTCCTGCTCTCATCTTACAGTATGCTAATTGCTAAAGCAAGAAAAAAAGGAAGACATTCACTCTGAGTCGCTGACCGCTGAGTATGCGGATCCTAACAGCCACTTGCATATTGCGTATGAGCGATTCTGTTGTAATTGATGAACAACACATCAACAACCCCCGTCATGAAAAATTGAAAATTACTGCTAAGTGCTAATGCTACTTTGACTCTGCTCTCTCACGTATACTCCTAAGCCGAGGTTTGGGACAGGACTAATTAAGGTCATAATATTCACACATATTCCTGCATATGGGTTGTAGTTTTTATGTTAATATCATAGGTGTCACGTTTCATTTAATCGATTTGATTAGGTAACTACCAGCCTCTATATATAGGTACAGCAGAGTCAAATTATGATGTGATCATGTGTTAAGATAGCACTTAATTGCTGCAGTGGAATCAACTCAAATTACTCTAATCACCATTTGTTTTGTATTAATTTGGAGAATTCGGGCAGAATCCTCTCTGGTTGAAAAAGCAACCGGATTCGGTGCAGTTCAATCGAACAGTTATAAAATTTTATATTATTTGTTTTAGTTTTTATTTAATTTATGCATTTATAATTTTAACGACCGAAATTTCCTCCAATTATTTTTAAATTAGAGAGGATCATGGTCTCGAGTTTTAAATGTATGTTTAGGCAACTAAAAATAGTTGTTGCTTTTGTTTAACAGTACGTTTGAAAGATGTCCAACTATAAAATAAACAGGTTTCTACCCTATATATGTCTGGTCTCACGAGAGGAAATTTATTACAATGTTTCAAAAATCCGACAAATAATTAAAGCGATAAGGAAATTAGTTTACAGTTTATTGATTTAACCGTAGTTGAATAATATTTAAACTGATAATAATTAAATATATAGTTTTAATATTATATAATATTTAAAATAAAAAAATAACACAAGATCACAAATACTTATCTCTAAACTTTTATAAGAAATAAATTAAATATTTTTTTCTAATACAAGAAATATATACCTATTTCAATTTTAGATACATTAATTGCTATTTTTTATATCCTTAATGTAGTGTGAGTTTTTTTTTTTAAAAAAAAAAAGAGCACATATTGTCTTTGCAAAGTGGAAGTATCCAATGTAAATTATGGGTATTTTAAAAATAAATTTAATTTTTTAAAATTATTAATTATAATTAACTTATTTAAATACTTTTGGTAAGTCTTTTAGTCATTTTTCTTTTATATATAAAAAAGACATGAGGTAGTAAGATATACTACTAAGTTAAATTAATATATAATGACCGGTAAAATAATACACATTTGTGTGTAATAATTAACTATGTGTCTTAAAATTTTTTTAGAATAGATAAAAATAAAATTTTAAAATAATTGTAAATTTTGAAAAGGACTAGTTCTAAATATATTAGACCGCTTTTCCATTAGTTTCCCCTAAATTTGAGATTTTGCCAATTTTTTTAGGGTGAATGGACACCGGGCTACTTCCAAATAATTAACTTTTTTTATGCTATTGTATCATCACATTGTTTAAATTAAAACTAAATTGCATAGATTTAATAATTTTAATTATTTTTGGGCGTGATCCATGAGCTGATTCTAAAAGTAAGCATAATTAATATTTTTTTTATAAAATATAATATTAATATGATGATTATATACACCACATATTTTAGATAAATTTAAAACTTATAAATATGTAATATTATAATCAATATTTTTTATATTTTAAAAAGTGTATTATATGTTCATATAGTTAAACTTTAAATTGTATGATATTTTATTTTATAAACTTAATTTTCTTAAGATGTGTTTAGTTAAAATAACAGAGAAGCTAGTAAAAAATTGAAAGATGAAAACAATGTTGGATAAAATTAATTATTGAATTAGTTTATAAATATAAAATGACAAATATGATATAATTAATTACTAATTTAGAATTTTAAATTTAGTAATTATATATTTTTTATTTTAATTTATTTTAAATTATTTATCATCTTATAAAATTAGGATAATATTTTTGTAAAAATTTATGCTCACCTAAATGAATGTAATGAGATAATGCAAATGAATCGATATTATTATGATGGTGATTTTATATTATAAAGAATTGAGATTTTATATTAATTAACTAGGTTTAAATATGTTTTTGGTCACTATAAATATGAGTCGTTTTGCGTTTAGCGCCTAGAATTTTTGTTTTGTTTTGTTGTCCCTTTGCTTAATTTTCCGTCAAGCTATTTAGTCCCTGCCGTTAAATGCAGTCTGGTGTGGCTAACGGAGAGCCACATCATACTGCCACGTAATGTTGAATGTATATTAAGCTATTGTGAGCCCTTCCATCTGGTCAATCTCAGTCTCCTTATTTTCGCAAATCTAGTTCGCATCTCCCTTTCCCCCATGCCTAGTTGCTCAAAGTCATCATGTTCGTCTCCGTTTTCACGTAAGAGGTGTGGTGTGGTGACGAGGTGATTGTTTTTACAACAGGTATCAGGGCGAAAAATCTAGGGAAGAAATTTCGTAGGTGCCCTGACTGGAAGGTATGCGTGTATCAATTTGATTTTGTTCATTTTCCACCTTTTTTAATTTTTTAAATTGAAAGTTCTTTTGCTTGATATTGGGTTCTGGGTTTGCTATAGGATACAAATAGGAGTTGGTCTATTTGAATGGGTGGAGGAAGATGACAACTGATAAGTGCCAATTGTATGATATATTCTTGTATTTTTATTGCACTTATCAAGGGTAAAATAGTAATTTATGCCCCAAAATAATCCTTTTATTAATAATTGTGTTTATTTAATTTGAATTTGAATTTGATGCTATTTTAATAGAAAATCTATTGATTTTGCAGATTTATAAGAGATATTTGAATGAGAAAAGAAGATAGCATTAATTGAGGATAGGATCTGCAGATTTGAAGTTTAAACAAGAGCAAATAAAGATAAGATCAACAGTCATTTAAACAAAGATTCTGCGGATAACTTCCCAATTTAAATTCAAAGTCAAGATAAACACATAATCAGATCAAAAAGAGGGAAACAAGGAAAGCCAACACAAACAAGGATAAGATCAGGAAGAGATCAAGTTAAAAATAAAGAGAATCAAGAAAAGCTCGAACGATAAATACGCTCCACTTGCGCTCAGTGCAGGTGAAGCGTAACCATCAGGATTCCTCTCTGGATCCTGCGCTTCAGATGCGCTAAACGCAGGAACACAGATTTGTTTTCTAATCTGATTTCAGATAGCTTTCCTTCATCTATAAATAGGACCCTTTGTACAGATCATAGAGAGCTTTTGGGTAGAAAGTCTAAGATGGAGGAGAGTTTTAGAGAGACGGCAGAGCAGAGTTACGATTGAAGAAAAGCGTGACAGTTTCTTCATTGGTCTGTATGGCTACCATGCGTAGCTAAACTCTCCAATAGGGTTGAATGTAGTTGATTCAATCCCCAAGTATATGTGAATTCTCTTTATTATTTATGAATCCCTATTCTATAATATCGGTACTTTTATACTTTGCTTAATGCGTAGCTTTTGCCTATGTGCCGGAGTTATAGGTTGTTTTTATAAGATGCATTGGTAAATGGTTTTGTAAATACAACAGCGAGTTTGGGAAAGCCTAGACATAAGTCACTTGAATTCTGATTGGTAATATAGGGGGAATCGATGATTGAAGAATTGGAATGTGACAACCTCTTCATAGTAGTCCCTATAGGAATATACGGTGAATTGGTAGTGTTAACGAACGGAAATGTAGAGCAATCAAGCCGGGGTAATTTGTCGCCTGAGAGAACCCGCATGAATTATTCCTAAGTATCTCGTGATATAGGACACCAACATGGGATAATATAGTTTGGCTAGGGTATTATAAAAATATATTCGTAAATAATATTGGGAATCACATGCATAAGGGGTGCGATGATACGGAGTTCAATCCTGATCCAAGTAAAGCTATCTTACCTTATCTCTATTATCTCATTTACTTTACGCAATTTACTTCTAGCTCAACAATCATCAAAATATCGTTTCCTACTTGATAATCTGATCACTAATAAATACGAAGTGAGCCGTTCCCTGTGGATACGATAACTCATACTTACTATTATAGTGCTGAAATTTTGGTACGCTTGCCAGAATCTCATCAACAACCTACATGAGCTTGGAGGAAAAGTTTGTTGCCATTCCCATGAGATGTTGATCGAAACCTTGAAGCTGAAAAACGCTAAACTGCAGCGGAAGTTGGACAATGAGAAGAATAATGGAAGATTCACAAAGAACCTACTGTTAATGTTTTGCACTATGTTTGTTGTTTTGTGTCTTTGGTGTTTGTTAAAATGCCAATGTGAAGGAAATCAACTTGTCTAGGAAAACACTGCCAAGGCTGTATTGGAGTTGTCTCTACAGCAGTTGCTATCTTTTGTTATTATACGGTTTATGAAGGAATTAGTGTTTGTAATTGAGTGTTTTTTGTTCTTTAAACTCCAATGAAAGTGGATGTGGTTTAGATGGTCCCAATATTTGTGTAATTGTTAATGAATGGTGTATGTATTTAAATTAGAAGTTTCCATTCAATTTAATAGATCAAAGTAAGGACAACTTATTAAGGAAAACATAACATTCATTTATGTAACCTGTGTTAAATTACCATTCATTAAAGACAAGTGTAATAGAAGATAAAGGAACAAAATAATTTTTCTAACAACCTTTTGAGTAATAATTAAGTAGCTGCCATTATCAAACAATTCATAACACAAAAGTGCCCACATCAGTATTCACAAAAAGAAGCATGAAACCATAAGGTGTCCTTAGTTTGCACCAACAACTACTACTAATTCCAGAAGAACCATGAAACCATAAAAGGTGTCTTTAGTTTGCACCAACAATTACAACTATATCCAAATGAAACTTGAAACCAAAAAAGTTTCTCTATCAATTCCAAAAAATGATTAAGTTTGCAAGCATAATTTTGTCCTCCAACATCTCCATTTTTTGGGTCAACTTGGGAGTTCTGGGTTACTGCCACTGCAAGTGGATCATCCAAGGTGACTTCAAATTGTGTGGATTGAGCATCTAAGTTGGTCCTTACAATGTCTACATATACGTTATTTGTTGCCATCATTCGTGCCAACAATTGTGCCACAGTGAACTTTTGTGCAAAATCTGGAATTGGGGGGACTATTGTTTGCTGCCTAAAACTTGTGGTACTTGGGTCTGAAATAGATTTGGAAGCATTCCCTGTTGTTGTCTTCTTTTGTTTGGCCTGAAACATATTAGGACTCAATTGTTAACAGTAACTAAAAAAAATGCAAGATACATACTAATCTTATCAAAGTTGAACAAACATTACCTTCACACTTATATCAGGTGCAGCAGCGAAGTGGACCCCTGAGCATTTTTTTTTACCTTTTCCTTTCTCTTTGACAGCCTGCAACAGATAAGGACTCAATTGTTAACAGTCACTAAAAAAATGCAATATACATACTACTGTTATCAAAGTTGAACAAACATTACCTTCACACTTGTATTAGGTGCAGTAGCAGGAGTGGACCCTTGAGCATTTTTTTACCTTTTCCTTTCTTTTTGACAGCCTGCAACAGATAATGACTCAATTGTTAACAGTCACTAAAAAAATGCAAGATACATACTACTGTTATCAAAGTTGAACAAACATTACCTTCACACTAGTATCAGGTGCAGCAGAAGCGGACCCTTGAGCAATTGTTTTACCTTTTCCTTTCTCTTTGACAACCTGCAATAGATAAGGACTCAATTGTTAACATTCACTAAAAAATTGCAAGATACATACTAAAGTTATCAAACTTGAACAAACAGTACCTTCACACTTGTATCAGGTGCAACAGAAGTGGAACCCTGGGCAAGTTTTTTACCTTTCCCTTTCTCTTTGACAACCTGTGTCCCTTTCCCCTTTTCAGCCTGTTTCCCTTTCCCTTTCCTTTGAATGGTATTATTTTGGTTATCAACTCCCTCAGGTTGTTTCCTTTTCCCTTTCCTCTGTAATTAAAGACACTATGTAGGTGAAAACAAATTCATAGAATAGTACAAAGAAGTAAAAAGGAGGCAATACAAAGTTATACCTGGTTGTTCTCATTTGCTGCTTGATCTGGGTTGGAAGGCTCATCATCAGCTTCCATTGGTGGTAAAGGACAACTCCTCATGTTATGGCCATACTGTAGGCACCTACCACGTCTATTTGAAGAATGGCTTCTTTTCAGCCTTGTTATATTGTCATCCTCCTCATGCATCCTTCTTCGCAGTTTCTTTGGCCTTCCGGGTGGTCTCTTATACTTTGGTGGCAAAATCTTCTCATTATCACATGTAGGCCATTGTCTTTTACTATTAATTGGCTTATAGTGTGGCTATAGCACTGAGCATATGTTTCCTTCAAATAATACCTATGGACATAATGTTCAGGATGATCCCCTTTCATAGAAATGGCTGTCACTGCATGTCTGCAGGGTATGCCCACCAAGCCCCAAAAATTACAGCTGCAACTGTGTGCTTGAAGGTCCACAATAAACTTATCAAACATCATGGTATGCCTCACTTCAAACTTGAGGTGTCCAGCCCAAGTATTAATCCAATGTCCACTTTTCTCAATTTCTCTATCCAGTTTCCTCCCTGGCTTAGGCATCACCCTTCCAGTATACTTGTGCATTTTTTCTTTCAATCTTGCATTCCTTTGCATCGAACATAGTAAGGATGGGCTTGTCTCTGGCAAGGAGGATGGTACTATTGAAAGCCTCAGATAGGTTATTCATCAGTACATCACATCTTGCATAAAAGGTAAAGGCATGTTTGCACCATGCCTTAGTTGGAATTGTAACAAGCCAGTCATGAGCCTTCTCATTCAATGCCTTTATTTCATTCATCTTCTGCCTCCAAGCTTCTTCATAAGTGGACTTAGCAGCTGCCATCATAAGATCTCTCAATTGAGTACCCCATCCAAATTTCTTTTTAAAATTAGCATATAAATGTCTTAAGCAGAACTTATGCTTCACTCCCTCCATCATCTCTTCAAACACTTGAACAAGTCCCTGTAACATCATGTTAATGTTGCATTAGTTACAAAAAATAGTTTATGCAAAATAAAATTCAATTAATTGACATCAATAAAAAAGACAATTATCTTTTGTTGGTCCGAGATGAAAACCCATCTCTTTTCAGTAGTGGATCCAATATCCTCTAGAAGCAACTGTAGAAACCACCTCCAGCTATCCTTGGGTTCTGTTTCCACCATAGCAAAAGCAAGAGGGAAATACTGGTCATTTGGATCCCTTTCAACAACAACCAGTAAAATACCTCCATATTGTGTCTTTAGGTGGCAGCCATCAACTCCAATGGATGGCCTACAAGCTGAAAAAAAATCCTTTCTTGCTCCCTTCCAAACACATGTAAAACCCACTGAATTTTGGAGGAACTTCCATTGATGGCATGTCTAACTCAATTTTGCAAGTATACCCCTACTAGCCCTTCTAAGCTCAGCACCATAGCTCCATAATAGTGAATATTGATCCCTAGCATCTCCTTCTACAACTTCCTTAGCTATCCTCCTTGCCTTAAATTCACGGTCCATGTAAATTCCAGTAGAGTAAGTCATCCTTATATCTTCCACTGTGGGGTATCTCTCCATTAGCCACATCAGACTGCATTTAACGACAGGGACTAAATAGCTTGACGGAAAATTAATTAGGGACTAAAAATAAAAAAAAATCCAGGGACTAAATGCAAAACAACACATATTTATAGGAACCAAAAACATATTTAAGCAATTAACTATATGGTTGTGGATGAAGCAACATTAGGACTTAATGAGAGTCATATGAAGACAAGGCGTGCCATTCGTGAGAGTGTAATAAAGAGAATTAGGAGTCGTGTTATTCCCATCATTGTAATTTTATGTTTTTAGTTTTAATTATAAAAAATATAATTTTGTATTTTCATTTTATTTCAATTTTTCAGAGTTTTATATAAGAAAAAATAAAAATGATATAAAATTATTTTAATATTTTTTATACAAACTTTTAAAATATGAAAAAAACAAAAATGATTTTTTATAAATAAATTTTAAAATTAAAAACGAAAATATAAGTTTTAGGTGATATTAATTTCATTTTTTAATTTTTTATATTAATTTACAAGAAGTGGTAAATACTTCCCTATTAAAGAGAGATATAATAAAATAAAGAATAAACCTATATTTTAGTAGTTAAAAAATTTAGAATTGATTATGGTAGTCATTTTTTTAAAAGGTAAAATTTATTCAATTTAATTCCTGAAAAAATTATTTATTTTAATTTTTAATAATTAAATTGAATAAATTTTTATCTTTTAAAGACGTATGAAAAATGAAATTTTCATCCTTTAATATGTTGATTTCAATTTTTTTAGAGATTAAAATAAATGTTTAATCACAAATAAATAGAAAAAATAATAAGGAAATTAAAAATAATTTTTTATAATAAAATTAATTATTTTTTTAACACATGTATTTTTTTCACATTACATATTGGTAGAAATAAAGGCAGTAATTTAGATATTAACAACTCATCCAAACCAACAGTATACCGCCGCTTTCACCGTCACTCAGATTAATAATGACTTATCCAAGCCAACAACATATCACCGCTTTCACCGTCACTCGGCCAATTCGACACCTAGCAATCCAGGTCACTACGAGAGGGGGTTATGATTTGACAATTTTGGTGGCCACGAAGATGGAACTTAGAAGCTTGCATTTCCTGCTCATGGTTAAGGAAATAATAGTTTGGAGAGAGAGAGATCGACGGGAATGGAGAAAATATGGCGTTTTGTATTTGCTGGGAAAATAATCGCGTTTTGCATGTTTAGTGATGGCATCCCAAAGGAGAAGAGGGAAAGTAAAGATGTATAGGCAAGCTTGGTTTAGCATTAAAAATGTGTGTGTTGGGGCACAAATGACATTAAGGACCAATATGTAACCTAACATTAAAATATTGTGATGGGTAGGAGTAGGACCTAAAAAATTGTGGTATTAATTAGCATCAAAGCACAAATAAATGAAAATTATAAAAAATATTACTTATTTTAAGCTAAAATTTACACCATTGACTGCCGAATCCTTGATCTGGAAACTGAGATTTGCTATTTCTGCTGATTGCTGAATCCTGAATTTGGAAACTTCATTGATTTGTGAATTGTGAGTCATATAATGATGCTTTTATTTAAAAAAAAAAGAAAAAAATTAAAGAACTTATTTTCTTTCAAATAAAAAGGAAAACCAAGAATTATAAATAAAAGTTAAAATGAGTGATCGCGACAAGCGTGAGTGGAGTTTACTCGGCGAACTCTGCCGTCGACTTCGGAGACTCTGGAAGCACCGGGCCCACCAGCATGACGTTTTGACCTTCCCTTTCATTTTCCGGTCCCGCCACTCCGCCATACACTCTCTCTCCCCATCCGTCTCTGCCTCTTCCCCAATATGCCCAGTCCACAGTAGTTAGCTGTATGCAAAATACACGAGGCACCATCTTTTTTGGTGGTCTCAGCCTCCTTTGTTTTTATCCCTCTCTTTTATGCTTTCCATACGTACCTACATTGCATATGCTATTATATTATTATAAGTAAAACCAAACACCCATTTATTTATTTATTATATAGTAATGAATGAATAAATCATAACTAACACCCATTTCATGAATCTTTGTTCTTCCCATATGTCCCATTAATAAGTCCTGACTTATAAATAACATTAGCGCTTGGCTTCATTTGATTTTTGCTGTAAAAGCAAAATCATTGTCCCTTTCTTAGGTTAAAAACTTGGCTCCCTATCTCTCATGAGCCCAGTACGCGTTCTTGTCATTTTCTTATTGATTCTGAACGCGTTCTACCTCCCTCTCTCACCTTTTCATTAATCACCCTTAGCCTGGCCTAAACTATATACTCTCCAATTCGTCCGAACAACTCCCTGCAACTACCCGCGCACGTTAGCAACGTATGCCAAATCGTATTATAAAACAGACTCACATCATCACATCCGTTAGTTGAAGATTAAAATATATGTCTATATAAAATTAAAACCTACACATTCTTCCCTTTTGTTTTGATCAATGAATGGTATACCGAAGCACGAACGCCGGTGGGCGTCCGACACCGTTCCGGATAAGGTAATCAGTACCGGGACTTCGCCGGGAACTGAGTTCAATTCCGTCACCGACGAATTTGTTGAGGTCACTCTTGATCTTCAAGACGATCATACCATAGTTCTCCGCGGCGTTGAGCCAATCACTGTCATTAACGTCGACGATGGTGTCACCACGAGCGGATATGAAACTCCGGTGTCCGCTGCGCGGTCGCCGACGATCAGGAGGAGCTCTTCCAGCAGGTTTAGACAGTTCTCACAGGAGCTGAAAGCCGAGGCGGTTGCGAAGGCGAGGCAGTTCTCACAGGAGCTTAAGGCGGAGCTGCGGCGGTTCTCGTGGAGCCACGGCGGTTCTGAAACGGAGTTGGTAGCTCGAGATCTTAGGAAGCAACGCGCTCAGCTTAATCGCAACCGGTCCGGTACTCAGAAAGCACTCCGTGGACTGAAATTTATCAGCAGTAAATCCAATGGTGTTGATGCCTGGAACGAGGTGCAGAGCAATTTCGATAGACTTGCCAAGGACGGTTTTCTCTACCGCACCGATTTTGCCAAATGCATAGGTCCGTTTCTTTTCTCAAAATTTCAGTTCATTTTCTTCCATCTTGCATTTACATTTAATCGTTTCGATTCGTTATCCTAAAGGCATTTTCACTCATGGTTTGAATCCTTTGGGTTTCCCCAATTTGATGGCTCCGCTTAATGATATAGTTAAAATTAACTCGAAAACTGTTTTACTTGTCACTTTCCTTCCAGAGGTTTTATTCTTTTTTTGTTTTTTTGAAGGGATGGAAGATTCAAAGGAGTTCGCTCAGGAACTATTCGATGCTCTGAGTCGTAGACGAAGACTGAAGGTTGAAAAGATCAGTAGAGATGAACTTTACGAGTTCTGGTCGCAAATTACCGATGAAAGTTTTGACTCGCGGCTCCAGATCTTCTTCGACATGTAATAATTGATTGATTAAGTAGTGTTATTTTAAGATTCAACTTAATTAGTTCTAAATAATCTTTCACCTTTTCCTTTCTCATCTTTAATAAATAGTACTTCCATGGTCAAAATAAACACTCCTCCTTAAATGTTACGGTAGTTTGCTTTAATAATTAAATATCCGCAAATTTTTTATGTTTATCTTGCTTGTAATTTCGATAATGATCTTTGCCTTAATTTTTTTTGCCTCTGTTTCTAATTTGAATGATCTTCACAGGGTGGACAAGAACGAAGATGGTAGAATCGCGGAAGAAGAAGTGAAAGAGGTATTGAACCATTTTGTTCCATAATACAATCGGAAACTTCTCTTTGCAATCAACTGAAATTTTTTTACTGTTCACCAACAAATTTTCAGTTTGTGGGCTAACTTTGTTTTCTTTAAAATATTTTACATTTGATTTTTTTTTTTTGGGTATAGCAATTTAAATGCTTCTATTTTTATGCTGATTAAAATAGTAGTAGCATAATCAACACCTGAACTTAGCATAGTTAACTAATTAATTTAAGGACAACGCTAACAAAAAAAACTCGACCTTTACTATTCTTTTCTTATGTTAGGCGGCAATTCATTACCTCTTCCTGTCTTCCTAATGCAAGATTGACACCCATAAATTTTATATGATAAAGGTTAATGGATGTTCAATTAAGAAATTTTTTTAAAAATATTTATTATAAATATAACTTTTTAAATTGTCAATATATTAAACGCTATATTTTTCGTAAATACTTTTGTTTTTTCCATAATCAATACTGTCAGAAATACTGGTGAGGAAGAATCTTTTAATAATAAACGGTAGCAATCGCAGGGTTAGGTGAACTTGATTATACTATGAAGGATCTATTTCTCCAACAGATAAAATAAAAATTGTGTAAATATTACTAATATATAGTGTTCCCACTCAGGACGTTTCCTATGTTCTAATTTCTAAAGCATGGTACAGTATTAGTTATTTTTAATTGGTCCACATTCAAGAGGCACAGTGAACTAGGCCTCACTTTTCCGGCTTTTGTCAGACAGATGGCACTTTCATTTATCTGATTAAACCAAAATTTTGGAATTTAAAAATTAGACGTTTTCAGTGGGGTTGGTGGGGGTAGAGTCGTCATTTTCTGCTAAACATTTTTCTTGTCCTAATGTGCATGTATAATATAGGAAATAGGAAATAGGAAATGGCATCTATCCGTCAAAACTAATTTTAATTTCATCATAATTGGTAGTTCCGTGTGTTGTGTAAAATATTAAAATACATGAATTTCATTAATCATTATATTAATTTATAGGCTCCAGCACATAACACTAGTATTTGATTATAGCTTTTAAAATTCGAAAATATACCTTAATATAGAAAAATATCTAAAAAATTCCCACCCACGGTTCTACACTTCTACTACCGTTCAACCTCCCCCACCAGATGATTGTCACATATCAGAATTTTTAAATTTGTTAAAACATTTATTTGGGAGATTAAATAACACCACTCTTTAAAATTAAAACTTAGATAGATTAAACAATTGTTATATCTCATATGATTTCCAGATCATCATGTTAAGCGCTTCAGCAAATAAGTTATCCAGATTGAAGGAGCAGGCCGAAGAATATGCAGCTCTGATCATGGAAGAGTTAGACCCTGAAAGATTCGGCTACATCGAGGTGAGAATTCTCTGCATAATATAATATATTTGAATTCATTAATTATTAATAGTACACGCATATAATCTAATCTTCGATATATTAATTTGCGCCATAATAAAAAAAATATTAGTATGTTAAAGGTAAATGAGCTCAACTATTTGTAAACTATTTAAGCTTGACCCGTTAAATATTTGATTAAGTTGATTTGTTTAATTCATTTGTTTAATTAAATAAACAAGTTTAAGCTTAAAGTTGGGCTTGATTATTTAAATAAGTCACACACAAAGCTTTATAAGCCTGACAATGAAGAACTCGTGAATAACTCGTTTATTATATATATAATAATTAATTAATATAAATAATTAAAGTAAAGTAAGATTAGTAAAATATAGAAGAAGAAAACATAAAGTTATAAGTTTATTTTTAAAATAAATAATAAAGTAAAATATTACTTTATATATATGAAAAAGTGTTGAAATATTTTTATATTAGTAAATAAATTATGTATTTAATTTTAAAAAATATATTATTTTAGAATTTTTTTAACTATATATATCATATATTAAAAACATATTTTAATTTTTATATTGTCATTTAATAATAAAATAATATTAAATAATAAATTCATAAACTTTAAAAATTTTAAAGAAATTTCATAAAAATAAAAACAATGAAGTTATATATGAGTTAAACAATCCAAATCCAAACTATGTTTTTATTTAATGAATCAAACTCAAGCTTACCAAAAGGTTGTGACTCAATTGGCAACGCAAGCTGATAGGGGATACATGTGGTTAACAAAAAAAACCAAGATTATATAAACCACCCATTTTTTTACAAGCAAGCCCGAGCTTCAGATTTGTTTTGTTGTTGAATTAATAGTCCATGGTATGGTCCTATTACTGAATTTGTTTTGTCGTCTTAATTAGGTTTATCTATACTATTAATTAAGCCAATGCTTGCCCAACACTCCATCTTTCTTAATTACAGAGTCGGACGAAAATGAAAGTGAGCGAATAACACGACAGTTAATTAACGGCACCCTAGATCTAATTAGCTAATTGGTTTTGTCAAATAACGGTAACAAATCCTCTATTAGAGATGCCTTTGTCATTATGTACACCATATGATTAAGTTGTTACTTCAGATTATGTATAGCAAGACCTTAATTATTTTATTTAACCAATATAAAATTTTCAGAAGATATTCACCATAACTAATAATGCTTTTAGATTTTTTAATGGGTTGTGCTAGAAATACTCGAGGGTCCAGACGCTGGAGCGTTATGTCGTGATTTTATATATTGCTGGAAATTACAGAAACCTTAATATTGTAGCTGCAATTACTTGCAGACCGCAATTTAAAACCAACTCAAGCTTACTCAACTGTCAACACGTGTGCGCATGCTGCATTCTCTTGCTCTAGGAATTTATCCTTAATAATGCATATAGACGACATGTTGAAATATCTTTTACATATATGATTCAACCTCTATAGTTTTACTGTATTTTTGTGGTCATTGTGTTACCCCAGCTATGGCAATTGGAGACGCTTCTGTTACAAAAGGACACGTACCTTAGCTACAGCCAAGCTCTAAGCTACACTAGTCAAGCTTTGAGCCAGAACCTACAAGGACTAAGGAAGAGAAGTCCGATACGTAGGATGAGCCGCAGGTTACTCTACTATTTGCACGAAAATTGGAGGAGACTTTGGGTTTTAACATTGTGGATTTCCATAATGATTGGTCTGTTTACGTGGAAGTTCATCGAGTACAAGCGAAAGGATGCTTCTCATATCATGGGCTACTGTCTACTCACGGCCAAAGGTGCGGCTGAGACCCTGAAGTTCAACATGGCACTTGTACTCTTACCCGTGTGCAGAAACACCATAACATGGCTCAGGTCTACCAAGCTGGCTTACATTGTACCCTTTGATGATAACATCAACTTTCATAAGGTACGCATCACACAACATCACCAGGAAACATCTTGAATGCCAAAATAAGCTATTGGGCGCCAAGAATAATTATCATTCCAAACTGTTATATGTACACTATTGCATAAAGATTATTCTAAGAACACTTTCTTTTTTGATACTTTTATTACATTGTTTTTACACTCCACGTGATTGGTTAAAATTCACATGAGTCTCACACTCTCACTCCCAATGTGGTGGAACTCATGTGACTTTTAACCACATGGAGTGTGTTGAAAAAAATGTGCTAAAGAGTGTGTTGCTAGTATTTTTTATTTTATCATATTTAGACTTTTCTGCATTGACTAGTAATTAACTTTACTTTTGTCTTAACTTACTATTTCCGTATTTCCTTATCTTGCTAGTAACTTATTGTTTTGTATCGATAAGCTCGTTTTATTTATTTTAAAATAAATAAATTATTAATACATTCATAACTTACTATTTCACTATTTATGGTCTAGCTCCCATTGCTGCAGACAATTCTGGAGCAGTAAAATTTATGTGGTCTTATAGTGGAATATATGATGTGTAGTTGTGGATTCTTGCAGACAATTGCTGCGGCCATAGTGATTGGAGTTATACTTCATGCCGGGGATCACCTTGCTTGTGATTTTCCAAGACTTGTAAATTCCTCTGAAGACAAGTACAAGAAGTATTTGAATGGCGTATTTGGTGATCATAAACCCAGTTACGGAGACCTTGTTAAAGGAGTCGAGGGTGTGACTGGAATTTTGATGGTGATTTTTATGGCAATAGCATTTATACTTGCAACAAAGTGGTTCAGGAAAAATCTCATTAAGCTGCCTAAACCATTTAATAGGCTCACTGGTTTCAATGCCTTCTGGTATTCACACCATCTATTTGTCATCGTCTATGTTCTGCTCATCATTCACGGTGTAAATCTTTACCTCGTGCGCAAATGGAACCATCAAACGGTGTGTAATTTCTAGTATCAGATTTCAATTATTTAGGAGCATTATCAGATTTTTTTTCCTTGTCTGTGATGAGTTAATTGACACATTGATCTCTTTCTTCAGACATGGATGTATCTTGCAGTTCCAATTTTACTTTATGCGGGAGAAAGAACACTCAGATTCTTCCGCTCTGGTTTCTACACAGTCCGTCTTATAAAGGTGAGTACAAATACACACGCCGTTTTACATGTTTTGCTTACAATTGCTCGAGGTTCTTGTGTGCATCCAGAATGAAGAATGTTAAGAACTTTAGGCAGCAGAACAATCACTTCATAGTGAATACAATAAGCTTAACAATCTTACATATCGAACTTACGGGGTCATGTATTCGTATTGTGGACAATATTTAGGTTGCCATTTATCCTGGAAATGTTCTCACGTTGCAAATGTCGAAGCCACCCCAATTTCGTTACAAGAGTGGGCAATACATGTTTGTGCAATGTCCTGCTGTTTCTCCATTTGAGTGGTAAATTGCAATTTTATTTTCTACATTATTCTGCAGTAGCTATAATGAATTTTTCGCGCTTCATGTAAATTGCAACCCTCCTCTGTATATTCGGTTATTCACAAAACAGAGGAAATGAATTTAGTACCTTAACCCCTTAAAGATATGGAAAGGAAAGGAAGTGTAGTGATTTCATTTACACCTTTAATTTGCTTAGGATTGTTGTTCTGTTTCAACTTTCAACCAAGAGCATCTAATATTACAATGTGCCTGTGACACTGTGCAGGCATCCGTTTTCTATTACCTCAGCCCCTGGCGATGACTACCTGAGTGTTCACATACGGCAACTGGGAGATTGGACACGGGAGCTCAAAAGGGTATTCTCTGAGGCCTGTGAGCCTCCCGTAGCTGGGAAGAGCGGGCTTCTCAGGGCTGATGAAACCACCAAGAAAAGGTACTTGACGGCCATGTCATATTTGTTTACCTTGTAACGTTGTCCTTGGGACAAATAATTTAATCTCAGATTCCTGTCATCTTCTTCGGCTTGATATAGTTTACCCAAGCTAAGGATAGATGGACCTTACGGTGCGCCAGCACAGGACTACAGAAAATATGATGTCCTGTTACTTGTTGGTCTTGGAATTGGAGCAACACCTTTTATCAGCATTCTAAAAGATCTTCTCAACAGCATTATCAAAATGGAGGAGCTAGCGGTGAGTTTCAGCGCAACAAGCAACAGAATATTTTTAGATTCTTTTCATATAAAAATATAAAAATCAATATGGTGTATAGCATTAGCCTTTTCATGCGGACCATTATCTGGAAGTTCTTTATTAAAGTTTAATCCAATGAAAGTAACAATTATGGTTGCTTCTATCCAGGATTCAGTCTCTGATTCAAGTAGAGGTTCAGACCTCAGCATTGGGAGTACAGATTCTCCTTCTCTTAATAAAACTTCTCCTAAACGGAAGAAAACACTCAAGACTACAAACTCTTATTTCTATTGGGTAACAAGAGAACAAGGTTCTTTCGATTGGTTTAAAGGGGTCATGAATGAAGTTGCTGAACTTGATCAAAGGGTATTAATTATTAGTTATTACTGAATATTTATTTATCTTTTAAAGACTTCCTCTTGTAGAGTTTTTAGTTTTCGTTGCTGCCAGATGAACAAGTATTATTTGCATTATCTAATGTTCAAGGTCAAATTATGAACTGCAGGGTGTTATTGAGATGCACAACTACTTGACCAGCGTATACGAAGAAGGAGATGCCAGATCTGCCCTCATCACCATGGTGCAAGCTCTCAACCATGCAAAAAATGGAGTTGATATTGTTTCTGGAACTAGGGTAAGCCTTTGATTTTAGCCATTTACTTACCCTTTTATGCGTTATAAATTCGGAAAAAAATAAGAGTCATGCAGAGTTTGTTTTCAGTCTTTTAGATGTTAAACCTTGATTTGCTTTTTTGAATTTACTATCAGGTGCGAACTCATTTTGCCAGGCCTAACTGGAAAAAGGTTTTCTCTAAAATATGTTCTAAACACTGCAATGGACGAATAGGTCGGTCAACTCCATCCACCATTTATGACCTCTAAATAAAAATACGTTTTTAGGCTTTGTTTTCATCTTCTCTGACATCGTGGCTCCTTAATCCGTATCAGGGGTATTTTATTGTGGCGCACCAATTTTGGCCAAAGAACTAAGCAAGCTCTGTTTCGAGTTCAATGAGAAAGGTCCAACAAAATTTGAGTTCCACAAGGAGCATTTCTAAGAAATTTGGACGGAGCTTTCCCATCTGTATCAAGAGCTAACACAAGAACCTTACGACGTAAACTCGAGATTTTAGCAACTTGTGGTGACCAGATAATAAGATTATATTCAATAAGCTTAAACCTTTTAGTATAGATATGAAGCAATGTACATACAGGCCCGCAAGATGGCTGGGCATTTCATCAAACATGTGGCGGCGGCGCAAAGGAGATATGCGCGTACTGGGCTCCAGCAACAGTGCGGCACAGCTAAGTTGGATAAGTTAACTTAATTCATTTATATTCTGGAGGACCGCATTCCGCATACATTGTTGGCAGATACATCCATAGTAGGATATTGACAGTTTTGAAAGTGATAAAAAAAAAAAGGAGTTAGGCTATAGACTAAGGAGGGTTTTTTTTTTTTTTATTTGGGTTTGGGAAAAAATATTTTTATTCTTTGTTCATAATTATCAAATTATTATTTTTTATTTTATTTTTAAAGGTTTATATTTAAAAATAATGAAAATAACAAAAAATATGTTTTCATTATTTTTTTATATAAATCTTTTAAAATAAATATTTTTATAATTATTGATAAAATAAAAAATAAACAAAAAATAAATTTCCAAACTGAAGAATTTGTCAATTCTTCGTTTTCCTTTCGTGGGTACTAGACTTCCAGTAATCTTCCAGTGAAACTGGTGATAGAGTTTTCCAAACTTGTAATTTTAGTTTGTGCGAAAATTTGATTGATGAAGAGAATCTATCGAAGGTGGAAATGGAGTTTTCATTTTCTTTTTCTTTTCAAGGTTGAGACCATGAGATCTTTTTATATTCAAGTGTGAAATTAATTCTCATTCGGTGTTAGCTTGATTTTGACCAAAAAAAACAATTTTGTGCATAGAGAATTCAATTTAAAATTAATATGATATAATTTGAGGATGAAGCAGAAATTATGAGTGAGGACAATGAACCAACAATGATGGAGTCAATCGTATATTTTTTTATGACTAAATATTTTGGAAACTATTTTTGTCTTTTTAATTATTTAATGTATGTAAAGGCAAGCCCTGATGTAAACCTTTATATGAGTTTTTTACACTAATATATTTTTACACTTTTCTTTAAATCTGTTTTTTTAATATCTTTTTTCTTTAGAAAATATCTACGATGAAAATCGAAAAAAAAAGCTATGATATTTTTTATTTTTCTTTTATCTTTCTTCCCTAGACTTCTACACCTAAAATTAGGGTGTTAAATGTCTTTTCCCCCTTAAGTCAGTGTGGCGATTCCATTAATATTGTAGCTCAAGAACTCTTGAGAAAATAATCTAAATATTGATAAATTAGAATAGGGGAATTGTCGCAAGACTTTGTCGTAGTGTGCCCAAAATCACTTGCAAACGATAAGAGGCGCGGCGAAGGATCACAGTTGGATCCGTATATCACCATAACATAAAAGCTTTCCACATGGAGCTTTCGGTTGGTTGAATTTGAGCCTTGTGTTTTGTTTCCAGAACTTAGCTAAGGTATTCGCTGGAAAGAACAAAAGCATACAAAAGCATATTTATACAGTACGTAATAATTAAAGAGTACACGTATAAATGTAGTTATTTGAGCATCCACTTGAAGCAAAACGCAAAATAGCACGTCTTAATAAAATTTATGGGTAATACTACCCAGTAAGAAAGAAACAAAAGAAAAGAAATTAGAAAAACAAACCTTGTTATTACTTATTAGGACCCGATCACTCATCAATCAGCTGGTGTATTCAACGCGCAAGAATAAATTCTGCACGCTATGTAAACTTTACAACTTATAACAGACCTTTCATTCACCTCCAAAATAATAAATTCCTCAACTCCAATTCCTTCATCTTCTATAACCGAAAACACCAAGTTCCCGCAAGTGTCCTCCAACAACTACTCCTTTTACAGAAATGGCCCAAGATATTCTGACAAAACATTCCTTGTTAAGACATCAAACAATTGACCAAGAGGCTGCCATGTACAAGCCCGTACGCGAAGAACGAAGCAGCAAATGTTTCGTATTTGTTTTGGCTGCCTTTGTCATGTGTTGTGCAGTTCTATTGGCTTTTGCATCATTGTTGCGTTTGAGGAGTCCAGAGATCAAGTTAAGATCAGCTACATTGAATCATATTAGTTATAATAGCGCTTCACCATCAGCATCATTCAACGCGACCGTCATCGCCCATATTAGTATCAAGAACCCAAATTACGGTGCCTTCAGTTATGAGAATAGCACAGTGAGAATTCTATATGCGGGTGTAAAGGTCGGTGATAGGGAAATCCGCAGTAACAGAGTGAATGGTAGAGAAACCAAAGAAATGAATGTTATGGTGAATGTGAAATCCTCTAAGCTACCCGTTACTGGGAATCTTTCTAGTGACATTAATTCAGGGACGCTGAATCTCACAAGTTATGCCAAATTTAGTGGCACAGTTCAACTGCTGAAGATTATCAACAAGAGAAAGACAATAGAAATGGCTTGCATTATGAATCTCAACTTGACCTCCCACGCAATTCAGGGCATCCAATGCTAATAACAATTTTCGTTTATATAACACAGCTCTGGTTTTACGCTCTTCTTTTTCTTTTCTTTTGTTTGCTTTTTCTACTATGTGCTTAATTTTTTTTTTTCTACAGTTTTGATTATATAATTTTAGTTCTCCAAGTTCTTAGTTATCATTTTATAGCATTAAGTATAATTTAACTTGCATTAATACAGCGTTGTTTTTTTGGAATCTGGATCCGCATTTCCAAAATGAATGTTAACAGGGGAAATCTTTTGCCGTTTATTTTTAAACAATAGCGAATTCTGATTCCTTTTTATAATATGTCAGAGAACAATAGTTTCAGTGAAAGGAAATGGAATTTCTCATTGAATTGTGATGATAAATCATTAGCAATTTGTCTGGTTAAATGAAGGAAGCAGTGAAGAGATAAGTAAGAGAGAGAAATAAAGAAGATTTGTATGTTATTTGATACCAGAGAAATAAGTCTGAAATAAAAGAGAATTGTAATTATTAAGTTTTATTAAATTGTTTCTCTGAAATAAAAAGATTATGATTATTAAGTTTTATTAAATTGTTTGGTATGAGAGGAATATGTGTGAAATAGAAGAAAATTAGTAGTGGATAATATAGGACAAACATTTCTTTAGTTCTCAACACATTAGTAGAGAAATCCATTTAACATAGGACCCATTACCCATTACTTTTTTTACATTTCTATACTATTTCTCATCATCGAACAAAAGAAATTTCCTATTTCCTACTACTTCTTTCCTTAATCATTTCCATTGCATTTCACTACGTAACAAAGGGTAAGTGTCATTTCCATTACAACTAGTTTTTTTTTTTTTTTTTTGTCAAAATCGAATTGCAACTAGTGAATATGTTGAGTTGCTGTATCATGATGGGCTGAAATGTCCAACAATAGCTGGAGAAGCCCAATGGGCCCAATGGGAACCTAATTTTCCATTGCGATAGCAATATGTGACGCGCATCCCCGAACCTACCCCAACAATTACCATTTCGAAAAGTTGAAAAAATAATAATAAAAATAAAATAAAATAAGATAAAGGGGAATTTTATCATTAAATATTCGCTCTGAAAACTAGCATATTTATATACAGAATTACAAACCAACGGGGGTTGATTTACCGGTTGGTTTAAATGGTACATGTTTATTCCCCTTAAGCAAGGTCTCGGGTCCGAGTCTTGTGGAGGATACATGTGGTTAAAACAAAAAAAAATATACAGAATTACAAAGTTGTATGATTTCATTATCCACATTTTCATCAAGAATTATTGGACATGATCAATCCCATCCTTCGTACAGTGCGCATGTAATGTTGAAAACGTTCTTGCACACAAGAGGGAACATTTTATAGTAAATTGCAATTGTAACCACACAACATCCAGGAAAATACAAGATGTGTTAAATCACGAGAAGTTATCCACCCTAGAAACGGGAGACATAAGCAATTTAACTGTCAAAATTCAGATTATACTTACATTTGTCCTCATCTTCTCCATCCGCATCTATTATCCTCAAACATGATTCACTTTGAAACTCTATGCAGTAAACAGTTCTGGATTTATTATAATCTTGTCCCGATTATAATATTAAGTTGTCACCTAAAACAAAAATGACGACAAAGTTGAATTTCATGTACAAGAGGAGGGATTTAAGGAACTAGGTTATCAAGTGGGTCCAAATCATGGGCCCAAAAAACCAACATGATTATCTATTCAGATGTAATTTTGTAGGGCCATTAGGCAGGAGGATGGGGTGACAAGTCCAAGTTTCAGGACGACGTGGCGATAGCCCTTAGTAGAGGTATCTCCGGGTCCAAATGTGGCACAAAGAGACAAATTGAATATCCGACGACAAACAAGCTCGGTGCACCAAAATTAATAAAACAAACACATCTTCGCCAATTCCGATACCTGCTAGCCATCAGACACATGTGATGGCAGTGGCAGAGCCTAGCACCCAAACAAGCATGCAGAGAAGAGAAGGGCATAGCTCTTGCATTTTTTTTCACTCCTATGCGAAATTCCATTTCAGCCCTTTTCTTTCTTCAGTCAAACACTCTTTATCCAAAAGAAAATCCTACTTTCACTGCTCATGCCCCTATCTTTCCCACTTCTCTGACCGCATTTTCCCTCCTCTCGAGTAACTATGATACTCCATATTATTAAAAGTTTCAAACTTTATCAAATGAACAGCAATGATTATTAGTTGAACCAATTTATTTTCATTATGGTGGTTTCTACCAGCACCACCTTGACCAGCTGACCAGGTTTTATAAAGCTGATTTTGTAGGGGAAAAAACACATTAGATCAATGAACCAGGTTTTAAAACATGGATTATTTAGACAAGAACATGAAATTCATGAATTGAATGCTTCCAAAGTAAATTTCTAGTTTTCTACATTTGGATGAGAAGAGCTGCTACTGACTAGTTACATAGATAGATTAATACACATATGGGTAAAAAGAAACATAGATACAGAAAAAAAGATCTGATTCTTCTTTCACTTTATGGGAAAGAAGAGCTTTACAGATTACACTACCAAGGAAGAAAAAAGAGGCATTGGGCTAATGGCTAATGAGCTTCCTTCATCTCAACAGTCATGCCAGCCATTATTTTCACTATTTCCCTCTTTTTTTTCACCCCTCCAAAATCTAATATAAATCTTGCTAGTAAATACTAACATTTTTCCTTTTTACAAACACTACCGGTGGTGACTGGTGATATGAATATGATATCCAAAAGGAACTCATTCAACCAGAGATGATTGATTGACAGATGCACCTATTTCTGTAGCAAAAATGAGAGCACCTCAAAGTTGCTTGTCTTTGCCTTCATTCGTCGACTTCCTTGATAACTCGGAGGATATTTCGTGCAATGGATCGCTCACAGAACGCGGCAACTGAGAAGACTCACACTCTGTTTCAACATATGAACAACCATAAGCATGAGTTAATTACAAGAGCATCAAATCTCCAACATGAGAACAAAGCAAAAAAAAAAAAATTATTTATAAATTACCTCTAGAGGCATTGAAGGACCTCTTGCAGTGTAAAATGGCCCCTTGAATCCCATCCTGTTGCTGCAACAGCGAATCGTCACGCCGCTTCGAAGACACAAACCCAGCCGGAGCAGCTGCAACCGCCGAAGAAGCCGAACGGCTCTTCCCCAAATGCTTGCACACAACTCGAAGCCCTGCCGGTAGATTCCCCTGTTTCTGACTCTTCACGTTGGTTCCGGCAGTTTCAGCGACGGTTTCTCCTTCCGCCGCAGTAGCCGGCGTCGCTGTTTTTCCTCCGGAGGTTAAGTTGAGCTGCCCTAGCTTGTCACCATACCTACGAGAGACTCTAATGTAGAAAGGCTTCACCATTTTCAAATACTTGTGCATTACCACTTCCTTGGAGAAACGTTTCTCTTCCGAAGGTGACTCCTCCGCTTTCTGGGTCTGCGATTTGTTAACCCTTGAGCTGTTATCTCTGGTGAACAAAGACACGATTGGAACCTCTTCCACTTTGAATTTTATTCTCTGCTGCTTCTTGTGTGATTCCGGATTCGAAGCAACGGAATCGGGCTTGGGCTTCTTGAGGCCCAACATGAAGACGCGGAATTTGGTGGCGGATTTCAACAATGAGGTAGTGAACTGAGGCTTGGAGTTTGGTTCGGAGGGGTTGAGAACGAAGGAAGAAGGCTCGACCTGCACTAGGTTTCCCTTGAAGAACAGATCGTCCGAAGGAGATAGCGAAAGGTTTGGATCGCTGCGGTCATTGCTCGAAGGGGACAGCGTAATCTTAAACTCTCTCTCACCATCAGATTCTTCTTCTTGTTGGATATGGTTGGCGTTTGGATTTTCTTGACCGTCTTCGGAATCATCCACTTCGTCGGGTACAGTAAACTCTAGGTCGAAGAAAGGGCCGTCGTCGTCGTCGTTGTCGCTTTCGGTTGCGTTGTCGTTTTGAGCAACGGCGGTGAGGATGGTGGTGGTGGGAGGGGAGCGAGAATCGGTGGAAGGTGGGAGTCCGACTCCACCACCGCCTCTCCAGTATTTGAGTAAGCTAAAAGCTTCCATGGTTGGGAGAGCCAGTATACCCAAGTGAGGGAAGACTAGAGACAGACTGATTCTGCTGTGGTTATTTGCCTTTTTAGAATGCAAAGAGAAGAGAAAAGGGTTATTTTTTTTCTTCTTTTTTGGTTAATGGAGTTTGAAATAGTGAGTGAGCAGAACCGAGGATAGTTGGGTGACAGATGAAACAGAGAGAGGGGTTTCTTTTCTTTTATTTAATTTTGTCAGCTTGCTCGGTTGCAGGGTAGTCATGTGAAGCCAGTCAGATAAAATACGGAGAGAGTAAATTTTGCAGAGGGTAGCCTTTATTTCTGATTCAGAATTCAGACACACGTACGTACATAGCATAAGGGGGCATTGTATTCATTATTATTGGGTTTGTATTTGTATTTGTACAGTACGTTACCCTCACATATGAATATGATAATTGACAGTGCATGTTACTTTCAATTCATGGTGTTTCATTGTTTATTATTATTAATTACATTCACTTTGCATTTTTAAAAAATACACTTATTATTATTATTAGCCTGCTAAATGCTGCTCAATGGGGTCCGGCCTCGGTCCACATTGTCTTATATTATACGATGCTCACCACCCTTTTACCAAAACTTGCCTTTTCTGTGCCTTTTTCTCTTATTTTTGTTTAATCTTTTTCAATCCATATGTCTGATAATTGATATCTGTAATATTCTGAATATGCGCGGTTAACATATATATATATATAGAGTGGGTGGGGATCAACTTACTCCAGGAGTAACTCTGGCAAAGTTACTCCGCTTAATAACTTCTTATAGAATGTGAATTTAACAAATCTAATCGTTAATTAATTTGATATTAATATGATAATTACGCACACCAAATTTTAGATTAATTGGACATTCATAGGTATGTAATTTTAGAGTGAACATTTACTTATATTTTAAAAAGTATATTGCACGTTAAATTGAAGTGATTTGATGAAATATCAAATGATTTTTAAATTTTATGAAATTTTGTAAACTTGATCTACTTAATGAAAACTATTAATACGACGGTTGGATTGATGAAATTCAATGTCTATAAGAAGTTATTAAGCGGAGTAACTTTGCCAGAGTTACTCCTAGACTAAGTTGATCCCCACCCATATATATATATATATATATATATATATACACGAGGATCAACTTACTCCAGCAGTAACTTTAACAAAGTTACTCCGCTTAATAACTTCTTATAGAATGTGAATTTAATCAATCCAACTATAGGCTAATTTAATATTAATATGATAATTATGCACACCAAATTTTAGATCAATTGAACATTCATAGGTATGTAATTTTAGAGTAAACATTTACTTATATTTTAAAAAGCATATTGCACGTTCAATTGAAGTTATTTGATGAAACATCAAATAATTTTTAAATTTTATCAAAATTTGTAAGCTTGATCTATTTAATGAAAACTGTTAATATGACGGTTGGATTGATGAAATTCACATTCTATAAGAAGTTATTAAACGGAGTAAGTTTACCCAGAGTTACTCCTGGACCCCACCCATATATATATAAGAGTTATATTAACAGTTTTACCTAAAAATATTTAGTTAGTATATTTTTTACTCTGATTTTTAAAAATATTCTTATAAAATTTAAAATCTAGTTTATTATTTTAAAAAAATTAAAATATGAAAATATGTATAAACTTTCTTTACCAATATTCGCATATTGTGAAATGAAACAAGGAAATTCGAATCAACTACAAATGAATCTATTCATTCCAAATCAGGGAATTTCAAATGAATCTGTCCTTATATTTTAACTCACTTCATATATGCTTTTTTTAAATTTTGATACGATTTCAATTTCGGGACAACATTTAACGAAGAAGATAAGGGTAAGAATAAGTATTTTGAAAAAAGTGTAAGAAAAAGTTTTACATTCATCTCAAGCTTGTTGGTTACATAATAATGAATGAGTCGTATATGATTCCAACTCTATTTTCAGTTTTAATCATGTAAACATTATTTACTTTAAAAAAGTTAAACAAAAAATGAATTTAGAAAAACAAAAATACTAAATAGAATAAGGGGATGAAATAATTAAAAGTTTAACTATAAAAATATAAATATTTAAGTGTTGTAGTTAAATATTGTTCTTTATCTATTGTCACAAAATCAACAATACTAGAACTCATTATGTTGCATGGGTTGGGTACCGTAACAAGATATAATCACCTATTAATACATTTGTGTAACAGTTGTCAAAGATAAGGCTTCGTTTGGCCAGCTTATCTTCGACTTATAAATTGATTTAAAGCTAAAGTTAAAAATAAGAGCTTTAAAAAGTAAAGTAAAAGTTGTTTGGCGGTTTCAATTTTTTTTAATTTAAAAATTACTTTTAAATTAAAAGTTATTTCGTAAAATATTTTATTTTATTTAAAATTAAATAAAAGAATATGTAATTATAAAATTTAAAACATTTTTAAGTAATGAACTGTTAATAAGTCCATCAATAAAAAAAAATATTTTTAGATTTTCTTATTGTATAAATAATAATTTACAAACATCATAAATTAATAAAACAAAAGATAATTTTTTAAATAAAATTTAATAATAATATTAACTATATTAATAAATTAACTTAAATTACTCACATTGGCAATGGAAGACTCTGTCACGTTGTGCATCGACCCAAGACAGTCATGTCTCCACCCTTGTTGCAACACCACAATGCTTCCCTGCTGGCTCGGCGTCAATTGATCTCATATCCCATTGTTGGAGAATGGGGAATTGTTAGAGAAGGACATCAAAAGAATCAAACGATTCATTGTTGGAGGACTAGGAGATTGATCAAGTAAGTCAAATTGAGAAAAAGGGGTAATTAAGAAACGTGAAGGGAGATAGACGAGACGTTAGAGGTTGCATTAAGAAATCTGATAAAAAAAACGTAAAGTGTAATAATACATGATGGGAGGATTCGAAGAGGGTATGGCTAAAAAAAGCTCCGCTAAAAGCCACTCAAACCAGCTTTTATAAAAGTTGTTTTTATTTAATAAAATTAAGCTGCTTATTATTTAAGGGAAATTCTAGGGTGCCCTATGGTGAGAGAGAGTTTTAGTACCTTCTTTGATCATTTAACCTTTTTTCTTTCAATTTTTTTAAATGGTCTTAGTATTTTTATAGTTATAGGACAATATTTAACTATTAGAATTTGTATTTTTAATTTTTGAAAGGACTTTTTGACCCCCTATAACCATTATCATGTATTTTTTATTGTTTTCCCTCATTTGCAATACACATGTGACTTATTTAAAATCTATTTTATGTCTTTGAACTAATTCAGGACAGAATACACGACTTGCTCCTATGTAGTTTTGGCCTATTCAATAAAAAAATGACAAGAAGGTACCAAAACTCTCTCTAGCTAGAGGGTACCAAATTGCGACCCATTATTTAAAAGAACTTCTCTAAAAACTTGTTTGGCCAAACTTCTCCTTATAAGGAGAAGAGAAGTTAAAATAAAGCCACGTCAAACACACACTAAAAGCAATAAGGAGTTGTATTGAAATAAATGTATGTTTCATTTCAAGCATTTAGACAAACACAATATATGATTTATTAAAAAATTTAATTTTAAAATTAATCATTAGAGATGAATTATATACAAATAACAATATATGTTTAATGGATTTAATTTCATTTCAAATATCCAATCTTATATGCATTACACTAAGGTTTAACCAAACAAACTATAAATTGTGAACAAATATACATCCGAACTAGTCTCAAGTTAATGTAAAAATAGTCAATGTAAAATCATTTTATATAAAAGGATTTGTTTGTAATTTTTTTAATCAATGCTTCTATTGTACATGAAAGTTGAGTCTTAGCCAACTCAATATAACCGTAGGTCATGAGCAAATTTTAATATAGGACATCTTGGCTTTTTGAGATATGAATTAAATTACTATTAATAGAATAATATTTTATAGGCTAATTAGTAACTTATAACTAATAAAATGAGAAACAATTTTTATGAAAAAGAAATCATATCCTTTAATAAAGTTATTATAATTGGATTGAAAATATTTTTAAGTTGTAATTAATATTTATAGAAGGAGAGAATGTCATAGTAAATCAAACATATACTTTTAGGGTAAGATTAGTTCTATTTTGAGCATAAATTATCACGAAAATTATAATATCCAACCTCAATATAACCTATTCATACTATACCAGCGAAAAAGCGAGAAAGTCTCTCCTAGGAAGCTTGACCCTCGGGATTGCCATCTCCGACCACCCTCGGGGGCCTTTCATGTCTTATGGACGAGCTTTTTCTCCACTCTAGGTGAATATTCCTCTCTCCTTAGTGAGAGTTTTTTCACCTTCTTCCTTCACCTCCCTCTTCTCATACCACTGCCACCTATTGGGCACTCAATCCTCTTTTCTAGTGTTCCTACATCTATCATTAACACCTCCTTTAACTCAACACTTTTTTCCCTCTTACTTCGAGCCCCACTCGCATGGGCTCAATCGTCTTGCTCTAATTTATGGCAACAAAGTCTATCTCTTGTGATTTAGTGGTCTTTCTTTTTTTTGCATAAATAACAAAGTTGATCAAGGCCAGAAGAAAGAAAGAAGTGATGAAAAACAAAAGAGAAGAAAAAAAGTAATCGCTTATATGGAGTTTGTCATTTGATTCCAAAGCTAAAGGGGTTGCTAGAGAAGATTTGGGTTTTGTTAGTTTCTGTTTATTTTCCATTTTTCTAGTTATAGTTCATGTTTTTAGCTCTTCTTAGGTTTGTTCCAATGTTATGGAATGAGCATGCTCTATGTTCTTTGAAACATTGTGATATTGCTCATTAAATTCGTTGTAAATGTTGTATGGTTGATTTTAATTTAATAAAGTATCATATTTTTAATCTAATACAATATGAAATAAAATTATTTTTAAATATTATATTTAGTAAGCATTAAAAACTTTATTTAAAATAATGTTCTAAAAGAACATGAGAACAACACAAATTAAGATCTAAATTTCGCAGGCTTGAAAGCCCATGTGAACATTATTTATTATGGTTACGGAGTACGAAAGGGGCTACGTAGCTGTTGAGCCAAGAAAGTGAAGTTTTGAATTAGACTTACGGTGGGGCTCCCGTATTTCTTTCTATAAAAAAAATGATCACTCACGTGCTATGCCTATCCTGAAGGGTGCCGGGTCAAGCCCAAGTACGTTTTATTAACCCAATTGGGACATTTTTAAAAGATTTTTTTTTTCCAAAACTTTTTAAAAATTAGGATACTTTTATATTTTAGGGATTTTCATTGCGTTGGAAAGGAACCTTATGTTTTTCCCCTTCTTATAATGTTATTTAAAAGTAGGGGTGTTCAAGACCCGATTTGTTCATTTGACTCGTTCTTCTTGGGTCGGGTCTATTCCTACAAGGAAAAGAAAAACCAAATCGGGTCTCATCAAACCTTATTTGTTAACCCGGGATCGGATTGAGGACGAGTTCGGGTTAACCTTCGGATTACCCGACCTGTCCTTTATTTATAAATACAATATTTATTACTTACGATCTTCTATTATGTAAAGTTATAACCTTATTTTTTTCCTTTTAAATAGGATTTTTGAGGCTATGTTTTTTCTATCTACCTTTAAAAATGCATTCTATACATAAAGTTATATAGTGATATAATGTTATTCTTACTTTAGTAATGTCCCAAACTTTAAAAAAGTAAAAAATATTCCATACATTAAGAGAAATTATATTGTATGCAGTATATTTACTAATTGTATGAACTATTTTCTTTTGAACATTGTTATATGATTATTCCATGATGATATTTAGCTCATATATCGGGTCAACATGGTTTTGTCCTACTAAGATCCGATCTTACTTGGACCCGTACATCATCAGGTCTCTCCGGGTCTATGGACAGGTTCGGGTCCATAGAATTGGCCCGATAAAAATTAGGGCCCCTACTTAAAAGATAGTGACGGATGTAAAAATTTTACATAGTGAGAGCAATAGTTATACACATATATAAATTTTTAATATTTAAAACATTAATTTTTTTGTGGGGAGCAGTTAACACCCTTAATTAGGGCTATAAATGAGTCCAGCCAAATACATGAAGCTCAAGCTTGACTTATGAAAAAAATTGGTGGCTCAAACTTAACTCATTTATTTAAATGAGCCAAACTTAAAGTTTGGGCTTGATTCGCTGAAGAAAAACAAAGCTTGAACTTAGTTTGTTTTATGAAAATTTTCTTTAAATCATTTTTAAAGTTTATAAATTTAGTATTTAATAAATATTTTGATATAAAATAATAAAATTAAAATTAAAATATATTCTTAATATATGGTATGCGTAGTTAAAAATTCTAAAATATTATTTTCTTGAAATTCGATACATAACTTCTTGATTAATATAAGAAATATTTCAATACTTATTTTCACACACACATATATATATATAGCAATTCATTGACTTTATTAGTTTATTATTTATTTTAAAAATAAACTTATAAATTTATGTTTTCTTTTTCTATTTTTTTTACGAATCTTACTTTACTTTAATTATTTATATTAATTAATTCTTTTTTTATATATTTATATTAATTAATTATTATATATATAATAAGTGAGTTATTCACAAACCTGTAATGTCAAGCTTGTAAAGCTTGAGCTTGACTCATTTAAATAATTGGGTCAAACTTTAAGTTTGAGTCTGTTTGTTTAATTAAATAAACGAGTTCGATTAAGCATTTAACGAGTCAAGTTCAAATACTTCACAAATAGCTCAGCTTATTTATAGCCCCTACCTTTAATATATGTAATACTGAGAATAAATTAAAACTTTTGTAGGGACAATTGCCCCCAGAAGAATCAATGTAGATTTGTCCCTTCTTAAAAACACCACATCATATATCAAAATGAGACAAGTTAGGTTAGGTTTCACTCGCACTTTGCCCATTTAATCAATTTTCTAATCTTAAGACAAATTTGACTCATTTACTTGATATCTTAATCCAATTTATTTATAAATTAGAACAAGTAATATCAAATATAATATACAACAACTAATAAAATTCCAAAAGATGTTTAGCCTATTCTCAACCTTATATGTGGCTAAAACATTAAGTTGTGTCTTCTTGAAAAATTGACCTTTATTCAATCACACCTGATCCGATCCCCGGCCGACCGTGAACATGAGGAGGCGACCATCGACGCCACGAAACATACTTTCACCGCACAAACGCTACAATCCGATCGATGACCAATACGACCGATGGCCGGAACCGCCCGGAGTCACTCTCACCAGAATCACTCCCTAAGCGAGACCTCCGACCCTCACTACCTAGAGGCCTAGATCTAGGCTACCTACCAAGTCTCGTCACATTTAATGCGCCCCATGCCGCCCCCGACAAAGCTGAAACGCCTCTGGTAAAGAGGAAGACCACTGACACACGCCGCGAGATTTACGGTCGGAACAGTGGGATTACGGCATGGGTGCCGCCTGCACCCACCATCCCCTTGATGTGACAAGGGACCCCTATATAAGGAGGAGCCCCCCCTCGCGAGCAGGTAATCTGAATCTAACCACAAAATACTCTCACATCAACCCCCTTCTCTGACTTGAGCATCGAAGTGTCTTTGCAGGTACCACTGCCGCGCGCCCCACATCGGAGCGACCACCGGAGAAACCCCAACAACCATTAGGACCCCTCGGACCACCGCGTGATTCCTGTCGGACCACCATCCTCGATCTCGGCCACGATCAACACCATTAGTTATCACCTTGTAAAATGTATAATTTATTCTTTTCCATGACATAAACATATAGTCTTATGTTGTGCATAATCAATCGCTAGCTGAACATGTTGCAGGCGAGTTACAAAATGAATGAGACGATGGAGATTTTTAAAAAGTTATTTCCTTCCCTGTGCCTATGAATGTAGTTTTCCTTTTACAGTTTGTAAAGCTCTTCCTTCCTTCCCCTTTAACCAATCCCTTCCCCTTTATCAATTCCCTCAAAATCGAGAAATCATTAGATCATTCTGGACCACCACGTCTCATAGTCCCAACCAGTTAACATTTGATACATACAAAAATTTCATGGTCTCGACCATGAATTTATTTGCAGTGAACTTATTTTTTTATGTGTCAAATGTTAATTGGTCGAGATCATAAATGGCGTGGTGGTCCTAGACCATCTAATAATTTCTCCTCAAAATCTCCTAAACACACTTTTACATGTAAGGAAAATGTGCCTCACACCAACCGCTACGACAAAGCGAAAATTTCAACATATTGTTTTTTTAATGGTATATCTTATCTCCTCTCATTCTTAATCCCTCACTAGCTTCTCTGATTTCCCCCTTTCTTTATATCACATCTATTATTTTTTTCTTACTTTCTTCTAAAAACAAGTGAACTTATTTTTTTTATTTATTCAAATTAAAATAAACAAATAAAAAATAAATGGATTTTATCAAGTTGGACACCACCGGTTGAAGAGAGAAAATTAAGAATATTATCGATGTCAATTGAAGAAAGAGACAAGAATATGGGGCGGGAGAGGTTAACAGGCGTAAAGATCCTCTCCATTTCTATAAGAAATGGAGCTCTCCATTTCTATAAGAAATGGAGCTCTCCATTTGCTTGTTTCTGCTGTTGACACGTGGTTTAAAAAAATCCAATGGTTGATATTTGATTTTTCTAATATACTCCAAAAACGTTGACCACGTTTCTTTGCTTGGTCGAAGGTTTGGTCTATTGTGCGTTTGCTCTATATCTGATGCCTTCATTTCATGAAGAATTTAACAAATTAAGCAATTACCTTAATTCTGAGTTGTAAATAAAAGCTCTTACGGATTAATGAGATTCCGGTCCATTTCTAATGGACTCAAGGACCTGGACAACCTCATCCATGCTTCGTCTCCTTAAAGGATCCACCAAAGTGCAAACTTAATTAAAATTAACCACCATGACATAACATAATTAATTCGTTCTCAGCAAAGCCTAGTAAATTTTTATCAAAGCCTAGTAAATTTTTATCAAAGCAATTTGAAGCTGAGCCAAACTACAAATTATATTACATATTCATACAAAACCACCACCTCATTTGTGGTTGGACTTTTTACAGGCTTCCTCCCTGTAAACTACTCCAAAAGAATAACCCCAAAAATGTAAACATATCACACTCCTCACTCTACCTCAGGCTTTGAGCCGACAGCGTGGTGTGGTGAAGGCACAGTGGCGGGGAAGGCAGATGGAGGGCAGCAGAGCAATTTCTGCTATTATTATACTCAGCAACTCAAATGAATCAAACAGAGGAAATGCATTTGCAAAACAGAAATTGCCTTCCTCACATGACGACAGTTTCTAATTCTTACATTTACATTATCCATCCACACTTCCTCTTCATGATCATTTTATTTTCTTTATCAATATCAACCACTCACTCACTGAAAAGTAAGCATGGCTTCAACTTCTACCATTTTGTCGAAAGAACCACTAAAGGTTCATGCTTCCGATATTTCAAGCATCAAAGCTTTTGCTGAATCAAACGGAGCCTCTCCCATCCCTTCCACCTATCACTCTCTCACAAAATCCCTGATGAGGATGTTGCAAAGGAGCTTGCAGCTTCCATCCCACTCATTGCTGGCGGCGCGGCACGGTGGAGGAGGACGGCCAAGGCGTCTGAATCGATGGTTGCTGGCAGCGCGGCGCGACGGTCGATCGAACGACACGGTGATGGCATGGTGGGCGGTCGAAGACGCGGTATTGGAGGTCTCTTTTCTTGTGTTGAAAAGTTTTGCCCTAAACTCTCAAATCTGAATGTTGTTTCTGGTCATTTTTATTTTTTAAATTGATAAATGATAATTAATTTTCCGCCCTTGGATGTGCCTTATACCACCTGTTAAACGCACAAGTAAAGAAATGAAATTCTCCATTTCCTGGGCAAATGGAGAGGAGCCTGACTCGGTTAACAGGAAGGAGCGGATATTGTTGGTGTCACGTGACAACTTCTTTTTCCTAGCTACAATAGATTTAATTTGTTGCATGCTAATTAACTTTTACAGAAGTATTTATTTTTTATAGAAAAAATGTAAATAGAACTTGTCCATTTTACAAGAGAACGATGTGTATGTATCTTATCATTCAAATGAATATAATTTTAAAAAAGAGGCGTAGCTCCTCTACATGACTTTTTAGTTTTTATATGTGAATGTGACTATACATAACACTTTCAATAAGTAACAAGAGTTGTGAATTTTTCTATACTATCCTTTTATTTTTTTTTTCATTTTATTTCAATTTTAATATTTTTTATTATATTAATTATCATATTTTTATTTTTTATCTCTCTTTTTTATATTCTTACACTCCAAAATTTTAAGATGTGAAAGTATCATTTTTCGAGTAATCACAATGAGTAATAAAAAGAATCCCTTAACATCATTTTTATTTTACCACATGTAAAAAAATCCTCAAATTAAGTCTTTGTTTGTTTTATCGTTATTACGTACTCCCTCCATTTCATATTGATAGTCGTTTTAGGAAAATAAATTTTTTTCATAATATGAGTCATTCTCTAGTTTCTATGTGAGTATTAATGTTAGTTTTCCATTTTTACCGTAAACTTTTATGGGAAAAGAAACTTAAAAAACTGTGCACCACACTACTCATTAATAATATTTAGGTAAAATGAAAAAAAGTGTGTAGTAAATTAATAAGGGTAATTTAGTAAGATTACTATGTCTTTTAAGTCATTTATTATTGTTCTTAATTTGTGTGTAGAAACCTTAAACGACTGTCAAAATGGAATGGGGGAATATAATGTAAAATTATAATTTTACAAAATTAATTTTAAATCATTTATGTTCAATGTATTTCATAAAATGTACATCACTCATTTTAATTATTAATATTTTAAAATTAATTCTACTCAACTAAACCGACCATACACTTAAAAAATAACTTAAAATTACTTTAACGTGCATGATAAATTATTTCTAAAGTGTCTTTATTTAGTCAAAATGTCCATAAACTCTAATCCAAATACTTTCACCACTTATAAAAATATGGACAAAAAGTAGCCGCCATAGCAACACTCATAATTAAATCTCGCTTTGACATTTGATTCCATTTCAACGCAAACCAGGGCAATCCAAACCGTTGGTCAGTTTTCAGCAAAACAAGGAAAACTCCAAGTCCAACATATGATACCCCACCAGAAGAAGAGGATTGATTGGATATTTTTTGTTTTGGGGATACTGATGAGGGAACCAACGCCATCTAATCTTAAAAACACTTAAGGGTAATGATGGGATGGCCAAAGAGGGAGGCTTCACTTTCATGTGAATTTCAGCTACCAACTAATTAACTATCGTTTCATCTCTAGACCATCTACCCCATGTTTTCATTTTAGTATATATTGCCAATTTTTTCCTCCTTTGGCATGTTATGCTACTAATCTCAAGGGCAGGGATATAATTGCCACTCTATCAAAGGAGAACCGAAACAAGGAAAAAGTTTTTGAGTTAAGTAATAAATTTATACAATAATGTATATAAAACATTTTTTATTTATATCTTTTCATTATATCACTTACCTCATTCACACTTTTTTCTCTTCTATTTTTATTTATCTTATAGTTAGTGATATTATATAATATTATTGTACGAAATATGATTTCTCAAAGTGTTTTTTTTTTTAATATCAAAGTCATGTGTTCCTCCATAAGAAATAATTCTACTGAAATAATAAACATATATATTATTAGAGTTATGTACATATTAAATATTAGTTTGTTTAGGTTTTGGGGTTTGCATTTTTGCTTTTCTATTAAGTTCAATTCATAACCAGGGAAATGGAGCTAGGTAAAACTTATTCTTGAATTCGGATGATTCTAGGGACGAAACAAAATTATGCACCTAGTTAGTCCAAGTTACATTTTATAATTTTTATATGTGAATAAATAATTTTATTTTTTATTAAATGGTTTTTATATGATTATTTGAATTTAATTTAAGGGGAAATATGAATTTATAATTATACAACCTATGCTAGTTTAGTTGAGGATTTAACAATTTAAAGTTGAAAGGAGATAAATATATATTACACGGTATTATCGAATTGGTTTTTTATTCTTTTCAACCAACATTTCATAAAAATAACAAGAAATTGATTTAATATCGGTCATTAATAAAATGAGCATTAAATCTGATGATCAGAAATTTAAATTACTATATTTTATATTCCAAATCACGTGATGATTCACCTTACACAAACCCCTTGAAATCATTCCTAAAGAGTTTGTTGCCATCCCTACTCCCACCATAACATAGGAATTATATACCACTTCTCTTTGCATGTCTATTAAGGGCCCGTTTGGTGCACAGGATAAGAGACATGATATGATAACTTTATCCCATCCTGTCACTTATCATGTGTTTGTTGTACCAATATGATATGATAACTTTATCTTGTTGCTTATCCTATCATTTCCTTCTAATGTAATTCTTATCCTGAGGGGGGAGCTGGGTTAAGGAGTGATAGGATAGGATAGGTGTTTATGGTGAAAAATCTAATTTCGAAAATTAAACTTATCACTTTGATTCTAAGAACAATCTGGGGATTAGAATCAGATCCTCTTACGGGACTCTTTTTAAAAAGTAGGTTTATGGTGTTTCTGATTTATTGAAATAGACTTTCCAAAGTTCAATTTTCTGGGTGAAAATGTTTGATTGGTACAGAATTTCACCAAATCAATTACTATGTTTTCGAAAAATCCAGAAATGATAGATTCCAGAAAGTTGATTCAGAATTTTAACAAAGAACTTTTCTTTCAAAAGAAATTAGAACTACTTGATTCAGAATTTTATCAAAGTTCTAAAGTTTCCACTTGACTTCTTTTAGAATAAAGAGAATCACAGTTTCAGAATGTTTGAAAGAATACATAATTTAAAGCAAAGAGATAAAAGTGCATGAAATGAAGAATACTGAATGTAAATTGCAGAAAGTAAATGAATTGAAAGAACAAATTGCATAAAGATAAAAGTGGATGAGATCATCACATTCAGTCAATCATTGTAAACCTGTTGGTCGCAGTGTGATCGGACGTGAAGGTGTTTAAGGATATGAGTATAATGAATTTTCCCACCCTTATTACATTATGGGTGTACCTATTTATAGATTTCTAATCCTAACGGCTAACTAATGCATGTTTGACACATCAGCAGCCTATCTATGTTGGCAGCGTGTATGCTTGCCACGTTTTCTGCTATCCAGAAAACTAATTACATTTTTCAAACTAAACCACTAACTTAATGACACCTGTATTTGTCATTTGTAACTTCCTTTAACTGCTCCTTTGGTGTCCTGTGACTTCTATTTCTTCGAAGACTCATATTTGGATTTCTCGAAATCCCGTCTTTAGATTTCTTGAAGTCTTCTTTCTGATTTCTCGAAGAGGTCTTCTTTCTGATTTCTCGAAGATCATCATCTTCTGATTTCTCAAAATCTTCTTTCTTGATACTTTGACTTTATGGTTTCGAGATTTTGACTACTTTGTGCCACATGTTTAATTTTGTCTGGTCTTTCCGAAGGTTACAAAGACCACCGGCCACCGTCCATTTGATTTTTACCATGAGGATTTTTCTTATTGGACATAAAAGTGGTTTCATTAATGGCACTTGAGTTGTTTTGCTCCTATAAATAGGAGTATTCTTTTTCATCTTTCTCACAACTCTTCCTTCTTTTCTCTTTCTTGTAATTTCTTTTTAGAGAATTTTTCAGGAAATATGAAGAGGGTAATCTCTTTGGCTATTTTGTTTAATTAATAAGTGAACTTATTTAAAGCTTCCCATTCTGATCTAATTTTCTTCCTCTTGTAAAGGTTGTTTAACAGGTTGGAAGCAATATTCTCCTTTCCTTCTCCCAAGTTAACCACTGAGTTGCTTCTAATCAAGCTTTTTCGAGGAGAAAGAAGAGAAAGTACGGAATACCATGAGCCAAAGTTTCTTTTAGATCTTAGGATAGTTTCCTTTCTAATGTTCTAAGTATTTAGGATAGTTTTCTTTCTAATATCTTTCCATGTATTCGAACTAATGTAATTCGAATTTGAATAAAAGAAATATCCTTTAGACTTCTCAGAATACCAGAAACATTATATCCTTTTTTCTTCGAATTTCTAAAGTCTTTGTATTAACGTTACTTAAGAATTTTTCTAAGTTAATAGACTTGTTATCCAATTCGAAACAAGGTAACTTCATCCTCTTCTGTAAATTCGAAAATGACCTTTACTTTTGACATTTTGGGAATTCGAACAATTTGGAAATCAAATCCCAACAGATGCCCCCCCCCAAAAATAATCTCTTTCAAATAATAATTTATTTTTTGTAGAAAGAGATATTTTTGGAACAAACTCTTGGTATTCCTTATAACAACTATTTAAAATTTAAATGGAAAATTTAAATATCTGTTTCAGATAAACCTTTTATCTTCCAAATAAATTAATATTTCAGTTATTATAAAAGTTAACTGACTTTCCCACAATTTTGGGTTACTGGCTCACGTTCCAAAAACATGTAACCATGATTACCCTTTTTAACAGCTGTCTTTTCTTTCTCATATAAATACCAAGCAAAACCCTTTTAGTTTCACTTTTCATCATCTTCAACCTTACACATTCTACTCTTTCCTCTCCATCGGCGTTTTTTCTTTTCAATCTCAAGGTATTTAACTCTTTTTGATCATCTTTTGTTATTTTAGACTTGAGTTCACCGATTAAAATCTTCAAAGTTTCTTATTTTACACTCTTTTCTGAATCTTCAGCTCTCTTGCACTATTGCATTACTCTTGTCTTTTTCTTCAAGAAAAACTCAAACTCCATTAATGGCTGCCGAAGGTCAAACTCCAGTGCCTCTTGCTGTCTGTAAAGGAGATTTGCTTGCTAGGGACGAGCAAGCTTATGTCCCTGAACCTGAGAATGTAGAAGAAAAAATAGCTATATGGAATTCCCAGGTACTTATTCCTTATTCTATCAAGAAAAAACACTTAGCTTTTCTTGGTCCACACACTCTTCCTTCTTCTCTTGACCAATACAATGAGTTTTTTCCAAGTCTGAGAAAGGAAAAAATTCGAGTTTTTGGTTTAATAATTCGACTGGACCATCTTGAGCATTCTAGTGATGTGTTTCGAGCATCTCCTCCTGCTCGAAAAGACTCTTATATCATGTGGTTGAATAGGGTAGAAAATACTATGGGAGCTTTGTGGAAGCGACTTGGTATTTTCGATCTTATTCAATTAAGTAGATATGATTTAAGTTTTGATCCTGCCTTAATTCTTTCTTCCCTTCTTTTCTGGAGAGGTCTACCAATTCTTTTCACCTTCCTTATGGTATGATCACTCCTACACTTTTTGATGTCTCAGCTATTACTAGCCTTCGACCCGAAGGCCAATTAATTCTCCCTTTTCTCAAAGTTCCTGAACCTCTCGTTGAGCCAAATTTCGAAAAGCTGACTTACTCATTCTTTATACAAAACAATTCGAAACCTGGGAAAGTCTCTGAGAATGAGCACGTTGCTTTTCTTCTCTATTGGTTATCTGCATTTGTCTTTTGCTCCAGGTCAAATCAGATTCCCAAATCCTTTCTCCCCATGGCTCAGATGTTGGCCAAGGGTATCAAAATTGATTTGAACAGGTGTCTCTTGGCCCATGTTTATGACATGCTTTCCGAAGCTGTTGGTGCCCTTAAATTGAGAGATCATGTTCGAAACTTATGTGGTCCCTTTTGGTTTCTTCAATTTTGGCTTAATGTTATCTTCCAAGATAAGTTCGAGAGTTCTAAACCTTCAGATTCTGATCTTCCCAATTCTGTTGAAGGTTATAGATTGTCTTATCTTACTCCAACTTCGAAAAAGAATCGTCAGGAGCATTTCAAGTCTTATATTTCCTCTTTCCTAAGCTTAAAGAAACATTCTCCCAACCTTGCCCCTTTCTCTGCTCGAACTCGAGGACCTGAATGGTTCACTCGAAAATTTCCTTGTGACACTCCTGGGGCCCAATCTGAAAGTTTGGAAATCTGGAAACAATTCTTGACTCCTGACCTTTATACTGTGGTTTTCAACCAAAAGACTTCAAAGTCTTTCTTTACCAACCGCAACTTTTGGCTCGTCAATTTGGATTGAGCCAATTTCGTCCTACACCCTTCTATACTTCCGAAGACCAAATTTAATTGAAGACTTGGTGGATAGTGAAGAGGGTTTCGAGAAGTTACAACTCTCGAAGGCTCGTAGACCTTTTTCTCTCGAACCAATCTCGTTCGAACATTCTTATTATTGCACTTTATCCTTTGAAGAATGGTGGTCGAAATACTATTGTAGTATTCAAGTAGATGAAGCAACATGTTTTTCCAGACTAACCAAAGACATTGCTTCTTCGCAGAAACCGACCAAGAAAACTAAAGGTATGCACATCAAAGAAATTGAAGCTTTTGAGAAATATTTTCATGTGTTCTATATTCCTAATAAAATACATAGAACAATTTCTGAAGCAGCTTCTTCTTTAAAAGAAAAAATTTCTTCGAATCAGCAAAGTTTTAAACTTGTAAATCCTAAAGGTACCACAGTTTTCGAAAAGTATTGTCTAAAGTTTCCTCCTTTGCCAACAGCAAAGTTTGGATTGGCAAAAAGTTTAAATGGTCCAGAATGGACTAGACCTTTAGGTTTTGATCTACTTTTTAATAGTCTAAAACCTCTTTCGAAAAGAGTCACTTTAACCAAGTATACATTGGACAATTATCCTTTTAAACCTCATGTGGATATAGAACATGTGAGAATTATTTCTAAGAACTACATTGTTCAAGGTAATAACAGAATCATTTTTTAATGATTTCTGATCTTATCCCAATCTTGAACTTACAATTCCTTTCTATTTTTTATAGCTCAAGAATACAATCTTTCGAAAGGTGCTGAGGAAGATTGGGAAAGCGATGAGGAAGAGGAGAAAAAGTCTAAGAAGCGAAAAGCTTCAGTCTCTTCTCGAAAACCTGTGGTAAGCTGTATTTCGAGAATTTGAACTTCTTTCAACTCTGAATTTTGAAATTTAACTTTTTATTTGTTTTACTATTTAGACTACTACCCCCAAGTCTCGAAAGAAGGTTACGTCTAGTAAGGTCAAAAAGAGTAACGATCCTTCTGACAAAAGCCAATCTGCTTCGGTGGATAAGAAAAGAAAAACAGATGATTCTAATACTTCCAAGGAGAAAGTAGTCAAGGTTTCGAAGAAGAAGAAGAAATCTGAAAAATCTGATGATAGATCTCTCTCAGAGGTATCTTCGAATTCCTTTATCAGTTTCGAAATCTTTATAGAATATGAAGATTCTAGTTGTTTATTTCTTCGAAATCTGATGCCACTTTGTTTATTTTAACAGGAAAACACTCCTGAACAACCAATTGTTCCTTTGAGAGAAAAAATTTCAAAGAAAGAAAAGAAAGTCCCTAAGTCAAAGGTTCTTTCAGTAATTCCCCCAGGGAAAACCATTGGGGCAGTTCGTTTCCCTTGTACTTGTCTTCTTTATTTCTTTTAAAGTCATTTTGAGAACTTTTTCTTTCTTCATCTGATTTTTGAAACTTATTTTCTTTATGTAAAACGTCAGAGAGTTGGCCAAAGGTTTAAGGCCAAGGCTTATAAGAAACAAATCCCAAGTGGGGTTGTAGAACAAGTAAACCTTTTACTCTCTTTTTCGAAATAAAAACGTTTACCATTAATCCCTCCCTTTATTTTATGATTTTAATCTAATCATTTGTTATTTGTTACTTTTCAGATCAACCTTTCTTCAAGTTCTCAGATGGAAAGTGGGGGGATTGATGAAAATACTATAGAAAACCCACTTCAAGCTATCTCTTCGAAGAAATCACAAAAACTGGGTTTAGAGAATATCGAAGAGAATACTGAGAATCGAGAAGAAGAGAAAGAAGAAGAAGAAGAAGTTCAATCTCCTTCGAATCCAATCAATGAAGATGCCCCAATGGAAGAAAAAGATGATCCTTCTCCTTCTCAAGGAACCAAAGATTCTGTCTCAAAAATCCAAACCATTCAGACGGAATCGGGAACTCCTGAGAAAGCTCCTGGCTTTTCGAGGGATTCATCCAGGTCCACTCCAGTATATCATGCCAAAGATTTAGACGAATGTCTCAAAGGTCTGGATGAAAACCCTTTCTTGATTTTGGAAGTACTTTCCGGAGAAATCTCTTTGTCATCCGCTCACTCTGAAGCAACGGTGCAAAATCCTTTGAGTGAAGAAAATTCTCCTGAGCAAGTTCTTCAAAGTTTCAAGAAATTGGTTTTCGAAAAGCCCATAATGAAGGAAATCCCGAAGGATCGTCTCTATAGGGAAGAAATCGAAAGCTATCTCATTTATTTCGATAAGAAGAATTCTCTCTTTTCTGAGTCCCAAAAACAATGGATCAAAGACTTCGTTGAACTCTATCAGAGCAGTATTGGGACTGTTAACCAAATAGAACAAGTCAAGTCTAAACTGGTTATGCAGAAAAGTGAACAAACTGAATTGATTGACAAGATGCAAGACAGTAAGGTCAAAGTAAACAAGTATGATCAATCTATTCAGCAGAATTCTTCTCAGATCAAAAGTTTAGAACAAGAAAATCTAAGGTTCGAAGGCCTCATCAAACGATACCAAGAAGAACTAGAGCAATCCAGGAAGGCTAAGGGTGAGCTCGAAACTACACTTGCAAGGCAAAGGTCTTCTCGAATGGAAATTCTTAACTCTGTTCGAAGTGTCTCTCGAGATGTTGTTCGAGTTTCTAAAGACATCGAGAACTTGGAAAAGAATGATACAAGCTTAAAGATATGCTACGAAGACCTTATGCACAATTTTGCGAAATTGAAGAGCGAAGCCCCATTTTAGCCTATTCGTATTTTCTTCTTGTTATTTGTTTATAACATTGTTTCAAGCATGGTCTCGAATTTCTAGTATTATTCGAACAATTTTACTCTTGTTTATATCTAATTTTAATTTCTTGCAAGTTTGGCTTATATTCTTTCAAGTATTTTCCATTTATTGACATTATGCGCAAATCACCAAGTATTTCTCGAATTGAATACGCATTACTGGAAAACACTTTTTCAATCTCGAAAGATCCTTCCCAATTAGGTGACCATTTACCAAACCTCTTAGACTTTTTATCAATTGGCAAAATCAACTTCCAAACATAATCACCAACTTGGAATTCTTTTTTCTTGACTTTGTTATTATAAGAACGAGCTATTTGCTCTTTTTGCCTAATTATATTTTCAAGAGCAATCAATCTTTCTTCATCAAGTTGATTTAATTCATCGAACATCAAATTCCAATAATCTTGAGAAGGTAACTCATATTGTCTTTGAACCCTTATTGATTGTAAATTTACTTCAACTGGTAATATAGCATCATGACCATATACCAACTTATAAGGGGTAGTTCGAGTAGCTTCTCTTGGTGAATTTCTATAAGCCCAAAGAATTTGATTCAAAGTCTCATGCCAATTTCTAGGTTTTTGCCCAATATGCCTTTTAATTAAAGCAATAATATTTTTATTTACAGCTTCAACTTGACCATTGGCTTGTGCATAGTAAGGAGTAGAAGAAAGTAATTTTATTCCTTTTGATTCAGCAAACTTAACCATTTTCCTTCCACTAAACACTGTTCCTTGATCTGTAGTAATGGTTTCTGGTAAGCCAAATCTGAATATTATATTCTCTTCTATGAAACGGATAATATCTTCTTGAGAAACTTCTCTTAAAGGAATTGTTTCTACCCATTTGGTAAAATAATCAACTCCAACTAAAATAAATTTATGGTTTTTCGAAGAAGCTGGGTGTATCATCCCAATTAGATCTAAAGCCCATCCTCGAAAGGGCCAAGGCTTTATGATTGAATGCAATTCACTTGCTGGAATTTGTTGTACATTTCCATGTTTTTGACATTCTTCACAAGCTTTTGCAAAATTGTGACAATCTTTGGCCATTGAATGCCAAAAGAATAGCTTTCTTTTCAGAATCCATTCCATTTTCTTTCCGGCTTGATGAGCTCCACAAGCACCTTCATGAACTTCAACTAAAGCCAAATATGCTTCTGTTTCACCCAAACATCGAAGCAAATTCCCATCAACAGCTTTCTTATAAAGTTCTTCACCCAAAATACAATAATTCAAAATCTTATATTTCAAGTGTTTCTTATTTGCTAAAGAAGGATTTTGGATAAGTTTCACAATCTCTTTTCTCCAATCATTCTGATCTAAAAGATTTACATTATGGATGTCGAATCCTTTCATTGAAACCTTCTTTGAATATCACTAATTTTTCTAAGTGTTCCAATAGAGATTCTATATCCAGAAGCTATTTGAGCCAATTCATTAGCTTCGAAATTTTGACCTCTTGGAATATGTTCAATTTTACTTCGTCAAACATTTCCAGAAGTTTATTGGCTTGCACCAAATACTTAGCCAATTTTAGATCTAAACATTTATACTCCTTGGTTATCTGTTTGATAACTAATTGAGAATCTCCTCGAATATGAACATTTCTCGAATTCAAAGAAACCAGAATTTCGAGACCTGCTATTAAAGCTTCATATTCTACTGCATTATTCGAACAAGGATGTTTTATTTCAAACATCATTCGAGTTGGGAATCCTTTTGGGGAAATTAATAAAATTCCAATTCCTGATCCATTCTTATGTTTGGATCCATCGAAATATAATTTCCCCTACGTATATTGATTCCTCAATTGGAATCTGAGGATGGTCAACCAAGAAATCTGCAACCACTTGTCCTTTCATTGCTTTTAAAGGGACAAATTTTAATGAAAACTCAGTTAATGCTAAAGCCCATTTTCCAATTCTACTGTGTAATATAGGTTTCAACAACATATGCTTTATTACATCAAAGTGCGAAATCACAAATACATCATAAGGTTTCACATAATACTTGAGTTTAGTACATGAAAAGTATAAACATAAGCATAATTTTTCAATGGCACAATATCTAGTTTCAGCATCATTAAGGACTCTACTTAAATAGTAAATAGCTCTTTCAACGCCATTTTCGTCCTCTTGAGCCAATATACTTCCAATTGTGGCTTCTGATACAGAAATATATAACTTCAAGGGTCTTCCTGGCAAAGGAGGAGTCATAATAGGAGGAGTTGTCAAATACTTCTTGATTTCTTCGAAGGCTTGTTGGTGTTCCTCTTCCCATTTGAAATTTCCTTCTTTCTTCAATTTCAACAATGGAGAAAACACTCTTGTCTTTCCTGAGATGTTCGAAATAAACCTTCGAAGAAAATTGACTTTTCCCAAAAAAGATTGTAATTGTTTCTTGGTTGTAGGTGGAGATGCTTCGAGAATTGCTTTAGTTTTATTCTTGTCAATCTCAACACATTTCTTGTGTACAAGAAATCCTAAGAAATTTCCTGCAGATACACCAAAAGCACATTTAATAGGATTCATTTTCAACCCATGCTTTCTCATTTTCTCGAAAGCTTGTCTTAAATGGTTCAAATGCAAGCTTTTTGATTCAGATTTAACCACAACATCGTCTATATAAACTTGCATAAAATTTCCTATTAAATCATGAAAAATCGAATTCATGGCTCTTTGGTAAGTTGCACCAGCATTTTTTAAACCAAAGGGCATCATTACCCATTCATAAGTACCTATTGCACCAGGACATCGAAAAGCTGTTTTCGAAACATCCTCTTCGGCAATAAAAATTTGATTATAACCTGAATACCCATCTAACATACTTAATAATTCATTTCCTGCTGCCGAATCTATTAACATGTCAGCAATTGGCATTGGATATTCATCTTTAGGAGTTGCGTTATTTAGATCTCGAAAGTCAATGCATACTCTTAAAGAACCATTTTCTTAATTACAGGCACAATATTCGAAATCCAATCAACATACCTGGCAGTTCTAATGAACTTAGCCTTTAAAAGACGCTCAATTTCTTCTTTGATCTTCGAAACTATTTTTGGAGCGAATCTTCTAGGAGCCTATTTCACTGGTCTTTTTTCTGGAAAAGTTGGAAGCTTATGTTCTACCAGTTCTCGACTCAAACCAGGCATTTCATGATAATCCCAAGCGAAACAATCTTTATACTCTTTCAACAAGTCAATGATCTCTTCTTTAAAATCTCCTTCGAGATTCTGACTTATGAATGTGGGTCTTTTTTCTTTTTCATCTCCCAAATTTATTTCTTCCAAAGGATCTTGAGCTTCCATCTTCTTAATACCTTGAGACAAAAATCCTTCGAAACCTAAAGGGGAATCGTCATATATGCAATCGAGTTTCTCGAACTCCAACCCTTGTGTTTCTAGAACTTATGTTTCAATCTTTTTAATCACTTCCTCAAGATATTCCTTTGAGAATTTTCAACTCCTTCAGAAGGACCCTGGTCTTTTTCAGAATCTTCGTTTTTTCTTAATGAAATTTCATCTTGTGAAATTCCTTCTTCTGATATCTCCTCAATAATTATTTTTTTCCTCTTGCCACTCGGCCTTGAGGGCCGTTTTCTTTTTTTTTGTTTATTTTGATTGAGTTCGGCTTCGAGAGCCGCCTCTATTCTTTTTTCGGCCACATAGGCCGAAATTCGAGCCAAAAAGCTCGAACTTACTCTGGATCTGACCATTCATTTATTTCTGCGACCTCGAATGGGCCGACATCACATTGTAGAATAAATCCGAAATTTGGATTTATTCTTAGAGAATATGGAACCTTAGTAGGAGCCAGAGCATATTTATCAATGACTTCGGATGGTCTAATTTTCATGACTCTTTTCTCTGTACTCCGAATGTCCACTGCATCTTCCTCTACCTTGAAATAGTTTTTGTCCCCATCCATATATATGGGGACACCTTCTTTTGTCCACATGCATAACCTTTGATGCATAGAGGATGGAACGACACCGACACCATGTATCCACTCTCTACCAAGCAACCAATTGTAATTTTCCTTGGAGTCGACCACCACAAACATGGTAGGCCTCATGATAGTTCCCACCGTCAACTCCAAAGACAAAACTCCCTCAGACTTCGAGGTCTTCCCACTGAATCTGTAATAATCATTTGGTGGGGCATTAAATCAAACTTGGTTTTCCCCAACGTCTTCACCATAAATTTTGGCATTAAATTCACTGCTGCTCCTGAATCAACAAGCACTTTACCAATGCTTTCTTCTTCAACCAATGCTCTAATAAATAGAGGCTTCAAGTGAAGTTGCATTTCCTCTGTAGGCCTTTCGAATACTGCTGATGTATTCTGACAGATTTGCTTGCCAATATAGGTGTAACATACAGGATCCTCACCCATGTCATCTTCCTCGAAGTCTTCCTCTTCTAAACCTTTTCTAATTCTTCAGCGTATTCAGCAGGCAGAATCGAGACTACTGCGCAGATGTCTTCCAGACCATCTGCGAAGCCTGTTTCGAAATTCTCTGTAAACAAGTCATCTTCATCCTCTTCGAAATTTCCAATAACTTGGAAAGAAGGTTTCTTTTTGACAACTTGAGCATAGGATGGATGATTTGCGTTTGCCTGAACTTGAATTATCTGAGCATTCTTCGCTTGCAAAGGTTTAGTTTGTTGTTTTCCTTCCTCAACATTCATATTTTCTTTTCTTGTTTTTCAAAGGTTGCTTTCCTCATTCTCTGAGCCCTCCTCCATTGGGTCTTCGTCATTTGGGGTCTGTTCCAAAATAAGGTTTTTGATGAAAACTTTGGAAATTGTTTGGTTGCCTCACATACCCTGGTCGAACCCACTGGTTCGGAGGAACTGAAGATGAAGGTATGAAAGTTCGAGGCTTCATCCTTTCTTGAAGACCTTGGGTAACAGGTAGTTTTCCTTTCTCGAACCTATTGAGATTCCCAGGCACCTTTCCTCCGGAAATAGATTCAGACTTAGAGATCCATCCCCCATAAGAAGCATGAGGTTTCTTTTGTTTGACTTCGACCTTTTGGCGTTGAGCAGCCACTTTGTGGTAATGCGTCTTCATCTCTGATTCACGAAACGCTTTGGCTACTGATCTATCAAATAAGGCATGACACCTTGGGCAAAGATCAATGGAGGCATCCTCTGCCTTCTTTCTGTTCAGAAACTCCAATAGGGATTCTCCTCCCTTTGGAAACACATCCTGTACCTCTTGGTCTTCATCCAAAGCCATCTCTGTGGCCTGACCCACGGAGTTCGAATCCTCAACTTCAACCATGTTAACACTCAAAGGTTCTGCGTAGTTTGCATTCACCTGAAGAGGGTCTGAATCAATCTTCATGGCCATTGGGATTTTTTCTTCGAACTTCAATTTCCCTTGCTTAATAGCCTCTTGAATAATATCCCTGAAACACACACAACTATTAGTCCAATGACCATAAGTATGATGATATTTACAATATTTTCTACCTCTTCTCTGTTCTTGAGAAGGGATTTTATGGTCATCACTTAGAGTTATTTGTTTGTCTTTCACCAATATATCAAAAATTTGGTCTGCTTTCGAAATATCGAAACCATAATTTTTCTTTGGGAATTTATCTTTATTGTCATTACTAGTATTTCCATTTGGTTTTAAAGATTGACAAACATAAGGAGGCCCTGGCTTAAGTTCTGCTACATGAACATCATTATCTTCTATATCATATTCGAAGTCACTATCATCAGAAACTTCTAAATATGCCACTTTATCTTTTCGAAAGAACTTTTCAGGTTTCCTGAACCTTTCTTTTTCTTTCTTAAGGTGTTCAATTTGCCTAACTTTATCAGCCAATTGAGCCATATCTCTAAGTTGTTGATTAATCAATTTCTTTCGAATTGAATAATCTAGTCCTCTTGCAGCCATTTGAACTAACTCATATTCAGGAATTTGGGTAAAACATCTAGCTTTTATTTGTCTAAATCTATTCAAATAGTCATCAATTGACTCATTCGAGGATCTCTTAATGTTTACTAAGTCCATAAGAGTAACTTTTGTTTCTCCTCGAAAGAATTGTTCATGAAAACTTCTTTCTAATTGATTCCATGTGTGAATCGAATTTGGAGAAAGAGTAGTAAACCAAGTAAAAGCATTCTTAGTTAAAGAACTAGGAAAATATTTCATTATTAATTCTTCATTGTTTGCCAAATCACCTGCTTCGATTGGTATCAAGCAATGTGTTCGACAGTAGATTCTCCTACTTCTCCAGAAATTTGGTAAATTTGGGAACTTTCCATCCCCTTGGCAATTCAGTTTGCAATACCATCTGGGTGAAAGGAGAGACTACATAAGGATGATTCGCAAATCCTACATTAAATCCATGTCTATTCAAAACTTGTTCGACAATTCCAACAACATTTTGTTGCCCCCCTAAGTTATTCGCTCTTATCCTTTCGAGAATTTCATCAGCATTTTGATTTCTATTCAGGATAACTCTAGGAGCATTTTCCTCTCTATTTTCGACAGGATTAACAGGATTTGGTATTTGATTATTTTGATCTCCTTGATTTACAGGAGGATTCAAATTAGCCACTTGTCTAACTATAGGATCAATGGGTGCTCCAAACACATCCGCAATCCTTTCCATTTGCCTAGCCAATAAATTATAATTAGCATTTGTAGTTTGGACTAGGGGATTAAACACTGTGGCCATTTGTGTTGTCAACATATTTACCATTTCGTGATTACTCTCATCCATTTGTTGCCTTAGAGTTTGCAACGTAGAATTTGTAATAGATGAAGAAGAATTTCCCACAAAGGGATTAAACATGGGTCCACGAATCACTGAAGGACCCATTGTTGACATAGTTGGTGGGGGTGTTCCAGAATTTGGAACAAATCCAAATGGCAACCCATATTGTGGTTGTCCATTTTGAGACATAGAAATAAAATTGGGAAAAGGGATAGTAGAACCAATTTAACTTATTACAGGCTCCGCCACAGTAGTAGTGGTTGTAGTAACATTTGTTTGTGGTTCTCTGTTAACACTATTATTTCCATTCACCCCATTTTCATTATTATTCACAGACTCATCTCTTTGGGGTGGTGGACTTCCCTGATTATTAACATTATTTTCCCTATTATTATTTCCATTTGCATTTTGTCTTGAATTATTAACCATTTGAACATATATAGTTCGACCACTTCTCAAACGCATACAAGACAAATTTTCAGAAATTCATAACACACACTACTTTTTGGCAAAATTGTCCCACCGGGCGTGCCAATTTGTTTATGGTGAAAAATCTAATTTCGAAAATTAAACTTATCACTTTGATTCTAAGAACAATCTGGGGATTAGAATCAGATCCTCTTACGGGACTCTTTTTAAAAAGTAGGTTTATGGTGTTTCTGATTTATTGAAATAGACTTTCCAAAGTTCAATTTTCTGGGTGAAAATGTTTGATTGGTACAGAATTTCACCAAATCAATTACTATGTTTTCGAAAAATCCAGAAATGATAGATTCCAGAAAGTTGATTCAGAATTTTAACAAAGAACTTTTCTTTCGAAAGAAATTAGAACTACTTGATTCAGAATTTTATCAAAGTTCTAAAGTTTCCACTTGACTTCTTTTAGAATAAAGAGAATCACAGTTTCAGAATGTTTGAAAGAATACAGAATTTAAAGCAAAAAGATAAAAGTGCATGAAATGAAGAATACTGATGTAAATTGCAGAAAGTAAATGAATTGAAAGAACAAATTGCATAAAGATAAAGTGGATGGGATCATCACATACAGTCAATCCTTGTAAACCTGTTGGTCGCAGTGTGATCGGACGTGAAGGTGTTTAAGGATATGAGTATAAAGAATTTTCCCACCCTTATTACATTATGGGTGTACCTATTTATAGATTTCTAATCCTAACGGCTAACTAATGCATGTTTGACACATCAGCAGCCTATCTATGTTGGCAGCGTGTATGCTTGCCACGTTTTCTGCTATCCAGAAAACTAATTACATTTTTCAAACTAAACCACTAACTTAATGACACCTGTATTTGTCATTTGTAACTTCCTTTAACTGCTCCTTTGGTGTCCTGTGACTTCTATTTCTTCGAAGACTCATATTTGGATTTCTCGAAATCCCGTCTTTAGATTTCTTGAAGTCTTCTTTCTGGTTTCTCGAAGAGGTCTCTTTCTGATTTCTCGAAGATCATCATCTTCTGATTTCTCAAAATCTTCTTTCTTGATACTTTGACTTTATGGTTTTGAGATTTTGACTACTTTGTGCCACATGTTTAATTTTGTTTGGTCTTTCCGAAGGTTACAAAGACCACCGGCCACCGTCCATTTGATTTTTACCATGAGGATTTTTCTTATTGGACATAAAAGTGGTTTCATTAATGGCACTTGAGTTGTTTTGCTCCTATAAATAGGAGTATTCTTTTCATCTTTCTCACACTCTTCCTTCTTTTCTCTTTCTTGTAATTTCTTTTTAGAGAATTCTTCAGGAAATATGAAGAGGGTAATCTCTTGGCTATTTTGTTTAATTAATAAGTGAACTTATTTAAAGCTTCCCATTCTGATCTAATTTTCTTCCTCTTGTAAAGGTTGTTTAACAGGTTGGAAGCAATATTCTCCTTTCCTTCTCCCAAGTTAACCACTGAGTTGCTTCTAATCAAGCTTTTCGAGGGAGAAAGAAGAGAAAGTACGGAATACCATGAGCCAAAGTTTCTTTTAGATCTTAGGATAGTTTTCCTTTCTAATGTTCTAAGTATTTAGGATAGTTTTGTCTTTCTAATTCTTTCCATGTATTCGAACTAATGTAATTCGATTTGAATAAAAGAAATATCCTTTAGACTTCTCAGAATACCAGAAACATTATATCCTTTTTTCTTCGAATTTCTAAAGTCTTTGTATTAACTTTACTTAAGAATTTTTCTAAGTTAATAGACTTGTTATCCATTCGAAACAAGGTAACTTCATCCTCTTCTGTAAATTCGAAAAATGACCTTACTTTTGACATTTTGGAATTCGAACAATTTGGAAATCAAATCCCAACAATAGGATAAGATAAAAAAATTTCTTCCTCATTTATCCTCTCTTTCTCTCTCCTCTCTCTCCCCCTCTCTCTCTCCTATCTCTTTCCTCTCTCCTCTCCTTTTCCTCTCCTCCCCTCTTTCTCTCTCCTCCCTCTCTGCTCTCTGCTCTCTCCCCCTTTTTCTCCTCTCCTCCCTCTCTCTCCCTATCTCTTTCCTCTCTCTCTCCTCCTTCCCTCTCTCCCTCTCTCCCCCTCTTTCTCTCTCCTCCCTCTCCCTCCTATCCAATGTTTTTAAAAATCGGACCGTCATTGACCGGCCTGACTACCCGGTTCAAGGTTCAATAGTCGGACCGTGGTCGAACCGTGAATCGAACCGGTAGTAAATAAAATAATATATTTTTTTATATTTATACCTTGTATATTAAAATTTAAATAGCAAAAAATTGATATCCATGACTTTAAACATTTAAAATTAAAACAATATATATCCACCAATGACAAAGCAACTAGCAATTATAGGATGAGTCTTCCCATCAGAACAATGGCTTTGGAGACCAACAATATAACAATTGAAGATGTTGCATTCAGACCAACAATATAGCAATTGAAAATTCCAAATCAGTATCTATTCAGATTTCAGACCAACAAAATATATTCCAAATCAGCATCTATTTCGAACCAACAATAGAACCACACGACCGAGAACCACACGTGCTGCTGCTGTGGGTGGATGGACGCAGCTTGGAACGTGTTGCTACTGGTGTGGGTGGCTGGACGAGGCTGGATGCAGCAGGAACCACATGGCCGGACGCGACGGAAGGGAGGCGGACGACACGAATCGGAGTCGACGGTGGGTTTACAGCCAGGAAGGGAGAAGAAAGTTTCTGAAGGCACAATCTTGTGTTTCCAATTAGGGATTCTGTTCCCAATCCATTTCACTATGAGCAAAAATATGAGCCTAAACGGATCGGAGTCGAACAGACGGTGGGTTTTTTTTGGCATTTTTTTAAAATATAAAACGATGTCGTTTTTGGCATTTTACTCATAACCGATAAAAACTGGTGAACCACTGGTTCTGTACCGGTTCATCGGTTCGTGCCCGGTTTTACCGGTTTCCCCACCGGTTTTCTGTTCCTCCGGTTTTCAGGGTCTCCCGGACCGCTCATGCCACCGGTTCCCGGTACGACCGGTCGAACCGGCCGATCCAGTCCGGTTCTGACAACCATGCTCCTATCTCCCTCCTCTCTCTCTCATCCTTCTCTCTCCTCTTTATCTCCTCTCTCTCACCTCTCTGTCCTCCTCTCTCTCTTGCCCCCCTCTGTCTCCTCTCTCCCCCTCTTTCTCTCTCCTCCCTCCCTCTCTTTCCCTTCTCTCTCCTCCCTCTCTTCCCTCTCTCTATAATAGCGATTTTTTGTGGTAATTTTGATATTAATTTTAATATTTTTAACAATTTTTTTGTAAAATAAATTTAAATATTTTTAATAAAAAAATTTATTTATGTGTGCTTGCTGAAAAGCAAAAAAAATAATTTAAATTTGTAATAAGGGTAATTTTGTCATTTTGATATTCTTTATATCCTATCCTACCATAATCTGTCCATCTCAGACGTAAAATATGATAAAATAATCATATCTGTCTTCTTATCCTGGTGTACATCAAACATAGGATAAGATAAGAGCTTATCCTGCTCTTATCCTATCATGTCACTATCCAACTCTCTTATCATATCCTATCATATCTTATCATGTGCACCAAACAGACCCTAATATTGATGTGATGCATACAACAACTAACAAGTATCTATTCTTTTACTCTACCTTCACTCTGCCTATGGAGTGTTTTTATAGGTATTCCCAAATCCCAACGTTTCCTCCATCAACCAAATCCAAATCTACTCCTTATATGGAGCTCCCCTGAAGATCCAATTGCAGAACACCATGCCAATTTATTCATCCTGATTAATTATTATACATTTGTTATAATTTTAGTATTAGACAATTGCATTTCATTCACATAATCATATATAGTATAGTGTGCGTTTGGTGTGTATAATAAATTAACTTGTAGTTTATTTGACTAAAACTTGTTTAGCCATAATAAAAGTGGTAAATAAATTTATTTTCCTAACTTATAATTTATACACTACTTTTTATAGTATATAGATTATTATTTATTCTTCTATTTTCATAATATAATTTTAAATATTTATTAAACTATTTAAGAGAAAATACTCTAGAAAAATTAAAATAAAATAGTGTAATAATTGAAATAAGTAATATAATATTAAATTTTTTTAAAAAAATACTAGTAGAAATTCATTTTTATACCATAATATTTATTTTAATTATGATACAACTTATTTTAATTTTTAATAAAATATTTTATATTAAAAAGGTAAATTAAATTAAAAAATTTAAAACTATAATCACCTAAAAATATTGTATTTCTACGAAAAAAATATAAATTATATAAAAAATATCTAAATATGTTATTTTATATTTATTAATTATATAAATAGTTAATTTTATCAAACACTTATAATTCATTAAGCAAAATTTTTAATTTTCAGCTCACCACCTATCAATTTCACCAAGCATAGTTGAATACTTGAATAGATAGCACCTCGCATTTTGGTTCATTATTGCTTGATGGATGATATATATAACATCTTGCAATATCTTTCTTTATCATATACTAATTAATTTGAAAATACAAATTACAAATGTGAATGGTAGTTACAAATTAGTAACTTCAACATTTTATAGTTCATCAATAAAATTAATTAAAACAGTCCAACATTAATATATCAATTTGGCTCTCTGCTGTCCTTTGAAAAATTTAGAGTTGATAATAACTAGACAAAACAAAAAATCCAAATCCCATCTTTTTTTTTTCTGCTTTTGGTCAGTGTTTTTTAAAAACATAATTATGAGATTAATTTCTTTCTTTAGGCTTTAAAGAGTATAATAAAACACTTTCTAAAGTGATAAATTTGCCTCGAATCATAATACAAAACTGCAAAGCCTACCACTTACTACTGTATAATCCAGTTGCTACTATATAATTATCAGCCTTTCTTGCAACTTGCAAGTTGTAGTTTGTCAAAGAAGATGAAGTCACTTAATTATATTGAAGCAAAAATTAACATACAAGCAAGCAAGAAAAATAATAAATAAAGATATAATTTAAAATAATTAAGTATATAAATATTAAAGTACTTGTAGATTTATATAATTTTTTCCCCATTTCTAATCATCAATAGAGTTTGGCTTTCCCCCCAAAAAAAACAAAATTTTAATAATAATGGTTCACAATCCAATGACTTCCCTGCACAACTCATGAGAAAATGATGACGGTAATCACAATCTTTGGCATCGTTTTTGGTCCACTAAGCTTCTTTTTGGGTATAAAGTTCACTGACTCATCATTCTTTCTCTCCTTTTCTTCTTCGTTTCGGAATCTTTGCTATTGTATCTTTCCTTCCTTCATGCCTTCATGGAGATCGATGTATATTAATCAATGAACATTTTTTACGGGCACTATATCCGAGCAACAGTGTTTGAGAATTCTCACAAAAAAGGGTAAATGCAACTTTTAAATTTTACGCTTCAAGTACAAAGGTAACAAAATAATATCAATTAAGCTCAAAAGCAACATCAATTTATAGCATGTTAATTTAGCGTTAGGAAATATAAATTTGTACAATTCAATCAAAACCACTATTGAAGATGGTTCAAATTAACGTTATTGAAACTGAGTACATGTTTATAACGTTATTTTAGAATAAGAATTTCACAAATCTAATTGTTGAATAATTTGATATTAATGTGCTAATTATACATACCAAATTTCAGATAATTTGACATTTGTAAATATGTAATTTATGGTCAATATTTAGATATATTTTGAAAAGTATATTATACATTAATTTGAAGTTTTTTTGATGAAGTATCAAACGATTTTAAATTTTATGAAAATTTATATACTTATCTACTTCATGAAAACTTTCAATTGAATGGCTAGATTGATGACAAAAATCAATATTGATAATAGGTTATTAAGCAGAATAAATTTACTAAAAGATACTCTTGGAGTAACTTGATATCCACCCATATGATGGGGTATCCACCCATATAATGGGGGTACTACAATGTATTACCTTGTTCGTATTGTAATATTTAAAATATAATCTCATTAATATTAATATATTGTAAAGTGAAATGGATAGAAAGGGGGGATTTTCATAATATTTGGATTTGGATTAGATTCATTGGAAGCGAATTCAGTCGTGAAAAAAAAAAGAATGGATATCTTTTTCCATCAAAACTTCAAATAATTTGCTTTAGTGTCAATATATTTTATCGTGGTCAATCAAGGTCGAAAGTGTCAACATTGAGCAGCAAGCTTAGGTTATGATATTGAATCACAAACTTGTCATTTTTCCTCTGTACATAATAACAACTTCATTCATCTCACAATAATAATGCTTTTCTCTTCTGTAATAGACCTACAACAAACTGTGAACGCACCATTCTATTGGTATAACACAAACTACACTACTGATTATTACAACATTAATGTTTATTGCTTATGGGCTAAATGACCAAAAGTGGCTAATACTTGTGCTCAAGTATGAAGCAACAAGATCCTACAGGAAATTATACATATGTATTATCACCAACTAACTCTTGATTGTCGGCTTGATGTCTTTTTGGTGGAAAATGATTTCCACGCTTTTCATTTCTTAAAACGAGAGACTTACAAGTTCCAACTAGCAGAGTGCAGCTATAAAAGTCTTTCTTCCTTTGGTAATTCTTATAGGAAGTAAGATAATTGCTCTCGCTTCCTGAACCGCCTTCCCCATACAAATCATTCCATTGCTTTAATTCATTCATTCCAGCACCCTCAGCTGCGAAGCTTGCAGCAACCTGCATTCCAAGAAGGTGGTCAAATGAAACAATATATACATATACATGTTAGATACACAGTTACATACAAAGAAGAAGAATCCTACTGGATTTCAATTATAAAATAAAATACTTCTTCGCTGGTTATAGAGCAGTCTTACTCTTACCTGATTCTTTGCCTCTTTGAAGTCCTGCATATTCAAAGGCCTAAGGGTAATAACTCTTTCCTGTTCAACTTCCTCTTCTGCATCCTGGGCGTCTTGGGTATTTCCTGCCGTAGATTGTTCTCCTTGTACGTCTTGGACAAAATTATTCTGTCCTTCAACATCTTTCTGCTTTTTCTCCTTCCAAAATCAAAGAGAGAAGTCAGCATCATAATCAGATAATAAGAGGACTTCAGTAATTCTTTAAAGAAATTGCAAAGTTACCAAATTCTTTAGTCTCTCTTGCTGAATTAACTCTCGAACAGGCCTATAAGCAGCAGTTATGCACAAGTTCTGCATTTAACAAATAATGATTAATGACAATGTAAAATGCGCTAGGCATCAAAACCTCAGAATAACAAAGGCATTTGTAGGTTTTAACACTATAATTACATCCACAGTAAAATAATATTAGAGAATTATAGAGGACTAGAGACCTTTAGATCACTTCCGCTATATCCTTCTGTCACAGTTGCGAGTTCCTTAAAATCAAGTTCCTGGTCCACCACCTCTTTAGCCAAAAGAGTCCTCAGTATCTTTTCCCTGTTCTCCACAGATGGTAGCCCTACCATAATTCTGTTAATCAAAGATAAGCAAACTGATCAAAATACTGTTGAATATATAAACGCAAAAATAGATGGATAAAGTAGAAATATTGTAGCAAGAACAGAAAGAAATAAGTCAAGAACTAGTAGAGGCACCTCCTTTCAAATCGTCTAATAATTGCTTCATCCAGGTCAAAACGGCCTATTGGTTGCTGCAAGAACAAGGATGCGCTCCCCAGGATTTGTCATAAGCCCGTCCCAATGGGTCATAAATTCATTCTTTATTTTCCGCATGGCTTCATGCTCCCCAACTCTGGTCCTCTGCCCAAGCATACTATCAACCTCATCAACAAATATTATAGTTGGGGAGACCTTTGCTGCCAGTGTGAATAAAGCACGAACATTCTTCTCATCTTCACCAAACCATTTAGAGGTTATGGTAGACATGGACACATTAATAAAACTTGCTCCAGCCTCATTTGCAATGGCCTTTGCCAGCATTGTCTTTCCGGTGCCAGGAGGCCCAAATAGCAATATTCCTCTACAAGGCTTTAGAAGGCCTCCTTTGAAAAGGTCTGGCCTTCGAAGAGGAAGCATTACTAGTTCTTGAAGTGATTCTTTGGTATCATCTAAGGCACCAATATCGGAGAATGTTACACCAATCTCGTTTGCTGGTATTACCTCAGGTCTTATTCGCTTCTCAAACTCATTATCGGGAGGAACTTCCTGCATGTGGATATTTGACAGTAAATGTTTGACATTAAATAAATTTACAGAAAAGACACAACGGAGAGTCGACATAACATTCATGAGACATGTAAGTAGCTAACGTTATTTCCATCTAGCGCACCATTAACAGTTGAAATGGGGCCCTAGAGGGCGAGTTGTTGTATTTGAATACGCCACTTTTAGGTATGATTTCACTACTATTAAAAATAAATCGCCATGAATCTTATGATTGAATACAAAATAGGAAGCTTACAGCTTTGGATGCAGGAACTGAATTTTCACCGTCAGCTTTTCCCACTGAAGCTGGTATTTCTGCTTCAGCCTTTGTATCAGGAGCAGGATTGTCAGGCTTTCCTTCTGGTTTCGTTACAGCTCCTTCCTCTCTCTGCTTTATTCAGGATGATACAGAATGAGAGAAAAAGGACATACAGATCATATCAGTACGTGGTAGATATTATTGTCAACTTAATGCACAGACATGACAAGCATGCTAACCTCAGAAGTTACTGCTTGAGCTTCTAATTTTAATGTATCTCTTCCTCTGAATTTCCCATCCTGGAATATACCCAATGCATGGGACAAACTGTTTCAAAAACAACAAAATAAGTACATCAAATTTAGATAGTTCACGCAATTAAAGTTGTCAATCTCACCTATTGCATGGAATAACCAGTTTCCCATTTCTGTACTCAGGATCTTTGTTATTCATCAAATGATAAGAAATTGCTGACATGACAATCTCTTCTATATAGTAACTGAGAACCATTGTGTCTGCTACACAGATGCAATCCAGGTCATCACAATCAAGATCATTGGCTGCAAGCACTTCCATGATATGGTTCCTGTTATCCTGGATCTGTATCCTCTTCATATCCTCTTCAAATTGAGACTTCCAGCTAACAAGTTGAGATTCATCTTCTGGTGGCCTGATCTCAATATTGTAGGGGAAGAGCGAATTAAGGCTCTCATTCAATTCTTTGCAGTCATTACCAGAATCCAGAACTCGTGAACCAAGAATCAAAATTGGTCCAGATAATTTCGTCAACATTTTCTTGAATAATATATGTGTCCTTTGTGATCTATATAACAGCTTATCAACATCCCGCAGATATAGCACAATGGGATAGGTTTTTGACACTGAAACTAGAACCTGCGGGTGAAATTTCCACTTATCAAATCAATGTCTTTGTGGAGGATATGATGTAAAGCCTTCTAAAAGACATGATAATGCGTTGATGCTGAAATCCCTCATATTATCAAAAGTAACATTACCTTGTAAAGAGTTTGTATAACAAGCCTTTCATCAAAAGGCCAGCTGGTTATGTGCTTCAGAGGAGCTGAAGGTAGATTGAAGGATATAAAATCAGAAGAGAGAACAATGACAACAAATATGAATGACGACAACTTGACCTCCAGAACGGATATGAGTATGACTTAAACTTGACGTTGTACTCGTCATTCAAAAGATGATGAATCTAATATATAGTTACATAATTCGCTGGTCTTACCAGAAAACCGCGAACATGTCTACTAAACCAATTGTTGCATACAAATTTTAACACAACATTAGAATTCATCACTTTGATGTATGTATAAATGAACTAAAAAATTTGGGTTCAGTTTTAAAGCGCATTCAAGAAAACGTGATGAAAATCTATCCTTCTTTTCTCTTCAAATTTATGCAGGTGGCATTCACAGCATTCCTAAATCAGGTCCTCTGTAGTCTGTACTGAAAAAAACATATCTAGCCGATGATAACAAGTAAATCAAGTAAAACCATAATCCTAATCGAACTTTTTAAAGGATTTGTGGAAGCAACCTGAATTTGTAGGGTTGCTTTGCAAACCAAGGCTACTGATATTTGCAGAGGCAGACGCATTCCTACGAAGCTTAGGAGCGTTACAAGATCCGTCAGCCTCCCTACAAAAAAAAAAGGCAAAAATTCAAATATAATATAAATAAACTAGAAGGAAAATATATTTCTTCTTATAGTCAATTGACTGACATCTATTCTTCTTACATTGATCGAAGGTCCACTCCACTGCTTTGCCTGGGAATTTTGCCTGCAACTAAAAGCTTCTGGTCAGGGATATGGTTTATATAAGCTGTTTAACAAAATTTGCAACAAATAGAACGCTAATGTCCCACAAAGAGAGATGAAACCAATAACTATTATTAGAATTAGACAAATGTGTCTAATAATCCATCTTGCTGTTTTTCCTAATTGCTCGTAGCTGTATTTTCACATTCAGCAGATATAAACTTTCTTTGCTCATCAATAAGATGGTAATCTCGCCTGGTTAATAGCAACAGTAGTGGTTCTTTGTTTACTTAACAAGTAGATTTGGTTTCCATATATTATTTGTGCTGGCTGTGAAGGATTTCAATTGTAAAGGGTATTCTATTTATCTGTTACAGGATGTAGGGTGGTTCTTTGATTGGTTTTTAGCTTATTTTGATCCTTAGGTTTGTTGGGACAAAGGCTCTTTTACATTTGGTATAATGTGTATATGGGTTAGAGTACCCTTGTACTCTTTTTAATTCATTTTGCTTATATAAAAAAAAAAGAATTAGACAAATGTGAAACAATCACGGCTAAAGTTATTTGCACCCGTATACCCTATCCAGAGTAGAAATCATCATTATTAATACTTTTCTCCTTATAATATAAAAGCTTATTCTTGAAACCAAAACAAGGTTGAAAAATCGTGTATTGCAATATTCGTAAATCATTAGTTATTAACTTATTATGAGGTAAATTCTCTATCCTAGGTCAGAAAGTGTTCATCAATTTGCACCTTTATGCTCTTCCCTCTGTGGGAAGATTGAAAATGACCCAAATAGGTCAGATAATCGTTCCAAAGTTGACTCTGAAGTAGACCTTTTGAAAGACTGCAATCAAAAACAAAGGAAAAAGAACACCAGAAACCTGAATGTTAGGTTAAGAAAGAATGACATGTTCATCTGTAATGCTTAGAAGTAAAAGCAATAAAAGATAAACTAGGAAAAGCTTACAGATTCTTTGTTGGCAGAACCATATTTATTCTGAATCTGCGCATATGACAGATCAAACATTATGTACATAATTGACAGGAGAAAGTTTAAAATGACACCAAACTTCTCAGTTTTCACACATACCTTCAATGAAAAGTCAGTAAAATCTAACAGAAGCAACTTCGCCTCAAAGTAGTGAGCTAAAGCCTTGGCAAGCACCTGTTGATAAAGTTCTGTAAGACATGAAGGGGAGAAATTTTTAATTAGTTTGAAGGTGACAGTAGAAACATTGAAGCTTATCAATCCCTTATCAGAAAACAGCAGATTCCAACAAACCTGCTGGCCCTGACAGCAGAATAGTCCGGCTTCCTGGAGCAAGATTCCGTGTATATCTAGAAACCTCTGCATGCTTCAAGTGGACATAGGCAGCACTTGTTAGCAACACCCGTGTCTGCTCACTGTCATCACATATAGAATAGGAAGAGTTATATCAGAACAGAGGTTGAATTAATTAAAAGAAGCAGCAGCAGCAGCATAAGGTTTTTCGTCAAAATTAAGCTTTCATAGAGTACGTCATTGATGCCATGTCTTAGTATCGAGCAAATTCTTCAGTTTCAACTCTGTAACGCGTTTATTAGATCAAATCACTGTTCTCAATTCATTAACAAAATATATATGACACGTTTAATCACCGTGCAAGATGACATACAAAAATACTCCGTTATGGAGCCAAATAAAGAAAAGGAAAAAGAAAACCTTCATTGAAGTAGACAATAGTCATAGCAACTACATTATAATTTCCAGAAACTGAAAAAATCACGATGATACAGTTATATTAAAATCAGGACAATGGAATATAAGAGAGTATCAATACAAATTATTCCATTAGAATATATAATATTAGATCACATAGTTATCCATTGCAGAGCAGGATGGAAAAAAAGGAATTAGGCATGTACCTTTGCTTCCTTAATATGAATTAGGCATATACTTAAGAACACCGAAGCACTGAATTCTCATTCATAAATGAATACAACGAGAGTATATGATACGGTATATATACCATACCAACCGTGTATGGAAAAAGACAGTGCACAAAAGAATGAAATCTAATCTATAATTATGTTAATTACGGCAAAAGAAGCAAAGTGATATACATTATAGAAAGATAGGAATAATGAAGTATTAAATACCACCATGTGTGTTTGCAGGTACATACATTATATTGCGTATTAGGGAAAGAGAGCAAGAAAAACAAATAAAATGAAGGAGAAAAACTGTATACCTGAGATAATAAGGGAATTGATCGAAAGTGACATTGCTTTCTCTGCCATCAACAATTAATCGTAGCATTTCTCGCTCCATCTTCTCCGGAGTGATGGCGCTTGATGAACAAGCATTAGCTCCCCATTTGCTAACGCTTGGTCTAGAAGCCCAGCCAATTCCCACTCCCACTCCCACCCCAACGCCCAACGCTGACATCAAAATGCCTTTCTGTTCCATTACTAAATATTATTGCCCTTCCTTTTACAAGTTTTTTCTTTCTTTTATTTCATTCCTCTGTTTTCATAAATTTAACCGTAAAACTCAATTTGCCTCCGATTTATTTGTGTGAAAAAAAAAAAGCACAATTGAAGCGTGAAGAAAGAGCAATGAAAATATTGAAGGGGAAACAGAGGATGTTTTAATTTAGACAGAGAGCGAAGAAGGATCCCTCCCTGATCCTATGCGTGTATGATCTCACAGACAGAAAATGAAATTAAAATTTGTGTTATGTGTTTGGGTGCGAAATGAACGGATCTCGAGAGAGACGGGAATTTGGTTAACGGCGGATAACAGAGATGGTGTGCAGCGAGGGAAGGCTTTTGTCTCTGAGTTCCCGCTTTTTTGTGGTTCGAGTTTAGTATTTTAAAGGTGGGAGACTGCATTCTGTTACGTGTCACTGTTTTGACGGTTTATTTATCGGTTTGACAGTTTTATTCCTTTGGTCATGGACATTTCTACTTTCTTTTTTTGGCCTTCAGCTTTTCGTTTATTAAAAGGTTATCCTAAAATATATTTTCTCTCATATATCGCCATGCGAAATTTTGTAATGCAATAAAGTAGTTCATCTTTGACTCTGAATCTACTTCCTCTAAAAATTAATATTTAAAGTTTTAATAATTTTATAGTAAATTATTTTATTTATTTATATATATATAATCATAATATTAAGAGTTAATTTTTTAAACCGTCAAATATTTATGTATTTTATTTTCTAAAATGCACTTCTCATTTAAAAAAGATTAATTTTTAAAACTTTCAATCTTATCAAACGGATGACATCTAAAAAAATTCATTTGCAAGACTCTTTTTATTTGATTTTCAACAATTTTTACTTTTTGAGTGTAAGAATCACTAAGAAATGGGTATTCAACTATTCGTGTATTATTACTTGATTCTCAATATATTAAATTATATATTTTTGTTTGATATTTTATTTAATTTTTAATAAATAATCTTAAAATAGTCATTAAAATTTTTAAATTGAGAATTTTTTTTTAAAAAAAAAACTTAAATATTTTCTCATATAGCAGCTATTAAAATATAACATTAAATTTTAAAAAATATTGAGGAGAATTTTGAAAATTGTTTTGATTACGTCAGTCTAAGGATTAAACTTCTAAAAATAAAAAATTTTGTTAAAATAAAAAATATTAATTATATAAAAAACAAAATTAAGAAATAAATATTTTTCTATTTTAATAAAAAATTCATTTTTTTAATCTTTTCCTCAGTATTAAGAATTGATATTATCATAACCATTTTAAAATTACATGTTAAATATAAAATGAATTTTTTATATTTTAATATCTAAATGATATATTTTTATTTAACAATTTTTATGTTTTAGATTTTTATTTTATATGTTTTACTGATGCACTTGATGCGGAGAGATATGGGAAAATAGAAAATCGGTATGAAGAAAATAAGGAGAAAAAAATGAGATGATTTGTATATTATTTAAATAAAAAAATATAAAATTTTATTCCTCTTTTGAAAACGTAGGATCATATAGTTTTTATTACATTTTTATCTTAAACACATATGTTTTATCTTAAAATATGTTTTAGGATTTAATGTAATGATAAATATGTTTTATCTTCATCAAATAACTTTAATTTACTTATAATATACTTTTTAAAATATAAGTAAATGCAAACTATAAAATTACATAAATTTGATATGCATGATTATCATATTAATATATCATAAAAAAATATCATATTAATATCACATTATTCAATGATTAGATTTTTTCACTTAATTATTTTTTTAAAAAATGAATTTCACAAATCTAATCATTAAATAACTATCTCTACCCATTAACTTTATTATTTTATGTCAACTTTTCTTTCTCTCTTTAGTTCTCATTTTGAAAAAAAAGTAGAGAAATTGTGTCATACCTAAAAATGCTATAAAATTGCAGCATTGATTACATGTGCCATTGGTGAAAATTGTGGTATTGATTGCATTATAACATTACATATTTCACATATTAATAAAAAAAATTGTATATAAATGTTTAATCAATACCCAAAAGACACTCGTCAACATTTTCCTAAATTTTAAATAAAAATTAAATACATCATATATTTTATTTGAGCTATAAACATTTATGTTATAAAAACCATTAAATATCCTTTTATAAAAGTCAATTAAATGGGCTAAAAATAAATTTCATTAATAAATACTACCTCCGTTCCTATTTAACCGTCCACTTTTAAAGAAAAAATTTGTTTCTATTTAACTGTCCACTTACAAACCCAATGCACTAATAAATACACTTTTCTTCATTTTACCCCTATGTTAATAAATGGTCCACTAATAAAAACTAATGAGAGCCAATAATAGTAAGAGAGATAAAAGAGTAAAATGGAAAGTTTAAAATTTATTTCCATGAAAACGAGAGTAATAATTACATTCCTTAATATGTGTTTTAGTCAAAGTGGACAATTAAATAGGAACGGAGGTAGTATTAAATAAAATTTAAATCATAAAAATTAAATGAATCCAATTCTTTTAATCTTAATTATTAATTTTCTATTACATGTATATATTTAATAGTATGTATATATGTGTGTGTTAAAAGAGTGGTGGAGAGGGAACAAGGGCATGCTTGCCCCCTTTATCTATCTCTTGGTTCACCATTAGACCATGGGTGTCATTCACTCAAAATAATTTTTTTTTTTTTTTTGAGTCGAGTAGGACCAATAGTTGCATATTCAGAATCAAATTTGAGATCATTAATTAGGTTGAAAAAATCTCTTTTAAAAAAATAATTATTATGTAGACCTTAAATTAATAGTTTATTATGGTAATAAATTTGGGGCAGAGAAACTACAAAGGCAAGTAAATTACAGAAATAATGCTTTTGTTCAGGAAACAGATGCACTGACACATCTTGGATGACTTATACAGTAAAGAAGGATGGCAGACATCCGAACGTCCTTCCTAACCTACCTTTTCTTTTTTTTTTTTCTTTATTTTCAGGATTGAAGTGTGTTAGAGATATTTTTAGATGTGAAAATAATGTCCATTCTTTAATTTATCCCATTGAATGAGAGATGGTATTTCCACATCCTTAACAATGTCATGGATCAATGATCAATCAAGTGAGTATTGATAGCTTCTTTTAAAATTAATATCCTATAATCTCAGCCTCATTTTCACTTCGTTATTCAGATCTCTCAAAGATATGATTATTCAGTTAAACTTTCTAAGTTCAACTGCTGGCCTTAAACCCTTCTTTAGGATCTGCTCGTAATATCTTCTCTACCAGATCTTTGGCACTACTAGTTCTAGATATACAAAGCCAATGATCTGATGCCAAATCGATATGTCCACGAAGAGATAGCATCGAGGATACATGCCCTGTTCATTCTCTTCATATAAAAAGGATAAGAAGAAACCGTGGGAAAGATTAAAAATATATACTAGCTCTATAAAAATTAACATCGCGGCTATATGATATGGATCAGTGTTGAACAAACAGCAAAACGCAGGCTGGAATTGTTTAAAAAGGAAGGGGCTTTACCTGCTCAGTGCCCAGAGCAGAGAGCTGAATGTACAATATAACCCTGGCATTCCAAATATCAGCTTCGGGTCCATAACCTCAGGAATAGGCAATGTTCTTCACTTCCCGCCCCAATAAAATAAACAAAGAAACATGAGTATTAATGTTAGTTATACATCTTGCTTCCCCAGTAAATTCTGATTAAATTTCTGGTGCTAAGGATGATGTGAGGAGAAATGAATCAAATTATTCTGGTTAGTAAAAGGAAAGGAATGCTTCGAAACATGGCAGACAATTGAGTCAAAAAATATACACAGAAGACAAGAGCTGGTGGTCTCACAACAACCTCCCACTTTTTAACATTGCTTGCTCAAATGAGCATCTCAGACACCAGCATACATTCATGCATGACAACTGCCACTGTGGTTGGAATACTCATTTGAGCAAGAAACATTAGAAAGCGGACTCCAAATCTCTCTCTCTCTCCCTCTCTGTCACACACATACTTCAATAACAACATATTTATACCAAAAAGCCATTGCCCTTATACAGGAGCTAGGTAAGTGTCACAAGGGCAACCAACAGCTTGCTATATGTGTATGGTTTGGGGGCTTTGGTAGCTACTTGAAAATGAGAGGGTCACTCACAAATAATGCTGGTCCTGATGACAAAGAAACCTCAATCATCTTATTTAAAGTGACTGTAAAGGGCACTGTTAGAGTCTAGTTGAAATTTGACAGTCAATTTAAACATTTAAAATAGAAAGGACTTGTAGTTGCAAATTACCCTTAGAATGGCAGCTCAAGACGGTTAAAGTCCAACCACTAAAAACTAATGGCGGTCACTCTAAGAATGGCAGCTAAGGAAGAGCTCAACCACTAAAACCAATGGCAATGCCAGTCACATCAAGCATAATCGTAAGTCTTGAACATATCGTTGAAGACAAAAAGCTTTAATATATCATGTCATGAACATGAAGGGTCTATTTCAGCCAACGATGTTTCACGGGTAGTTAAGAAAATATTGATTAAATTAAATTGCTCTGAGATTGTCCTGTGATTTAGGAGTTAGGACTCAATTTTAAGTCTTAACTTTTTATTATTCTATGAAATGTTTGATTATGTGCTCCTGAAATCATTCATAATTTCTGTGTTAACTCCTAATCATCATTATTATAAAGAAAATAGCTGTCCACAGAATGCCCTTAAGAAACTGACGACATTTTTCAGACAGGTAGCTAAAGATGATACAGAGCACATGCTTCAACATAGCTCAAGATTTTTTTTTTTAAATCACAACAAAAAAGATAAATGAAAAAAAAATCTTACATCACAAATCATAAATTTATTTTTTGGTGATATAAAATTTCTAAACCACATAACAAATTAGCATGCAAGTGTTGAGGAATCTCTATAATATCAATGATTCAAACTTGCATAAATTTACACTGATAAAACGCATACTCACTCTCCTAAATAGGATTAGTGTCACTCACCCCAAGGGCCAAAGGTGTGAGAACGTTTGAGTAAAGACAAAACAAAATCTTTATAATTGCATAAATATTGCATCTTTTCAGTCTTGGCCACTCTGTTACAATCAGAAACAGAAGCAAACATAGCGAACAGCTAAGACAATAGGAGGATGGATTTTGATACTATTAGCTCCCTAATTGTTGACTGACAGAAGATGACATACATAACAGTCTCTGTTTTGTTTTGAAGCCAAAAAAACAAGAGGAAAAAAATTCTAAAAAAAAAAAAACCTTGATAGAAGTAGACAATAGTCATAGCCAGTGATAGTCATTTGTTTCGCAATTGCTACAACGTAAAACCATAGTTTCGCATATTGATATTAAATCATTTTTGTTAAATGTATTTCGTAAAATGAGCATCACTCATCTCAACTATTGATTTCTAAAATCAATTCTACTCAACTATAAATCAAACAGACACTAAATAATGATTCCCATAAATTGAAAATTTCATGATAACAAGGTTATAAAATAATCTTATCTTGTGGAAATTTATGTTTATCTATTTTTTATAAATATATATAAATTCTGATAAAATATCATTTATTTAAGATTTATAAAAATAAAAATAACTATAATTTTTATATAATATAATACTGTATAATTTAACATTAAAAAATTTAACACCAACATCTCTTGGTTTAAGTGACTAATAGCCCGTTTGTTTTAAATTCTAACTCAACAAAACCGTGATTTTGCATAATTGATTTTAAACAACTTTCGTCCAACGTACTTCGTAAAGCGTGCATCGTCCATCTTAGTTTGTTTGTTTTAAATTCTAATGGAACAAAACCATGGTTTTGAAATTGTTTTTAAATTCTAGTGGAACAAAACCATGGTTTTGAAAATTAATTTTAAATTACTTCCGTCCAACGTACTTCGTAAAATGTGCATCATCCATCTCAACAATTCATTTCTAGAATCAATTCTACTCAACTATAAACCAAACGGATGTGAGTAGAATTGATTCTAGAAATGAATGGTTGAGATGGATGCACGCTTTACGAAGTATGTTGGACGGAAGTGATTTAAAATCAATTTTCAAAACCATGGTTTTGTTCCACTAAAATTTAAAACAAACAGGCTAAGATGGACGATACTCAACTGTAAACCAAACAGACCCTAAGAGTTTGGCTTCTCTTAAATAAGGGATTGACTTTTTTACCCAAATAATATTAAAAAAATAACTATTTACCTAAATAATATTTTTAAAAAACTATTTATTTTTCTGGGGTAGTTTTGGCCACGTAGGAGAGGGAGTGCACACGGTGAATTGTATGGCGTTGGATGAAATAGCGCCTCGTGAAACTACAAATTTTGCTTTACTATGTGGCGCTAACCCAGTTAGAGCCATATGTTTTGTCTTATTATATGACTCTAACTGAGTTAGAGCCACATAGTAAAGACAAATCATTTGTTGTGGCGCTAAAGAAAGTAACGCTTTATGTGAGCCCAAACCTTATGGGCACCCGTAAAAATTACCCGCAATGGGCACGGCAAAAACCCGCAAAACGGGTATGAGTGCGGGTACGAGCAATAGCTCGCATTGTTTGATGGGGATGGGCGCGGGTACGGGCACTATGATGTCCAACCTGCCCCATACCGGTCCTCATATATATAATTATTTAATAAATACTACCATATATAATTATATATAGGGATATAATAATTTTATTAAAATATGTAATATATTTATACATATTTTTAAAATTGATATATATATAATATTATAAATTAAAAATATATTTTTAAAACTATCTATTTGTGTTTTTTTACTTTATAATATATGACTAATTAGTGATAAGAATCATTTTTTAAAACTATGATTACATATAAATATTTTGTCTATAAAAATAAAAATATAATTTCTATAAAAAGTTATATAAATATGTCATTTTATATTATTTTATATTTATCAGTTATATAAACAGTTAATTTTACAAAATATTTCTAAGTCAAGAAATTAATTTATAAATTTTTAGTTTTTAGCCATGAACTTATCAACTATTTTTTCCAAACATAAGATAATGGTCTTGGGTTCAAATATTGGAATATTAGATACACTCACCAAAATATTATGTATATTTACTAAATAAATTATATCAAGAGTAAGTCTATTTAAATACAAAAATCATATTTTAAGTCATTCAAAAAGAATTTTTAACTTAGCAAGTCAACCAATTAAGTAAGTACAACAATTTAATTATTTATTATTATTATTATATTAAAATTTTATTATAATATCTTAAAATTATATACTTATTGAATTTTTTAAATATATAGGCCTATTGACTTACATAAACATTTAAGTCTATAAACCTATTTAGAAATATTTTTATGATGTATTTAAAGGCATGTGTTAGGTAAATATATCATATTCAAACACTAGATATAAAAAATAAGTCACAATTATCTCTTATTTTTTATCATAAACTAATAATATCTAAAAGTAGCATTAAATCTCGACTAATTTTCGTCGAGTTAAATGAACTTACTTAAGGAGTTGAAACTCTCCCAACACATATTTTCTCTATATACAAAACTCAAACTCAAAATCTTATTTTAAAGAATTCAAACTCATTGTCACATGGACCAACATACATTAATGGTCACATCTATTTAAGGTAAAACCTATATCAATCAAACATATTTTCAAATTTTAAATAAAAAAGATTACGTGCCTCTTTGTTTTAAAGTTACAAGCATCTAAAATTACATTGTGAAGACCTAGAATGAGGTTAAGAAATAGTTAGTGTTTGGGTAAAATTTTAGGGGATAAAAGTAAGTTTATATGTGATCAAACTTATGTTTGAGAGGAGTAAGAATTTCTTACTTTTTTGTTGAGAAGAATTACATTTGATTGTGATAACCACAAAAATATAATTATATTTACACATTAAAAGTAATTCTATCTTACCATCCAAATAAAAATCATTTTCTTAAACTTATCTTTACAATATAATTTCCAAACACAAATTCATTTTCTCAAACTTAAATTTACCAAATTTAATTTTATTAAACCTAAGTTTACTAAACTTAATTTTATCACAACTTTAAAACAAACGGACATAACGTTTATTTTACCTCATTTTTACGCTAGTGTTACGGTGAAACTAATTTAAGGTCCCGTTTGGGGTGGTTGTGAGTTTTCAATTTTTAGTTTTAAAAAATTTTAAACCAAGTCTTACAAGTGAAAACTAAAAACCATCTTCAGTGGTTTTCAAAATGGACATTTTAAAAACCACAAAAAGTTATTTTTAGGGTGTGTTTGATTTACTTTTGTTTTTTAATTTTTTAAGAGCTATTTTTCACAAATGAAAATGATTTATTCACAGCATTTTTATCATAAAAATAGAAAAACTAAAATCATTTTTTGAAAACATCTTACGGTAGTTTCAAAATTTTAATTTTTTAAAACTGAAAACAGTCACTTTTCAAAACTATTTTTAAAAACTGTCTATCAAACAAGTTTTTCATTTTTAAAAACAGAAAATGGTTTTTAAAACTGTAAACAAATAGACCTTTAGGTCATGTTTGAGGTAGTTGCAAGTTTTTAGTTTTTAGTTTTCAAAGAGTTTTAATGAAGTTTTTACAAGTCAAAACTAAAAACAAAAAACATTTTTTGTGATTTTGAACGTCTGTTTTGAAAACCACAAAAATAGTTTTTTTTTTTATTTTTAGTTTTGAGTTGTAAAAACTTAGACTAAAATTTTTTGAACTTTTTCAAAATCACAAAAAAAGATTTTTGATTTTTAGTTTTGAGTAGTAAAAATTTAAAATTAAAATTTTTTGACCCCTAAGTTGCTAAGAGTGAAATTCATTTCCATTGCAAAGAATTAAATTAAATGATTACTAGTTAGCTGGTTTCAAATTATTTTTGGGTCGGAAATACTTGTATTAGAGGGGCAAAGGCCCAAAACCAATACAAAGGTGGGGTAAAGGGCCAGAAACCCTCAGAGCTGTGCAGTAAGGGTCTTTACTTTTCGCACCGCATTTTTCTATTCTCACCCCCCATATTTTTTTAAAAATTTGTAAAACCCAAATCTACCATTCAGTTAATTGACTTATGAACAAAAGTGTCCAGAAATGGTTACCGAACAGCCTTATTCGGAAGTTAGATTTTTTTGTAAAAAATGGCTTACGGATCCGGAACCATTCCGGATAGCCTTGTCCATAAGTCAATTAAGTCAATTTTTCTGAAAAAAGTATAACTTCCTGACAAGGGTATCCGGAATGGTTCCTGTGTCTGGAGGTTATATTTTTTTAGAAAAATTGACTTACAGAGCTGTCCGTAAGGTATAGCAACACATGTATCTATGTCTCCTACTCGACTTATGCGGTCTTTACACATACAGTATATAAAACTACGTCGGCACTCATCATCATTCGCTCACTTTTCTTTAATTTAATTTAATTTCTTTTGTTTGCACCCACCATTCCCTTCTTAATTCCTTCTCACCAACATGGCTTCAGCACCTCGATTGATCCCTGAACAAGGTCTTCTTCTCTCTGTGCAAACACACTTACGAAGGGCGAGGGGGCGAGGGGGCGAGGGGGAAGGGTTTAAAGGGAAGGGGGGAGGTGGGAATGGGGGAAAGGGAAAGGGAAAGGGGGGAGGGGGTCGCTGATGATGCAGGAGAAGGGGGAAGGCAGTGAGGGAAGATAAAATGATGGAGGTGGGAATAGCAAAAACTGCGGTGCCAGTAGTAATAGCCTGCAGCAAGTATGTCAAGCATATTTTAGTAAGTACCCAAACATCCTTAAACTTGTGGATCATGGGTTATCATAAAACAGCGAAATATCCATGCCTCAATCTAGTATCAAACTCTATCAATTATTTGTTATTAAAAAAAATCTTATTATAACGTTACAACGATATCTTTAAATGTCTTATTATTTTGTTATATAATTTTCAGCAACAAGACAAAGTTTCGTGATTGACACAATAATATCTTTAAGGAACAATCAATATGTTATCACAAGGAGCAGATGTCATAACAATAACATAAGCACCGGACCAGGTTGAACGCAATCTCTCTCTTTCTTTTTTGCCGTACAGGGGGAAAAGGGGTTCATCTGTTTCTAAATTTTGTACATATTCATCATGTTTAACCATCAACTGGAGAGAAAAATCTCTGCTAGCAGATAGCAGGCAAAGAAGCCGAAGCAAAAATACTTTGTTAAAGCAAGAGCCTTCTAGAAACAAAAGGTGAGTAAGTGCTGAATGGAAATCAGTTCGTGTTACTAAAACCTGTAGAGCCTGAGCCTCCGAACCCAGTAAAACAAGCAATTTATGATCAACTTAATTATTTGCGACGTCTGTTGGTTACCAAGTCTGGGTTGCCTTTCCTCATCATGGCTACAAACTCATCATAATTAATTCTTCCATCCTGCAAGAAATTTGGGAATGTAACTTGCACATGCAATGGATAATCAAACAAGAAGGAAAAAGTAAAGAAGGAAGAATGCAGGGTACATTGTCTGTATCAACTTCCGCAATGATCTCCTTTATTGTTTTCTCATCACCCATATTATACTTTTTAAGGGCAGATTCCAACTCTTCCATTGTGATGTACCTATGAAAACAGAAGCAAGAAAATGAAACCAACATATAATTCAACATCCAAGGCGGTAATGCACTCATGCTGGTATGCTAAAAAAATATGAATGAAAAAGTGGGAAAAAGATTTCTCTCACTATAGCATGAACCCTGTCATGCCAGTGAACAATATGAGAGGACTCTGATGCAAAAAAAAAATCCAAAAAAAAAACAAGATTACCCGCTTTTATCCTTGTCAAAATATTCAAAAGCTTTATATAGGTGGTCCTCTCTTTCCATTCTATTCATGTGCATGGTAGCTGTTATAAATTCAATATAATCAATGGCTCCATTTCCGTCTACATCAGCCTGAGAATCAAATAATTAGTTTATAATAGCAGAAGAAAAACCATCATTGAAATTGAGAAAGTGGTAAACTTGTAATCAAAATATTAAGCAGCTCTAAAGATGGTATCCAACCATTTTCCTAGTGTTTTTATATGTATATGATATGATTATTCAGTACCACCGGAAAATAAGGGAATTCTATAAATGCAGCACATTCAAGCACCAGCCATCATGTACATTACAAGCACAAATCTCAGTTTGGATTTAGATGGTCATCAAGAAGGAGATGAAAAACATGCAGAGAATGAATTGATCCATAAAATCTGACATGTGCAGAGAGTTAGCTTCAGGAAACAAAACTCCACTGGTTAAGCCACAAACATCTAACCCACATACTAGCACAGAAGAAGGGCAAGTGTGTGTGTTTGTGTCTGTTGCTCAAAGATTCCAAAATTATACAATAAAAAATCATGCATTTGTCTCTATGAATGAACTAACATACTGGTAGACTGTTCAGACAACAATTTCATAAACCAACTTATCCTCTATATATGATGAGATTCTATTAGAGTTTAATCCCAGTTAAGTGTTTCAGCTCAAAATTTAGAAATACGATGAAGTTTTATTTACCCGTCAAACATTATCACCAGTTATCATCAAGCAGAGACCAAATCATCTGAATACACCACCAAGCTAAGGTATAATCAAACAAAACTAAAGAAATCTTACCGCTTCCATCAACTGCCTTACTTCAGACTCGGAAATTTTAGTACCCAGTTTGGGGAGACCAGCTTTCAACTCTTCAAAAGTGATTGTTCCACTGTTATCTGTGTCCATGGATTTGAACATTTCCTTCAAGCCAATGATCTCTTCTTCAGAAAGATTCTCAGCAATAACCTGTACGAAAATGAGAGAATTTTCACATATTATATAATCCTTTGATCCAGTTCAGTTAACTTATGAGTTTCTTCTCCTTATTTATTTATTAATTTGTAGTTTTTGATTAACATGTACCATTTTCAATCCTCAAGGCTCTCAATACAATGTTAATTCTAGACATTTTACTAAAAGCTTGATAATGACAACCTTGATCTGCGAAACAAAAATGATGGTAACAGATTGTTTACCTTCAGAGCTACTTTCTTTAGCTTGTTCATTGCCCTGAATTGTTTCATTCTGGTTAAAACAGCAATATCAAGAGGCTTATCGGATGCTCCATCTTCTTTCATCCAGGGATGATCTGGAGTGTATACATTAACATTTTGTTATGGCTGGTTGACTCAAATAAGCAAACTGCCAAGATACAGCTCAAATGCTCCATGCCAGAGAAAAGGGAGAAGAGAAGAGAAGTGGGCAAGAGAAACCATGCAGGTATATGTGTGCCCTTATATGTATAATAAACATATTATTATCATCATATTCCTTTTTTTTTTTGGTCAACATCATCATATTCCTTGAGCAGGTCAATTAACCAAGAAGTGACATAATCCATTTATATCAATACAAAATAAAAAAGGTCAGTAAATGCAGACAAGGTGGCACTGCAGTCACTTTTAAAGCAAAAAAGCTAATTACAAAACAAACTTGTTTATATTACGCTTCAGATAAAACAGAAAATGCAATAAGTTATCTCATAAGGGGGTTATGGCAAGAGACAAAATATACATATGTCCTCACAGTATACACAAAGTAGAGAGAAAATATGCAGTCAAGTTATTTGTAGAAACAATGCTTTTGTTCAGGAAATAGCTGCACATCTCCAGTGACATACATATGTCCTAACCGACCTTTTCCTTTTTTATTATTGTTTAGGGTTTTGGGAGAGGGATTGAAGTTTGTAGAGATATTTTTAGATGTGAAAACTGATGTTCCTTCTCTTTATCCTATTAAATGAGACATGATACTTTCATATCCTTAACAAAACCATGGATCAATCAAGTGAGTAGTGACAGCTTCTTTCAAATTTGATATCCTATTTCTTGCCAGTTATACTTATCTCAGCCTCACTGTCACTTTGTTATCCATCCTACAGATCAGATCTTTCATCTCTAAAAGATATGATTAGAGATTTATATTGTAAGAAATGACTGGCTGGTCCTTACAGTCAACATGATTAAAATAATATAGAAACCACTTCTGACATAAAACAAACTAATTTGCATTTATAATAAAAGTTAAACTTACCAAGGACTTCAACTGCCGAAAGCCGTTCTTTAGGGTCAGCTCGTAGCATCTTCTTGACCAGGTCTTTGGCACTACTAGATATGGAAGGCCAAGGATCTGATGCGAAATCAATATGTCCACGAAGAATAGCATCAAAGATACCCTGCTCTTTCTCTTCATATAAAGGACAAGAAGATAGTGTGAGAAGGATTAGAAAGATATACTAGTCCACTATCAAGGTAAGAATAATATATCAAATAATGGACAAGAAAAGCAACTTGCATATTAAAGCGGATATATCTGGACCAAATCGAAGCTCAAAGTCACGCAGAAAGCTCAACCAGTAAACAAATCTACCAATACTTAACATCCTCAATTTCATAATGGCTATATGACATGGATCAGTGTTGAAGAAGCAGCAAAAATCAGGGTGGAATGGAATTGCTTAAAAAGGAAAGGGCTTTACCTGCCCAGAAGGGTGGGACACCAGAGAGCAGAATGTATAGTATAACACCGGCACTCCAAATATCAGCTTCGGGTCCATAACTTCTACGCAGCACTTCAGGAGCAACATAATAGGCACTCCCAACAAGATCTTTAAATACATCTCCTGATCTCAAAAATGTTAACAAGCATCGCATCACCATTCACTACCACCACCAGTTGTGCTTAAAAAATTGCAATTAGTGAAATGGAACCATTACTAACTAACCAGGCTTGAAAAACACGGAGAGACCGAAATCCGTGGCCTTAAGAGGCGAATTCTCGTCCTTGCTAAGGAACAAGAAATTCTCGGGCTTCAAATCCCTATGCATCACTCCCATGGTGTGACAATTGTGGACCACAGTGACGATCTGGCGACACAAGTTGGCTGCGGCACGCTCGGAGTAATGGCCCTTGGATATGATCCTGTCGAAGAGCTCGCCGCCGGCGCAGAGTTCCATGATGAGGTTGACGGAGTGGCGATCCTCGTAAGCAGCTTTGAGCTCAACGATGTTGAGATGACCGGTGAGGTGGTGCATGATCTGAACCTCGCGGCTAATGTCTTCCAAGTCATCGCGGTGAACGAGCTTGCGCGTGGCGATGGATTTGCAAGCAAACTGCTCCTTGGTGACTTTGTGAGTCACAAGGTATGTCACTCCGAACTGACCGCGGCCTAGTTCGCGGCCGAAGATGTAGGTGGAGCGAACGTCCTCCATGGGTCGGCCCAGGACGCGGCCCACGGAGGAGGGTGGTGGGTTGGGTTTCCGATCGGAGATGCCATTGGAGGGTGTGGCGTCCGAATTCGGTTGGGTTTTGGCAGAGGGTTCGCTGCTGCAGTTACCCATCGAAAAGAAAATAGTAGAATGTCACCGCAGTGGCGCTAGGCAGCTTCACTTGGTTGCTTCTTCTTCTTGTTGTTGAAGCCTTTTTACCAAGGTACAAGGTCGTGTCTTAAAATGGACTTTTGAATCTTTTATGACCGCTGCTAATTAATGGACTTGGATGCATAAAATGGATAGCGTTGACAAAATAACCATATTGAATATATTCATACAAAATAAAATAAAACTATCGCAGTCGCAGAGATTCAAGACGGGATTCTGAAATATCTGTAGTTTTTGGTTTATATTTTTATTTTCTATTTTTATTATATTTTTTATTTTTTAAAATTTTATAAAAAAAAATAATAAATATTATAATTAATTCCACGTGATTAATTTTAAGACACTTCTATTCAACGAGTTTATAAAATCTGCATCTTTCATTTTCAACCATTAATAAAATCAAATATATACAATTGTAAATCAAATGAGGATCTTATTTTACCTCAAATTGCAAGTTGAAATATGCTAACTTCGAGTTATGATTTGTGTCTCAGTTCACATGAGTAGTAATTCAATTGTCATTAATAAAGTGCAAACAAAAGTGTCTATAAAAGGGATTATACCAAATCAATTCATGAGATATGGAGAATGTGGTATATTCAAAAGATATTTCAAAGCAATGAATCTTATTTGCCCTTTCTAAAGATGTTCCAAAGTAGTGAATCTCATTTGCCCATTGTTATGATGAGATTTATAAAGATCTTGAGTCTTGAGTCAGGTGAAAATGTAAGTGGTTATCTACCACCGATGAAGGGATCTCAATGTCAATTGTATGCCATAATAATCATGGGTTAAGGAGGAGGGAGTGGATATCTGAAAGTTACCTGGGTGCATAAAAAAGCGAAAAAATCTATCTACCACATCCAAATCCTAAATTATATTTGGTTGGGCTGAAGAATACTTATATTAATCTAAGCCTAAGGGTGACTTGAAACAGATGTGATTGGTCAACACCCTAATAGACAAAAGAGAAATATGAAAGAAAGATGGAGAAAAATAAGAGATGTAATAGATAATATAATATGAAAGAGAAAAAGAGATAGATGGAGATGATGAGTGTTTACACCCTTTATCATATACAAAGTATCATAATTCTTTGTATTTTTATATATTAATATGTTAGTTATTAAATTTTCATAAATAAGTTTAAAGAAACCTTTGTTATATAAATAATTGTGTTTAGACATCAAGCTGAGGGTTAGACTTTTCAACTAAAGTACAAACATTTTATTCTTTTTGTTGAAACTTCCAAGTCTTCCAAAAGAGAACAAACAAGTTTTTTTTGGTGTCTTAAAAAACACTTGTTTATGGGACAAACAGTGAGGCCCACGTCAACTTTCAAAGCTAACTCCAAATGATTGAGCCCATGTTTTTATATTGAGTTATGCTTGGAGTAGGAAATTGCCTAGATTGTCCATTTGAGCTATAATCTTGTTTGTATTGTGATCTGTTTGGGGGGAAAAACACTTAAACTAAAATTTCTTTTTTAAATGAATAATTTAGTTTTGAGTAACTTCTTTTATTTATTTATTTGCAAGTAATGCCTAGATTTCAAATACTCAATATAATCTAACTATTTTACATTTTTACCTGCAGGCATTTGCGGGTAAAACTCATCACTAGGTGGATTTGGGTATTTAAATAAGTACCCACAAGTGTGATAATGGATTTCTTTCTCCACCTTCTTAATGGGGTGAGGATTAGTAATGAGGGTACTTGTGTTCGTGTATGTGAGTACCCTATATATTATTTAATTTTAAATATTTCATTTATTTAATTATAATTTATATAAAAGATATTTTAAATTATATTATTTTGAAGTTTTAAAATTTTTTTCTTTGTTTTACCAATTAATATCCATGAATATTCATAGATTTTCATGGATATTCACAAATTCATTTAAAACCCCTTTAATAAATACCCATACATATATAATACGAGTATGAGATAGATCTTCATTTTCATACACGAATGACAGGTAAGTAGCTACTCTCTCCGTCTCTTTTTAATAAATATTTAAGATAAATATTTAATATAAAAAAGAATCAGATTACGATAGGAATAAAATTGAAAAAATAACATTTATTATTACATTGATATCTTAAAACGACACTTATTTAAATACAAATTTAAGATTCTAACATGACAGTTAGAAAGAAATAGAGAAAGTATATATTTGCGCAGTATAGATAAAATCGTCCCCACTCCAAAAACTTTTATTCAAGAAGTTGAATTAGGAGGTTCTCCCTAATGTAACAACACATTATTGCATTAGAATCAAATTCATAAATTATAAAAATAATAAATGTTTTATTAAATAATTTTTTAATATATAATATATTTTTTAAATAAAAAAAATATGTGCTAATTCACACCAATGAAGGCCGAATTATCATGAATAAGTGCCATAGATTAAAAATTTCCACAAGGAGTCATTATAAGGCCTGTCACTTGAATAACAGCTACTTTGGAAATCAAAGCCATTCTTTATCCGGGAAAACTTAATCTTATGTCACCCATTGAATATCTTTGATCTTTTTTTTTCTTGTCTAAAGTATAACATATTCTTTGCTATCCATCAACTATTATACCGTTTGCTGAAACAAAATCGGAATATATGAGTCACTAGCATGCATATCGAATTGTAAAACAACAGTAATCCAATATTCTACCCACTCAATATACGAAATCTTAATGTCTCATAATTTATTTTTTATATGTTATAAAAGTATTTATTATATATATTTTTAAATAAATTATTAATTTTAAATCAAGATGTATATGAAAAATAATATATGATAATTATCAATAAAATAATTTTTTCAATAAAATAAATTTTTAAAATTCTCAAAATAAAAATATCAAGTACTTATGTCTTTTGAATTGTAATTCATTTTTAGTATCTTCAAAATATTAGTTATTTTTTATATTTCATAATTTTTTCTCTTTCATGTTACAACTAGTTCATTTTTTTTTTCTTTTTAAATTGATTTGATCATATTAATATAAAATAAAGTTTTTAACTAACTACGTGAATATATTACCAAATAATAAATACATAATCTTTAATTAAAAATCGACAATAATTTTGCACACTCCTTAGACTATAAAACCCACTTGTTGAATCCACTAGGGTAGGCCTAGTGGTTGAGGGTTAAGGTAGTTTAACATGAGGTTCTAGGTTAAAACCTCATTGCTTTTCTTGTATAAAAAAAAAAACCACTTGTTGTAAGATCCTTCTCAGGCTTGTACACTCTTATTCTGACAAGACATGCTGGTGTTAGTTTTAACCGTTTTGTTTTAGTTTTTTTTTTTGACATTTGGGCTTCCATATAACAAAAAAAAAATCAACAATAAATTATTCATTACTTAAAAAATTCCTATTAATTAGTGAAAAGTTTAAAAAATCTTAAGGAAATGTTTTCATTAAAGTTACTACTTATATTGTTGATCAAACTTATTGTGGCAATACTATGTTTGTGTTAGTTTTAACGGTTTGTTTTAGTTTTTTTTTTTGCCATTTGGGCCCATGTAATAAAAAAATCAATAATAAATTATTTATTACTCAAATAATTCCTATTAATTAGTGAAAAATTAAAAATTTCTTAAGAAAATATTTTCATAAAATTTATTACTTATACTAATATTCTTTATATTAATTCTTATTTTATTAAACATATTGATAGATTTAGATTAGTATAGGTTAATAAAGATTATATTATAATAATTATAATAAACAATAATAATATGCAAGTAAAAATTATCTAATAATAATCATTTTTTAGAAAACAATGTAGAGAAATTACATTGATTTCATATATTGATTTCTATTTTGTATAATAGTTACTATGAGTAATTTTATAAAAAATAAAAATAAAAATTTAATGTTCAAAACAAAGTAAATTACCATGATGTAAAATGTAATAGTAAGTCTATCATAACATAGAGATAGTGCACAAATGAATAGTAGAAAAATGTAAAAATGCATCTTACAACATTGTAGAAGTACAAATAGATGGATTAAATAAATTTTTTATGTTTCAATTAATTTTTTATATTTAATGAAAATAATATATTTAAAATTTGAAGAGAAAAACATAAATGAATGTTAAACAAATATATGAGGATAATTTATTGTTAAATAACTTTTTATTAGGTAAACCAATTTTATTAAATATTTTAAAATATAAATTTTTTTAATTATTTTACTCGTTGTATTTTTAAATTTATTCTTAAAATCGAAAAATTGTTTAATATATAATATATTTGCTAGTTTAATTTTAAAATATATAAGATTATTTCATACCTCATTTTTTTCTCTGACTCGCCCTTTTCACATCACATCAATTATCATATCTTTTATATTTTATCTTCAATTTTTTTTCTATCCCTCTCTACCATACACTTCCCACGCCACAAAAATGGGTTGTCAAAATTTTAATACTCTTGAAAAAAAAATGACCTTTTCCATAGTAATTTATTTTATACTTCCTTTCACACTATATTTTTTTCATCTCTCCTTTTCTTTTTTTTTTTGTGTTAACCACAGGTATCCCCTATTACCAGGGGCAATCGGCTTAGTCACAGTTAAGACTCCTCTCCCCTCCCGAAGAGTGTGTTTAGTGGGGATCGAACCCGAGAGTTCTTCCCACAATCTTAGCCTGCGTTGCCAACTGAGCCACAACCTTTTGATTCTCCTTTTCTTTCTCATCACATCAAAATACTATTTTAAATAAAGCAAACATATTAAAATAATATTTTTTCAAATAAATAGTAAAAATAATCCAATCAAATTCCATAAAAAGATCACATCAAAGTACTATTTTAAATCAATCAAACATATTAGAATATTATTTTATCCAATGAATAGTAAAAAGAAACCCAACTCACTATGAATGCTAAAAAAAATAGAATTTCAATTGTAAATAGTAAAAAGGTGAATCATGCTCTTATTTAATTGTAAAAGTGTATATAGATAGATTATAGATATACAAACTCTAAACTATTAAACAAATATATTTTCATAATTAACCGTAGAGCATAATAATTAATGAATAGTTTGTCAAATATAATAAAATATTAGTTTTCAAAATTTTTATTTATTTTAATTCTTAAATTTACAAAAGTATACGAAAAAATAAAATGATGTCTTATTCGGTTATACCTGCTAAAGGCTAGATTATAACCCACAAACAATAGTGACTCCACATGTTATTGATAAAATAAATTTTTTATTAATTAAACCAATTTATTAAATATTTAAAAAAATATATTTTCAAATTATTTTAATTGTTATATTTTAAAATAATTTTTTAATTTTACAAAAATATTTGTTTAATATATAACATGCTAGTTTAATTTTAAAATATGCATGATCTTTTCACACCTTTTTTTTATTGTAAGGATTCTCTGCAATGTTGCATCCTCTACAACAAATATTACCTGAGACATGGCCAGGGATAAGCTACGTATTTTATTTACCTAGTGATTTTGTAGCTAATGTTTGCTGCAGAGGATCCAAATCCCTTTTTTTACCACCTCTTTTCCTTTTCTATCACATCAATTATCACTTCTTTCACATTCTCTCTTCATTTTTGTTCTTTCTATCTCTTTTCTCCTTACACTTCTCACACCTTAAAAATGTGTTATCAAATTTTTATACTTAAAAAATTAATGATTTTTTTATCATTTTTTTATTTCACACTTTCTTTCACACCTCATTTTTGTCACATTTTTCACTTTATCCCTTTTCATTTGTTCTTTCTATATCTCTCCTTCCTACACTAACTACAACCAAAAAATAAGGTGCCAAAATTTTACACTCTCTTTTACACATAATTTTTTTTCATCTCTCTCTTACTTTTTATCACATCAATTATTTTACATATCTTTATTTTTTTTCTTTTCCTACACTTATCGCATCCCAAAAATAAGGAATTTTAATATTATTTTAAAAAATTAGCCCGCAGTACCTATCCCTTAATGTCCAAGAATATCCCAAAATCTCACATAAAATTTGGTAAAGCAAAAACCAACTACTCTTCAAACTTCATAGGCCCGTAATAACAAAGTGTTGACCACAAAAAAAAAAAAAAATTGAGCACAAATGAACAATACCCAAAAAGTTGTTATTATGTAATATTATAGATAGATAGATGTTGACATCTCACTTTGAATTAAAACTTTTAGAATTTTACTTTGTGCGGGTTGTTATTAGACATGACAATCAAATTTGAAACTCGTGGATATCGACCCGTTTCTGCACCGACATTGACGGGGGAAACCCGACCCTGAACTTGTCCCGCCTTTAATGGGGGTGGGTTTGAGGTGCAATAATTCATTCTGCCCCGCCCCCGCCTCCGCCCAGATATAATAATATTAAATAATTTTAATTATACTAATAGTTAGATAATAAAGGTAAACTTACCTTAAAATATAATATGGTTATTGAGCCTCTTATTTTTTTAGCATTATGAATATCTATATTTACATATTAACTTGAATTAGAATATATTAGATATATATAGCTTATTTAAAGCAAGTATTCGAGTTATAAAAAATAAAGGAATAAATAAAAAATAGAGAAGATAAAATCTCTGCTATTTTTTCCAAACCCGACAATGACTTACGGGGATGAGATTGAGTTTCATAATCTCATATTCGCTTCCATTAAACTCAAATCCAAACTTATCCCGACTTTTATGGGGACAGGAACGGAGAGAACAATACCGATCCCTACCCGCCTGTTCTCATGACTAATTATTATTATTATTATTATTATTATTATTATTATTATATATAACGCTGCCAAACTTTGAGATGAATAGAGTTTGGTAATCACTTCTGACCAGGGGTATAGCCGTATATTATATTGATATAACTTACCTGCTGCCCTTCCACTTGCATAAATTAAAAGCGATATCTCATTCAAAATTCTTAATTTTTTTGAAGGAAAATTTCTTAAATTAAATTGACTGCCTCATAATAGATAATACACACGTATATAAGAAGGAAATACAGATTTTCAAATGATAAGGTTTATCTATGTGAAAATTTATGTATCTCTTATTGTATTAATTTATAATTTTTAATAAAGCTTCACTTATTTAATATCTATATATGATAGAATAAATAGAAAAATTTTATATAATTTTTTGTCATATGAAAATTTAACGTCGGGAAAATTTTCCATATTGGAGGGACATGATATAATTTTGTAATTAAGAATATTGGAACAATATCTTACAGAAGTTAAGGAATATGAAAGGCATATATGACATCATATGCATACATGAATGGCTCGGAAACTTGGAGCATTTTTGGGAGATAATCGTATAAAGCAGAGAATCCAGCAGATCACCGAACAAGGGGAGGGGGAAAATTCTTCCAACTGTGATTATGTTAACAACTTGGTATCTACATTCCCTCAGGACATAAAAAATTTGAGACATGAAAATCTTTGTCAAGGGAGAAATTCAATTAACGAGGGTTTTCTACATGAGTAGTTCACTGTTCAAAATATTCCTTTTGCATGTCTCTCTTTTATTTATATACAATTGTGCAGAGAAAGATCTTCTCTAAAGATTTTTTTTTATGTTCCATGAAAAACATAGTAATAATAATATTTACACAAATTAATTCATGAATTATTACCTCTAATCAATTATAATAAGATTTTATATATAGTTTGGTGTATTTTTTTTTAACGGTGTACAAGAAAAGTAATGAGTTTTGAACCTAAAATCTCATGTTAAACTACGTAAACCCACAACCACTGGGCTTAGTGTGTAATGAGTTCTGCCTTTGGTAAGACACGAATGTTATAAATGGATGAGAAGACAGTTATTTTGTGAGGAAAATAAAGAAAAAAATAAAAATAAAGTTTGCAGGGAGAAAAATAAAATAAAAGAGACAATAAAAATGAAAGATTCCTCTACAGTTACCTTTTTTGTGTTAGAAAACACATTTTTTCAAAAAAAAAAATTAGAAGATGAAAATACAGAAGAGGATAAAATGAATTTAATTAACTTATTTTATAAGTTGAAATTAATCTCTTTATTTAATTTCTTTATAAATAATTAATTTCAAATTATGAAAAATGTTGTATTTATTTTACCTTTTTTATTAGTTTATTTTATTTTTTTCTCGTAGATAGTGATGACCCTTAGTAGTGGCGGATCTAGGACACTAAGCTAGTGGGGGAAATTTATTTACAAAAATAGAAATCAATCATAATTATTATCATAGATGCGAAGGAATGAAATGTGAGAGAGAATAAAGCTAGCTAATAATTATTACTATTAGAAAAAAGGTAAAATCTCACTATTAAATCAAATATTTGGATAAAAAATAATAATAATCATATCAGAAAATAAGAATTAGGGGGCAGTGGATTCAAATACATAAAAATAGAGGGGATAAAATACAAAAATTCACAATATTTACTATTAGTTTTATCAACGTCACCGAATAATTAGGAAATCAAAATCCTCCGTAATTATGTCATAGTTATTCCGTAACTAAAATTGGCTTAGATAAGAGGCTGACGAAGATCCTTACACATGAAAATGTGATGATCCTCTGATCATATCTCCACTCATCAAGGGTTAGTGATGGAAATAGAAATAAGCTTAGTGATGGAAATAGACACTTGACATGCGATAAGATAATCAGTTAGGGTCCAGTTGATTTACAGTTGAGTAGTCTAGAAATGAATGGTTGAGATTAATGATGCATGCTGTTAGTCGAAAGTGATTTAAAATCAATTTTTAAAACGATGGTTTTGTTAAATTAGATTTTAAAATAAACAGGCTATTAGTTCATTCTGTACAGTTATAGGACCCAAAGGACGTGTGTGTATCTTTTTTTCTTTTTTTTCTGTTGCCTATTATTAATTCTCACTTTCTCGATCTGTGCCAGTTTGGGATACCTTTAATTAAAATAGCTCGGTTGACAGAAAATTGCATTATCTGAAAATTTCCGATTCTAATTCTCCCTCCATGGAGTATTATTGAGGCTAAGCATCTTCTTATCTAGAGATTGATTATAGTTCCATTTCTCCTCCTCTGAAATTATTATCGTATCAATTCTTTTGCTCGATATACCCCTAGCTATAGGCCTATCTTAAGTCTTAACTTCTTCCCCCAGTTGCGCCAACATCTCCAACCTTCCCCCCTGAAATCATTCTCTTTCTCTGCTATATATACTAACCACATACACTATGCTCATTCACCACTTGTCATTTCATTTGTTTAGTCATTTTGATAAACATTCAAGAGGCTCTGAAGCCTTGTACTTATTATTGTGGAGAATGAATGAGAAAATGGAAAGCATTCAAATTAACATTCCTACAAGTACAACTACTAAACCCGAGCTGCCTGAAATTGGCACAAAATCTGGAGCCAGCAGCTGCACTATCTCGTGTAAAGCTTGGCTTCAGATTCAGAGTGTATGGGACTTTTGCAAGGAAGATAGCAGCAGAGTAATATTTCCACTAAAAGTTGGACTAGCTGTTCTTCTAGTGACTCTACTCATACTATTTCAAGCCCCTTACCAAGTCTTTGGAATTGGACCCAATATCGTATGGGCCATTCTCACTGCTGTCCTCGTCTTCGAATACACTGTTGGTATGTTGCTACTTGCTATTTCATATACATATTAGCTTGCCATTGCATGAAAATATCAAATAAAAAAAATACTAATTAACTGATTAATTTGTAAAGTCCAAAATTTGTTGATATGAATATGCATATATTCATGCAATGCATTACATATCAATGCATTATATATCAATTAATGTACTTTATAAATTGAAATTTTGATGGGAATTCTGAAGGAGAAACATTCAATCGAGGATTTAATCGAGCACTGGGAAGCTTGCTGGCGGGAATCTTGGCCATTGTTGTTGCTCAGACAGCGCTTTGCAGTGGTCATGTTGCTGAACCTATTATTATTGGTCTTAGTATATTCTTGATCGGTAATTATATTTATATATTCATGTTACAAATTTGTCATATAAATATAAATAAAAGTCTAACTAATATATATATACCATCGTTCAGAAATGAGAATGGTGTTAAATTAATCACATGATATTTTGATATGCAGCGGTTGTTACGTCATTCATGAAAATGTGGCCATCGCTGGTGCAGTATGAGTACGGGTTCAGGGTCATATTGCTAACCTACTGTTTGATCATAGTGTCTGGCTATAGAATGGGTAACCCAATTAGAACTATGATCGATCGATTTTATACAATCGCCATTGGAGGAATAATATCAGTTTTGGTGAATGTCTCTGTTTTTCCTATATGGGCTGGGGAGCAACTACACAAAGAGCTGGTTACAAACTTCGAATCACTGGCAGATTCACTTGAGGGTAAGGTACCTCAGCTCCAATAAATTAAGATGAAAAGAAAATTATTTCAGTCGCATGAAAAATCTATAAATAATTAATTAAGTAATTATGTCTGACAAGTTAAATCGGAATTTAGCTTTAATTTAATTTAGGTGCTATATTTTCTTTCATTTGCCACATGTAGTTTTACCAACATATTTTTCTTTTTATCACTATATTATTATCAGAATGTGTTAAGAAATATTTAGAGGAGGGATCAGAAAAGTCTAAGTTCACCTCAGCTAGTGTAGATGACTTTGCAGACGAACTAGCTTATAACAAGTGTCAAAGCGCCTTAAATTCAGGGCCAAAGCTTGAGACTCTGGTATGTGTTCATAGAAACAACACCATTTGTTTTCTCAGTTTTTGTTTTTTGAGTGTGCTGATATATAAAAAATAATTTGCGGTTATTCTGCTCTGATTACAAGGCTAATTCAGCAAAATGGGAGCCACCACATGGTAGATTCCTGCAGTTCTTGTATCCATGGTCACAATATGTTGAAGTAGGGGCAGTGTTGCGACACTGTGCTTATGAAGTTATGGCACTCCATAGTATAGTTCACTCAGAAATTCAGGTTGTATTCTTAGCTAGTCTCTTTTAGCGTGTGTACATGGTGTTGGTGTGCATTAATTCCGTGATCAAATATAATCGTGTCTGATAAATAAATTATGTTCAATTGATCAAGAAGAATATTCGTCAATTTGCCGCTCCATGCATGTTGAGGCCAGAAGCTCGAGAATCTTTCATGAAATTTTGAAAATATATTCCATGTCCGATCGAGACATATTTAAAGAAGGATAAAATAACTTTTACTTTATCAGAGTTGAGTTTTTATTTTCGTCATGGAATGCACAAACTATAGACTTAGTATTTGTTTGATTTATATTTGTGTAGAATTGATTCTAGAATCCATGGTTAATGGTTAAAAATTAGTGATGCAAACTTTATTTGAACGGTAATTTAAAATCAATTACGTGGAATTAATTCTTCACATTTCATCCGAATTTTAAACAAACATGTACTTAGTAACATGGCTTTGGTGTAGTGAAATTCTCTTTTAGTGGTTGGTTTTCAGGCACCCTACAACCTGCGGGTTGCGTTCCGGTCAGAAATCCAAGAGGCATCAAAACAGGCTGCAGAGCTAGTAAGGATTCTGGGAAGAGACATTAGCAGCATGAAGTGGAGTCTGAAAAACTCTCATATTAAGTGTGTTCACCGCTCTACCGAGAGGCTGCAACGTTCTATGCACCTCCATTCTTATCTACTCACAGCCACTTTTGAATCCCCCGTGCCTGCAGATATTAACCCTTCCAAGCCCCTTTTGAATCTCTCTCATACCCTGACATCATCCACCCTTTACCACTTACCAGATCAAACGGGAACGGTTGAGCTTAAGTACCCAAAAAAGAACTCAAACCCACTAGCTCAAAACATTCCAATAGAACAAGCAATAAAGAAGCAGTTGAGAAGGCAACATTCTTGGCCATCCAGAGATCAAGTGGGTGCCTTTGAAGAAGAGGACTACTTGTTACCTAGGATGAGAACTTTAGAGAGTACTGCAGCCTTGTCACTGGCCAACTTCACTTCCTCGCTCATAGAGTTTGTGGCCAGAGTTGACCACTTGATAGAGGCAGTTGATAAGCTTTCCAAGATGGCTAAGTTCAAGCCTGACGAGTACATTGTAGAACGAAATTAAAGGTGCAGTTCTGATGTCCAAATGCTTATTGCGGTAAGGCCTAGGGATTATATTGAAAAACCTTCCAAGTTAAAGAAGTAACCCATGTTTGACTCAACTAATTAATATATTCCTGCTTGAGTAATGATATAAGTTTTATGTACTAAAGCTTTTTATTTAATAAATAGAAATGGATATTTTGTACTTTGAATTTACTTACTTCAAAAATATAATAATCAAAATATTCTAAAAAAGAGGAAAGAATAACTGAATAAGCGCAGTTGGCCGGGCCTTAGAAATTGCAAGCTTTTATACAAACTAAAATTTAAAAAATGCGTCACATAATTGAAGTTATTAAAACTTTATTTTCGAATAAAATAACAATTTTTGCAATAACTTAGGGGACATAATTTATGAGGATTGCAATGAAAGGTAGATCATTAACTATTCCTAAAAATGATACAGGTACTATGTAATTTTTTTCCTGGAGCCGCGCGCCACCAAGAAAATTTAATAAAGGGAGTGCGAATAAAACTGGAGATCAATGCGTTCTTGATGCCTTTGTACTGAACTTATACTGCATTTCTTTTAACTTCTATTGAACAATTTCAAATAAGGTTACTGCAGCAAAGACGAGAAAGAGAACGCCTCCTGTGTAGGCAATAACCTTCAAAAGGAATGAAAATATTCTTTAGTTCATAATCATAGCTGCATGATAATTCCAAAACAGATACACAAATGGAGGTCCATATTTCAACCTACTGCATTATCTAGTATATACAGAATATATAGTGTGGTCAGAAAAACATCAACATTTTCGTATGGTTATGATAAGGTGCTCAGCTCTTAATCACCCCAACCAGCAGGGAAACTTCACGTCATCTATTATCTTATCAAGGTAAAAGAACACGTTCCTTTCCAATATGGTCCATCCAGATGAACGTCTAACATGTTGCTGCTGTTCATAGCAATCATATATATTTTATACTGGAATTTCCGGACAGAAAATTATCCGCAGACGAGTTCCATGAGCCACATTTTCTTTGTAACACTAATTCAAGAAAAGCATTTTGAAATCATGTCTCAACTTCCACTATTTTGCTTAAGATTGCACCCTTTCAGTTTAATTGATTAATGGATGGTATCTAGAGTATTATGTATCTAGAGTTCCAAATTATCGAAATCTGGTCCATTTGTGCAAAAGTTGGAACTAACAGAACATAGCATATGAGGAATGGAGGCTATAAGCCAGAAGTTACCTTCTCTGACAAAAAACTCCCCAGTAAAGAGCCCCCAAGTACAGCTAGCTGCACATAGAAGATACAGAGAGAATATAAATTATGCACATTAGAATCTAACATATCTAACATGATAGTTAAGGTCTTCCACGTACTCCCTCCGGACTTGAATATAAGCAAAAAAAACTCATATTTGGTGGACTAAAATATAAGCAAATCTTAACTAATTTCACCCTATTTAATGAGATAAACCCAAAATGTCCTTTGATTTTACTTTCCAACCCCTCTATTTAATGAATCATGTGTCAATAGAAAGAGAGTGTGTCCACTTCATACAATTTTCAATAAAATTGAATGTAGGGTAATTTAGGCAATGCAAGTACTTTTTACATGATATCAAGAAAATTTAATGAGTTTAACCAACTTTCTTAATAAGTGTGAATTTAGTTATTTTTGCTTATATTCAAGTCCGGAGTAGTATAGATTTATTTAGTTTATTTTGTTTTTTTATCTTGTTGGGACTTGGGACTTGGGAGTATTAAATATTGCTTATCAGGGGAAAAAAAACTTCAAACCTCTTTAAGCAAACTAACAACTTTTAGAATGTTCAAAAGGCACTTAGAAAATGGGTGCAAGTAATTACAGTAGCTGTTTATTTATATATTTTCCTTTTTTTTGGTTCCCTTCAATTAGAGATTTTGGCAAATCCGATTTGTATATACTGCTCCTGAAGCTTAAAATAAATACCTTTATGTCAATTTTAAACAATGTATTTACTGTTACTTTGAAAGAGCAGATCCCCCCATATTCAGAAGTTGCATCAATTTATTACTGGAAAAAGAAATAAAGAGTTACCAAAGTTGCAACACCATGACCGGCAAGTGATCCAGCTATGACTCCAAGGGGTGAAGAAGCTGCTGCAAGGGCTGAATAGTAGGGGAAAAAATAGTTCAGCATATTTGATGGTGAGTTCAGTGCATGACAAGAAGCAGGATAACATGTTTTGCAATTTGAGACGAACGAAAATTCAACAAGCAAATGATAAACTAAAATTGTACTGATCCAAATCCATTGACGCTCTAAACTCTTTCCAGACCAAGCATACAACTCAGCTTCAAGATTTGTTATTATCAATATATTTATTTATTTACACATTAGTTTCTTTAATAGGGACTTCAGTGCATTATGTTTTTTACTCCTATAATAGTATGCTATATGAGCCAACAATTCTTTTAGCACTCACCAATTGTGGAGAAAAATGATTTATCACCCCATTCAGCAACAAAAACTAAGAGAAAAGTGCTAACAACTGTACTAGCAGCAGCTAGTATCCCAGCACCATTTCCAGAAAATTCTGAAACTGCTAGCTCTGCCTGGTTAAGATAGGAACCATTAAATTGTAGCAATCTTAAAAAACATTATGAACCATTTCAAATTGACGAATTTAAAACTAGGCTTAAGCAGTACTCATGTATCCAGCACATTATACTACAAATGCCAAATATTACCTCCTTCTGCTCATCATCTGATTTTTGTCCATCACTAGATGAGGCATCTAGCAGGGTAGAGACCCCAAAGTATACCTGAAGTCAGTTCAGTATATCTTAACTTAGTGTTGCATTTAAAAACAGAAAAATGTAAAGGATAAAATCATGTGGCATAGCAAACACTAATGCATTTGCATAAACATGGTGATGGAGGTCATATTTACCAATAGGCAAACAGCAGCAATGTCATCAATAGGTAAATCAGTTTCTCCAAACCTGAGCAAAGCACCCTATTAGATGAATATTTGAGAAATCATTCTTAATTTCTAACTGGTGATGGTTTCCCGTAAAAATATTAATCAGATAGTAAGTTAATTTCAAGTCACTATAAATCCAAAGGATGGCACAGAAAAATAGTAACAATATTCATAGAAAACAAGAAACTTGGGGAAACTAAGGACATCTATGCTATGCATCATAAGGTAACCAATTAATTTTTTTGCAAATGAATAGAAGCGTGTTCCAAAGAAATTTAATGTTGTATTATGATAAAACAGCTTTATGGTTGGTAAAAGGCTCATCTGAGTTGAAAAGCAATATTGTGAGTCATTTTCAAAACCTGAAGCCTATACAGTGTTCATTGTATTGTTTCATGTTAACATGAAACTTAGTATGAAGCTATGAATACATTGTTATTTGTAACATGTGATGAATTATATAACTATTTTCACTCTTTACGTATGACCAAGTCATATCACAGAGTTTATAAACAAATCAAGAGATAAAGAAAAAAAAAACCTGAATGGCAAGAGTTCATCAACATAATGAAAAGTTCGTCCAAGTACAACGGATATGACAGTCATTGCCCTGCCAAAAACAAATAAATCAATAAATACTAATTGGCATTATATAAGGGAAAATTAAATAACTCATCAAATTGCCACTTGAACTTGATGTATAACAGAAAATTATGTACATTATATTGAATAGGTGGCATTCATAAAAGTAGCACTCAATGTAAAGGTTGACAAGGTTATTTGACTTCTAGATACGACATGAGCCTGAACAATTCTGTAAAAAAGCACCAGTTTGTCTTTCCAGAAGGTATGTGAAGTGAACCATTAAAGCCTACTGATATGATCCACTAGCTAACTCAGTTGAGAATTTTGATTAGCTAGTTTCATTATTCTAGGTTGTGAAAATATTTTCACTGTAATTGCTTGCGTAAACTTATCAAGCATGGTGATGGGTACTGAGTAATCATGAAAAAACCCATCAAAACAAAGTATAAAATATTAAAATGCAAGGGCATCTAAATCACCGTGAAACATTAAAACATACGCAAGTGCGCCAAACGTCCCAATGAAAACAACACCAGCTGAATTCCTAGCTGCTAACAGTGCCTGCATAAGACACAAATACCCAAATAACTGGGGTCATAACATTTTCCTGGTGATATTGATGATTATATTTATCCTTGAACATCAGGAATCTCTTACTTTCTAGTCTCTTTTCAAGAAAATGGGAAAGAATGAAGAAGGAATTCTCTTCTCGAAGAACATTCACAAATTTAAGTAGTTAAAACCAAAGGCAAAACTCAACAGCATGGTCTAGAGGTAGGTCTATGACTTAAATCAGTTAACACAAGAAAGTAACTTTAATTTATATCAGAATGAATAGTGCGCAATGCATTACAATAAACTTATTTACAGAGCCATCTCACCAAGAAAACTTGTCGAATAAAACTTAGTTATGATTTGTCAATTCGTTTCTTCTTTTGTTTTGCATTTGGTTTGAAAGGAATGAGCCATTTATCTATGTCCACTTACTGCAATGAAAAAGGTCTTGTCTCCCAGTTCAGAGAAAAATATTAGCAGAAACGCCTGCGATAGAGCATAAAAGAAGAACATATATTAGTCTTTTGAGGGGCACAGTAATTTATATCCAACTGATTTTACTTAAAATGGTAAAAGCATAACAGAGTTCACCGTAAATCTGTAACTAGCACCAAACTAACTATTATTATATGTTAAGTGAGGGAAAAGAGGAGCTGCATGATGGTCCATAATCAAATGTAGTGTATTGCTATGCTTCATTTTTCCTTTTATTTAAAAAAATAATAATAATTGTGATTATAGAAGTGAGGTGACAGGGAGATTTTCCTAACTGAAGCAAAACCTGTGCTTATGTCACCGACATCCCCAAAGAAGGGAATTGGACTCAAACCAGAGGCAAAATCAGAAGCAGCAGCTGCTGGATAAGTCTCTTCAAGTGTGAGGAACGCAAAGAATAGCATAAACTTCACAAGTCCGATGGATCCATTGTCGCCAGCTGGTGGAGCTAAGTCACATTCCCAATTGGAGTTGTCAGCATCTGACCCCGAATTGTGACAATTCTTGTAAGCACGAGTGAATCCCTGTGTGAAAATAAAAATGTGTCGAAAACCAACGACATTGGCGCTAATCAGTAAAATTAAAAGTTGAAAACAGGAAATTACCCCTGTACCCCGAAGCTTATTAGCAGTGGTGGAAAGGAGCATTCGCAATATACTAGTTTCATTTCGGAGAATGGAAGGTGAAGATTGGAGAGTGAGGTGGCTATGGGTGTTAGAACGGGGAGTAAAAGAAGAGAAGGTGAATGGTTTGGGAAGCGAAGGGAGTGAATGTGGGCGTGGCAAGCTGTGTGAGTGTAAGTGCATAAGCATTTCTAATTTCTATGGCACTTTCCTCGGCTGACTGCTCTTCTTCTCCTCAATGAGTCCTCTCTCTCTGTTTCCAATTTCTTGGATAAGCCCCGCGCCACCATTCACCAACCAACTCTCCCTGCTTGTTATCTCTTATGCCACTTCCACACTCATCAATTAACTGTCATATTATTGGGCCCAAAGTAATAATTCTGAATTTTATATAGCCCAATCAGACCCAACCTCATTTTTTTTTTCAAAGACCCAACCTCTTATAATCCTCAAGATTGGGTTGGCCCTTCCAAAATATGGGCCCAAACAATCTGATCGCGATCAAGATTACGGTAGCATCTAATTAATAAATTAATTAATAGAATAGAAGAAAATCAAATGAAAAAGAATATAATGTAATAGAAAAACAATATTTCGTGTGTTGTATTTAGTAACTATAAAAAGAATGAAATTATATATGTTCAAATATGTGTATATTCAGGGACGGATCTAGGATTCATGCGAAAGGGGGCCAAATTTTTTTTAAATAATAAATATTAAATAGTAGTTAAATTCATCATATCTTTTATTTAAGTTATACATATAGTACATCCATGTTATAAAATTTATGAATAATAACATTTGTATCAAATAAGTTTTTGATAAAAATCGCTTAAAGAGATTAAATTTCAATAATAAAGATTAAATAAAATCTATATTATAAAAATTAAATATATTACACTCGTTTTATTTAACTTTGTTTCAATTATTATATATATTGATAATATTTTTTTATATAGTATATATGTAATATAGTGAGTGAGGGGGGCCAAGGCCATGCTTGCCCCTGGATCCGTCCCTGTGTATATTTATATGTGTATTCCTATCTAATTTATTATTTTATTGAGTATTAAAAAATTAAATAAAATGTCAAATGATAGTATCAATAGTGGGAGTGTCGAGTGATACTGCCAGCGATGGATAATACACTACCACGCAAAAAAAAAAAAAAAAAAACTAGATTATTTTAAAATTTTATGTGTTGTGATTATGTGAGATCAATTGAACAAGAACAATTTAGGTGAAGAAGCATTTTACAATGGCGAAGAGCATATATTTAGCAAAGGTCAACAACTTTAATGGCCACATTTGGCAAGCCATATACTTAAGTGATACTCAGGTTTGAGCTTTGTGTATGTAAATGTGTTAAATACTCGGGGGATAATTTTGTCGTTCATAGAGGTTCTACCTTATTCAAGTAGGATTATCTCTCGTGGAGAATAATCACACATAAAAGAAAAAGAGACACGGGTCCTTCTCAATAAGACCAACATATTTGAGTTCCCCAAACATGCTAATAAGAGTACAATCATTTGTTTTATATATATATGAAAAAGGCTCTGTTGAGAGAAGTAAAACTAACTTCACTCTCAATCTCACAAGATAATTGTATCATACTGTGGCTTAAAAAGTATCATTGATTCAAACCCCAAAAAAAGTTTTTCAAAGGTTTTTTTATCAAATTAATCATTTCCAATGTAAAACCACCTTCTTCACACTTTTTTCTCTTATATTTTTTTCCAATACCATAGATGAATGGTTCTCTCATATTTTTTTAGTACCATGCAAGGCTGACCTTACCCTAAAGTAGGTAAGACCACCACTTTAGCCCCTCAAAATTTTTTAATTACTAATCGTATTATTTTAAAAAATAAAACATTAATAATTAGGTCCCAAAAATATTATTTGATTAATAATAGTTAAATATTTTTCTTCTAAAAATAGGTTCTTTATTTATTATAACATTCTCTCCTACTATAGACATTAATTATAAGTAACACGAATATTTTTATAATAAAAACAAGTCCCTCGTTCTATTGATTATAAGTTAATAATTAAGTTTACAGAATATTAAACTATTACTAAGTAATTTTGCATCTCAAAAATTTAAAAGTTAAATTAAATTATAACAATTTTAATTATATTTGTTAATTTAAGAAATATCATATTAAAATTTGCTTTAAATCTACAATTACGTTGAACCAGGCCTAATACCACATATGGATGGATGTAACATGTGAGGGAATTATGTAAAAAATGGTACTTTTCACTCACTTCAACCCCTCTCTACCTCGTGTAAATTCTCTCTAATTTCAGCCAATTTTAGCTACTAAATAGCTATAGATTAGCTACGAATTTTGATTTCCTGCTTATCCCACACTTAGCTTCTCTTCATTTCCCTATCACGGGTCCCACTACATCTCTCTTGTTCCTTTGTATCACACTTATATTTATAAGAGGTGCAAATGGAATACAATGGAAATAATAAGTGAAACTCTCATTATTGTTAAACAAAACTTGTATATTTCTCATACCTTAAACATAACCTGTTCAAGTCTTTTCTAAAGTCTAGCCTAAACTAAAAACTTCTCAAAAGTCTATTTACGCATGAGATTTTTAAATAGAAAACATGCCTTCATACATACTAATAGGCTTAAGTATTTATATAGGTTGATAAGTCTAAGCCTTTAAATAGATTAATAAATATCTAATTTTAAAATATTATAATAAAAATACAAGATAACAATAATAAAAACATTATTATATTATTTATACATAAATACATCATACTGTTTAAGCTAAAAATGTCTATTGAATGGCCTAATTTTGACCTGATTATTGACTCCAGATGGACTAAACCTATTCTTATCCCCGGTTGTAGGCCCAATCCTATGCGTTTCGCAACAACTGTAGCCCTGTCCTCGTGTATGCGTTCCGCAATATTAAACAGAGCCGTTTCAAGCAGATTCTTCATCTCCATTTGCTAGATGTTCCTCCGTTTCTGATACAAAATTTATTGGCACCCCATCCCCATCGTGGTACTGTTGCATCACCAACACCGAAGCTGTTGTGGGGCAATCTTGTGATGCCAACAAACCACCAACAGGTCCTAGCTCCGGACACTCACTTCTTTTCATAGCACAGGCCAATTCACTGGCAGGCCTTCGACCCACAAGAAACAGATTACAGCAACTAAACTCACCAATAGTAGCAACTGTTTCTGCAACATTTTTTACTACCTTCTCTTCATAGATGATGGAGTCATCATTGGCTATTTTCACCTTAAATTCTGCAAGAAACTCCTCATCATGTGAGATTGATTTGGTGCTAGATGATTCTCCCATGTCAACTCTGGTGATCTCCCCTGCAATTCTAGGTTCCACTGCAAAGCGAATAACCACTAATCTTATGCCAGGGTGCTCCGCCATTCGACCTCCATAAGCAAGGGCTTCACGGTCATCACCACCACCAAAGAAAAGCACAGTAATGCAATAGGAGACATTACTTGCAGATACATGGCATGTACCACCAAGCCCACGATCAATAAAAATTCCAACTGAGCATGGTGCATGTTCAAGTACCCTTTTGTTAACAAATCTAAAATCATTTCGGGTAATATCTAGTGAACCATCTAATCTTTGATGCTTATGAAATGGAAGAATAATTATTGCAGCTCTCTTTCTCTCAGCAGTTGCACATATGTCTTCATGAATGTTAGCCATAGATGAGATTGCTATCATTGGTCGGACAGAGACATGGCTTAGTTGCTGGTAAGCCTCAAATGCCACGATAACATGGTTTGAATCTGCATGATGACCTTTGTTCCAGAATGGCAACCCATTTTTTCTTGCCTTATGTACCATTAGTATAGATGAGGATCTCTCAGAGAGTTCTTTAAGGTGCATTGCATACACACACAGTGCATCACGCTTCTGGATTCCTCTTGAAGCCTCAATCAAATTTATCACTGATGGAATATTCCTTGCACCGTGGAAGCAAGCAAGAATCCTTAGTTGGCTATTTGTGTTTTTCCTTTCAATTGTTCTGTATTTGTACACTGCTATTCTTGCCTTCCTTGCTGGCTTATACACAGCAGTCACGAGAGGAGTGGTAATGAAGGTGGTAAAGAGAGCCATGAGAACCATAATGGCAAAGGTCTGATCATTCAAAACCTGCAAATGCATATATTAAATATCCATCACAGTGATAGGTAGGACTTAGGAGCATGCACTATGTTAAACTAATTATAGGGAATGGTGAGAGCAAGAAAATTTAAACTAAGTACCTTTCTATCTTTACCGATGTTGAGGACAATCAATTCAACCAAGCCTTTAGTATTCATCAAGAATCCCAGCACTAGAGCCTCATTGAATGGGACTTTACAGAGAAGAGATACTACAATTGTCCCAACAATCTTCCCAAAACAAGCAGTAAATATAACGAAAGCCAGAAGACCCCATGATTGGAGCCCCTGGATGGTGGCTATATCAGTCTTCAATCCACTTGACACAAAATAGAGTGGGAGCAACAGACCAGACACAAGATCCTCTACTTTCTCCACAAGAGCACTGGCAAATGGTCCATCTTTTGGGACCAAAACTCCAACAACAAAAGCGCCAAACATGGCATGGATTCCAATAGAATCTGTAACGAACCCAGCAGCCAGAACAGCACCTAACGTAGCACATATATATACCTCTTCAACTGGCTCCCCTTCATGGCATCGCTGTGCCATCCATTTGAAAATTGGAAGGAGAATGAAGACTGAACACAGTACAAAACCACACCCACACAAGAAGACCCACAATGACACAATTGGAGATTGGTTATTGCCTGATAAGGCAACAGCCAGAGCAAGCAAAATCCATGCAGCTATATCATTAACTGCTGCAGCTGACATAGCCATTCTGCCAACATTAGTGGTTAGAAGTTTCAACTCAGCCAAAATGCGGGCTAATACAGGGAATGCAGTTATGGACAGAGCAACACCCATATATACAAGAAATGCAGTGCTATCTACACCTTTGGCGATTGTTCCTTGCAGAATCAATGATGAACCAATTCCAAGTACAAAGGGTAAGCTTATTCCAGCCATAGCAATGCCAAGGACTTTACCTCCAGTTTGCCGCAGAGATTTAGGATCTAACTCTAGGCCTGCTAGGAATAGAAAGAATATAATGCCTAGGTTTGCTAGAGTATCCAGTACTGTAAGACTCTTGGGTGGGAAAACTGCATGCAGATAGCTTTTATTCCGTCCAAGTGCAGATGGCCCAAGTATTATTCCTCCCTGTCAGTAAGCAGTCTCACATGCATTAGTTAATCATACAGTAATTGTAACCTCTCCCATCCAAAAAAAATGCTATAATACCCCATCCTTTTCCATATTCAAGCTCACATCTAATCTAATAACAGTAACGAAAATCCTTGTGCTTTTGTAAAAGGCAATTAGTAAGACCAGACATGGCTTTGATGAAGGGTGTTTAAATTCCTTCTAGTAGTGGTTGAGCAAACAATGCAATTCTAATTTCTTTTACACGTGTACATATTTTGGCATGCATATTTCTCTAACATCTATTCCTGATTTATGAATTGTTTAAAGCTATGCTGCATTCTACATAAATTTCACTGAATAAGTAAATATTAGATCCATCAAGACTAGTTAAACTGTAAAGACAGTAAAGCAAATGATGTCAGGTTCAATAGTTCCTAGGAAAAACTCCTTTGTAACCACAAAGAAAAATGAAAAAGATCTTACTGATATTAAATTATTAATATTTTGTAAAAAGGAAGAAAAATATAATCCAACTTCATTAGATTGAGCAAATATTAAAAGGAAAACAGTAAAAAAAACTTACAATAATCTCTGCAATAACTCGCGGTTGCCTTAAAGGTCTTAGAAGGTATGCCAGCCCCCTTGTGACCACAAGAACGAGGCATATCTGTAAAATAGCCAGGGGAAGTGCATAATCAAGAGGGTTATCTCCCTGAAATGCACCATTTGATGTGGGTTTCATTGGCGGCGTGCAAACATTTCCAGATGTAGCATTGGAAGCCATTTCAACAGTACGAAATCAATAAGATCCACCTGAATTTCTGCAGTAAGAGGGATACATAGCCCACACATAAGAAACTGATAAAATCAAGACTCGTAAATACTCATCTACAACAGGATCCAAATTACAGTAGCAACTCTTTTCCAAAGTTGGTATCTTTCCCACGCATGCACAAATCCAAAAAAAGAAAGGAAAATAAAACACGTCACTCGCACATAGACATGGAAAATGGAAAAATGTTTCTCACTTTCCTCTATAATTTGATATAACCGACCTCAAGCCTTTGACTAACCATATAATGAACTCTTATAAACAATAATAGGCATTGGAGAATGGTTAGAGCTTGCTAAAAAAAAGCGCAAAATTATACCGCTCATCTACCTGATTGTTTTTTTGCGCATAATCAGCTAGAATAGTTTAAAAAATTGAAACAACGATTAAACAATGGAAGATGAGAAAAGAAGAGCACTTATCCAACTAGTGATGTCGGTGACAGAAGAAGAGGAATCGGGTTCACTTATCCAACTTCTGATGGCCTAGTTTGTTTTCTAGTTATAGGACGGGAGACACAAGACACAGAAAGAGATACGGCTTAGGGAAGGAAGCTCAAAAGAGTTGACAAAACGGAACCTACCTGCGGCTACCAAACTGAAGGATCAGGTAATGCAATTTGACACTGACTTTTCTGAACTTTTATATGGGCATCACGGCCCCCTCGAATGGAGCAATAAAAAAATATTTTTAAAACTGGATAAATTCTTTTGTCCATGAATATGATTTATTTGGTAGTATTAGGGAAATAAAGTAAAGTGAAAGAGCGAAATGAGAAATAGAAAAAAGAGAAATGGGGTATAGATAGATGGGATTTTTAGGTTGTTTGATGTGAGACAATTAGGTGTCAAGTGAAAGAGAAATATATTTTTAAGTTGTTTGGTGTGAGAGAAATGAGTGTGAAATAGAAGAGAAATATGTGAAATTTAAGAAAATAATGCATTTGTCTCCTATTTCTCTATAAATTTGGAGAGAAATACAAAGTTAATGGGACCCACTTCTTCCCTACTTCTCTTCTTTACCAAACAAGAAAAATTACCAACTTTTCTCTCACTTCTCTCCCCTCCCTGATACTCCCCTACTTCTTTCCAAACAAACAAAGGCCGAGCTTATTTTTGAATGAATCTTATAATTTTAATTTTAATTGCTGAAAAGAAGTTATCATGCGTTTTTTAAAATTATAATAAATGTGATGGTAACATAAAGCTGTCATCCAATAATGAATGAAATGACCTAACTCACTTCTTCTCTCATGTGTTATAACATGTACCATTTGTTTGGTTTAAGGAGAGAAATAGGGAAGAGAAAAATAGAAAAGAGAGATGGGAAAGAGAGAAATAGTAGAAAAATAAAGTAGAAATGAATATTGTTTGATATTAGAGAAATAAAAGAGAGATAGAAGAGAAATTAATTATGATAGTTGTTTGGTTGTGGAAAAATAAGAGAGAAAAATATATAAAAGACTAAACTATCCTTAAAATAAAATAAAAAACATATAAAATCAACTTTATTGGGGGCAAAACAGACTTTTTCAGCTATAAACCCCATCTCTCTCCAAAATCACGGCTATATTGGGGGATTAAATTATTTGTGGGCCCCACCTAAAAACCTGTGCAATCTCTCTCTTTCACCCTAAACCAAACGCGGTTCAACATCTCTCTAAGTCATCTCTCTCGCATCTCTCTCTTCCGAAAATACACCGTAACAAACACGGGGTAATATGATGTTAACATGTAAAATATGTAAATTTAAAAACACAAAATTAGTGAAATAAAAAATTCTCAGAGTGCCCAGGTAAGTGTTCATCTTCTCCACCAACAAAATCATTTCTTTTTGCTTGAAGAAAGGGTTTTAAAAATCCGTCATAAGAGAAGCAATAAGCAGAACAATTTTGAAGACGCTTAAAATAAGGGTTTTACCCGATTTTGAGGTAAGTCTGGCCCTACTTGCTAGTAGAAGACATCCTAGTTGATGATGTTTGCAAGGTAATTTAATATTGAATAAAGCATTTAATAATAAAAAATTAAAAAAAAATATTTTAAAATTTTAAATAATTATTAATCAGTAATCACAAATATTTAATATAAGGTATCAAATATTTCTTAACTAATATTTTTAGAATACTTTTTATCAAACAGATGCAGGAAAAACACTTGTTAACATGATAATTTAAATAACCCATTGTATTGTTTAAGAATAGGGTATCTGGAGATTGGAGTCATCAAATATTTGATTGTTATTTTACTATATATAAATATTAAAAATGAATTAATATAGTTATTAATAAATAATTGAAAAATCATATTAAACACTTATATGTTAAAATTTCATTAAGTGTAATCAATCAATAAATAAAATAATAATGATTTCTAAATTAACAAGAGGTTTTGCTAACAAATATTTTTAATCTACTAATTAAGAAATAAAAAGTTGTTACTTTTTATTAGTAATTTTAAAAGGTACACTTTCTATTGGAGGCTTTATATTTTTTTTATTCATTACTAATATTTTTAAGATAGCTTTTGTCATTTGTCATTAATAAAAAAAACTCGAATGTGTTGAAAAGTGAAAATCCCTTATATTAGTTAAAAATAATTTATAATAAATACTTGAATGAGTTAATTAATAAATAACTCCTTTTTTAATGTTAATTATTTTTTTGTCGAATTTCTAATGTTAATTAAGAAATAAGGAAACATCACTTTCCCTTCTTTTTTTTTTTTTTGTCAGACATCACTTCTTTCACTTTTTCTTTAGTCGAGAGTACGCCGAAACCCACAAGTGTAAGCCCAATAAAATACCTTTTCAACGAAGAGGGTCAATTAAATTTTTGTTTGCCGAAGTCTCTCCCTGGAAAGCCAGAGTCTCTCTAGTTTCAGCTGGAGTGTGTCTCCCTGGACAGCCAGAGGTTTCTTTCCCATTCACGGTGTATTCTAAGACCTTTTCTGCCTAAAACCACCGTCCGTCTCTTCCCAAAACCACCGTTTCTCCTCCACCAGTCTCTCTTACCTCCTCTTTTCATCCTATTTCTGCTCCCTTTGACAATTATCCATGTATAGTCGTTGTCTTCTCCCATCACCTTCGAATCCTCCTTACCTTATTCCCTTAGACTTTCTTTTGTAGCCTTCCTTTACTTGCATTCTCTTAGCCTTTTCTTTCCTTTCCATCTACCTTTATGAGTTTATCCCTCAAGTCTATACACCTTTTCTTGATCTCCTACCATAGAGGGGACAGGTCAGGTTATGGTTCCTGAAACAAACAAGGAAGAAGATGAGTTATCTGTAGAACTGGAACCCAATGGAATAAAGAGCTTCCAACTAGCTAAGCAGTCTATTCTGTGCAAAGTTATGGCCCCTAAACCTTTGAATAAAAGCGTTGTTAAGAGTGTCCTTGTCAAAGCTTGGGGTGACCCCAAGGGTGTCCGAATCTCTGATTTAGGGGTTAACACCTTCTTATTTTCTTTTAATGAGAAGAAGGAGATTAAGGATGTTATGGAGAGGGGTCCCTGGTACGTGATGGGGCACCTGATTAGTCTTCAGTTTTGGGTTCTTGAAGCTTCCCTATTTGAAATAGATTTTGGAAGTACCTCGTTCTGGGTGCAAATACATGGCCTACCACTAAAGCTCTTAAGTACAACAAATGCAGCTAAAATCATTCCTAAGGTTGGTGAGGTGTTAGAGGTAGAAAACCCAATAGTGGAGGGGAAACTCCTAAGGACCTTTATCAGGGTCAGGGCTCGACTTCGGAAAACCATTACTCACAGGTTGTTGGGTACCTAGAAAAGGTCTACCCAAGGTGTGGGTTTTCTTCAGATATGAGAAGCTACAAGGTTTATGTTTTAACTGCCGTATAATAGGTCATGAACAGAGAGTCTGAAAGCAACCAAGAGCTATGGCTGCCAATAACACTGCTGAACCAAAATATGGCCCAAAATTGGGGACCCCTCCTGTAAGGTCAATATTGAGCATTATTCAGGAGCAACACTTATGGTCTTCCAAGCAGAAAACAGAGGAAAAGGGGGACTCAATTCCGGCAAGGGAGAAGGAAGTTAGAAGGCGGAAAGGATGTTTTTCCAAGGTAGGCCCTCAAAAGGGGAGATAAGAGGCTCTGACGTGGCTGCAAAAATGGGGGGACAGAATCAGGATACAACAGGTTTGGGACGTGGAGACAACAACACTGAAATTCCTGCGGATTCAGAAAATATGGATGTAAGGAGGGGGACCGTTATTGAGGAGGAGTTGGGTATATGCTGATTCTGTGCTGACGTAGAAAAGATTGACAGCACATATGACAAAAAAAGGCACAAATATCTCTCCTAGTAAGACCCCTGTTGGGTCATCCACACTTACAGGTCCAACCTTTACCACAATGGGTCTAGACAAGGATATATCTATCAGTAAGACCCCTGTTGGGCCAACTACACATCCAGGCCCAACTTTTACCACAATGGATCTAGGGGAAATGGAGTAGCGAGCTAGGCTAGGCCCTTTTAATTTTCAGGAGTTGGACATCCAGAAGGAGTTTATTGGATTGGCAAAGGAGATAACAATTCCGGATTACCCAAGCCCGCAGAACCGATATGGGGGAGTTAACTTGACATCTGAGGAGATCTTTAAATGTCGCATCTTCTTACACTAGAGGACCTTGACTCCGAACAACAGGAAATACCAAACCCAAGGAAACCATACTGAGCAGCCCCAGAAGACATCCATGGCAGTGGGTCAGGCCACATCTGAGGGTACAAACTACTTTGTGGAATTCCCACCTGAGGACGAGCAGGATGACAAGGGTGAACACAACATACAGGTATGTATTCAAAAACAAGTTGAAAGCCAACTGATCTTGGGTTGGAATAAGTCTTTGTCCCTCAAACGCAACAGGGAAGATGTTACTTCCCAGGGGTACTGTTTGTGTGAAGATAGTGCCCTTACTCAAAAAAGACAGAAAAGTAATAGTTTGTTGGAGTGGACTCACTCAAACTTTGCAGACACAGAAAATACAAGAGTTTTGCTACCTACTTCTGGGGATGCTATATAACACATGGCTGGGGAGGCGGGCCTTACCATGTCCCACCCCCATCCATGAGTTGGTTAGCATGGAATTGTCGGGGGATGAGGGCTGCCCCAACAATCCGAGAATTAAAAGACTTATGTAGAGTCTATAAACCGACCCTCCTCTTTCTATCTGAGACTCGGGCTTCTGATTCAAAGGTAAAAGAGCTTCGTCGAAAATTACGTTTTGCAAATCACTTTTCTGTTGACTCAGTTGGCTTATCAAGGGGGCTTTGTTTATTGTGGAACAATACACTAAAGGTGGAAATTGTCTCCCATAGCCAGAACTATATACACACTTATGTTACTGATAAAAGGGAAGCTCACCTCTAGACTACTACATTTGTATATGGAAGTCCAAAATTCAGAGAAAGAAGAGATTTGTGGGACAGACTGCAGCTGCTACAATTTAACCGCTCTCTGCTGTGGTTGTGTATTGCAGACTTTATTGAGATTCTGTCCCAGTCTGAGAAGGTTGGTCTTCGCCCTCAAAATACTGGTGGGATTAACCTTTTCAGGCAGTTCCTGAATGATACAGATTTGATGGACATGGATCTCAAGGGGTGCAAAATTACGTGGAATAGCAACATGTGTCATGGTTTCATTACTAAGGAAAGGCTTGACATGGTGTTGGTTAATTGGCCCTGGAGGGCTCTTTTCCCAAATGCTTTAGCATTGGCCCTCCCTATTGTTAGTTCATATCATTTCCCAATCATTTTCTGGCCAAAACCACAGCTTTCTAGTGGCCAGACCTTTAAGTATGAGGCCTTTTGGAATGAGCATGAGGATTGTGAGCAAGTGGTAAGGGACGGGTGGCAAGGTTCAACTCAGGAGGAGGATCCTTGGAAAAAGTACAACAACAGGTTAAAGAAATGCACCACAGTATTGCAGACATGGCATGCTAAGACTTTCAAGAAGGCTGATATAGAAATTAATTCTCTTAAAAAAGAATTGAAGGAATTACAGAATTGCAAAGGAGGGGATGTAGATTGGGACAGAATCAAGAAGATTAAAAAGGATATTGACCAAAAATGGGCTCAGGAGGAAATGTAGTGGGGTCAGAAATCAAGGCTTAAATGGTTAAAATTTGGGGATAAAAATACAGGGTCTTTCCATGCTACAACTATCCAAATAAGGGATAACAATAAGTTGTATAGGCTCAGAAGTGCTTCGAGTGATTGGGTGGAGGGTCAGGACGACATTTCAAACATGATTCTACAGCATTTTCAACAAATCTACAAATCAGATCATCCTACCATTTCCCAGGATTGTGTCAATGTTATTCCCAGAATAGTTACAGATGAAATGGATGAAGGCTTTCTGAAACCAGTTTCTGAAGAAGAAATTAAAAGAGTTGTGGACAGCCTGGGGCCTCTTAAAGCTCCCCGGCTGGATGGGTTAAATGGCCAGTTTTTTTCAAAAACATTGGGTAACAGTTAAGGAGGATGTGTGCAGTATAGTTCAGAACTTCTTTAGCACAGGGAGGATTGATAATCAAATTAATGAGACTGTTGTTTCCCTAATCCCAAAAGTCCCTCAAGGTGAAAGTATACACCAGCTCGGGCTTATCAACTGTTGTAACTTTACCTACAAAATCATCTCTAAAATTCTCATTGCTAGAATGAAGCCCCACATGAATGCTCTAATCACCCAAAATCAGTCTGCTTTTGTGGGAGGGAGGAAAATTCAAGATAACTTGTTGATAGCTCAGGAAGTATTTCATTGGCTGAAGGGGAAAACAAAGAGAAGGGGCTTATCCGCAGCTCTAAAATTAGACCTTTCCAAGGCCTATGACCGACTGGAATGGCCTTTTCTTAAGCAGTGCATTCTTTCCTATGGTTTTAATCATAGATGGGTTGACCTTATAATGAACCTTGTCACCACTGTGTCTTATAGATACAAAGTGAATGGGTATGAAACTAAAAGGTTGTTTGCAGAGAGAGGGCTAAGACAGGGGGACCCACTGTCCCCTATCTCTTTATTTTGGCCATAGACGTCTTATCACATATGTTTAATGTTTCTAGGGAGCACGGAGCAATTGATGGAATTTCTCTAGCTGTTCAGGCTCCCCTACTAACCCATCTTTTCTTTGCAGATGATGCAGTTATATTTTTTAAGCCGGTGGCTGCGGAATTCTATCAAGTCACAAACATTTTAAACACCTTTTCTTCATCCTCAGGACAAAAAATCAATTTGGGCAAGTCTGGTTTATTTTTGGGAGACTGGTGCCGCAAGATACAAGGGTCCAACTGATGTGAATCCCACCAGGTAGAATTAAAGAAGATGGCGACATGGCTTAAAAAGAAGCACGATTGTTATCAATGCCAAACTCCAATTGAAGGCAAGCTTTGGGAGAGTGGGGGCGGCCAAGAAAGGAGCGGCCAAGGGGGATGCATGGCTAAATCAATTTCCTTGTTTTATTGTTTTCAATAAGAATTATGTGGCTGTTACAATACTTAATCATGTGGCTGGTTGTTACAAAGGAGAATTGAAAGGAATTAAATATGAAACCGTTACAAGGAGACAAGGAGTTAATAACATGAAGGTTACAACTTGAGGAATTGTGGGCTGATTCATGAGCCTTCAAATTGCGGCCAACATGTGTTTAATTTGCTGAATTGTAACTGTTTTAAGGGCAGCCAACAAATGGAATTCAATTAGCTGAATCAAGACTCATAAAAGGGCGGCCAATACATGCTTAATGCACATTATACTCATTCATTTTGGGAGCATTACTTGGCTGATTCACTTGAGGACTTTAGCGGGAAAAAGGAAGAATTACTTGGCTGAATTTTACTTAGAATCTTGGCTATAGCTACAAGGGTATAATGGGTGGCTACATGAGATAGACTTTTAATTACTTGTTGGTTGTTTCATGTCTTGTTTTTATTATTATTTAGTAGTATTATTAGGAGAGTTACAAGGCTGAATGTAGAGAGTCATGCATGGTGCGCATGAAGCTATTTAAGGGGCATACAATCCATGCAAGAACACTTAGAAGTTTGAATCAAAATTTTTATTTCATATTGGAGAGTGTTTCTCTAATTTTCTTGTTAATTCAAGAATTGAGTTTTATCAAAGGTCATTCATCCCTTTGTGTGTATAACTCTTAGGCTTATCATCCATCCTTGGAAGTGTGACGTTTATCCTTTTCCATTCCATCTTCTGCCTTCTCCATTCATGCATTTTTCTCGTTTTAACAATTCCCCCAATTTTCTTACTTATGAGCATTCCAACCTAGATAGATCCCTAAAACGAATCCACCCCCCTGGATTCTCGTCATTTGGTATCAGAGCTTCGGCTCTAGGATTGGAATGACGATGGAAATTTACTATACAAGGTGTTTAATTGAAGGTCACTCATGTATAGCTGCATACGATTATGGAAGCGACAACAATGTTGTGAGTAAAAGATTTGTGGAGAAACTCCACCTACCAACGAGCTTTCATCCGAATCAAGCGTGGATCACATTCACTGTGGGGCAGTGTGAGAAAGAAGTATTATGTGATATCGCTCCCATGGACTCTTGTCATCTTCTTTTAGGATGGTCCTGGCTTCGTTATAAAACACTCAATCTTGATGAACGCTCGCTTTCTTTGAGGCATGAGGGACGTAAGATTAAGTTCAAATTTCTAACACCAAGCCGAGCCAGTGAGTATCAATGTAAGTTGAAGGAGAAAATAGAAAAAGAAAGGAGAGAAAAAGAAGCAAGAGAGAGTGAAGAAAAAATGAGAGAAAAAGAAGAAAAAGAAAAAGAAGAAAAGAGGAGAGAAGAAATAGAAAAAAAAAGAGAGAAAATGAGCAAGGAAATTTTAATTTCTAATGTTTTTTCTTCTTTTTTTTGTGATACTATTTTACAGTGGCAAGAGGATGTAACTGTGAATGACACACAACACAAGTTGCCAAATTTGTTGATATCATTCCTAGTGCTCCATTGTACATCCAACCTACTATTGGAAACCAAAATCATGAGGATATTGAAGACAAACACATGGAGACTTTTGTTTTTGAGGCTGAATTGCATTTGTTTAGAAACAAAATTCTGCATGTTTGTTTGAAAAGAAGAATTGCCCATGGTCATGATGTTTGGGTTTAGAAATCAAAAAGGAAGATTTCTTTGATGCATAAGGAAGGAAAAACCAAATTTGAATTTTTACAAGTCGTATTTGATCCAGGAGGAAGCTTTTGAGTTTCTGCAGTAGTTAGTGAATTAAATTAAGCAAATAAAACTTTAAGATTCGGGACGAATCTTCTCGAAGAAGGAGGGTATGATGTGAATCCCACCAGGTAGAATTAAAGAAGATGGCGACATGGCTTAAAAAGAAGCACAGTTGTCATCAATGCCAAACTCCAATTGAAGGCAAGCTTTGGGAGAGTAGGGGTGGCCAAGAAAGGAGCGGCCAAGGGGGATGCATGGATGAATCAATTTCTTTGTTTTATTGCTTTCAATAAGAATTATGTGGCTGTTACAATACTTAATCATGTGGTTGGTTGTTTACAAAGGAGAATTGAAAGGAATTAAAGATGAAACCGTTACAAGGAGACAGGGAGTTAATAGCATGAAGGTTACAACTTGAGGAATTGTGGGCTGATTCATGAGCCTTCAAATTGCAGCCAGCATGTGTTTAATTTGCTGAATTGTAACTGTTTTAAGGGCAGCCAACAAATGGAATTCAATTAGCTGAATCAAGACTCATAAAAGGGCGACCAACACATGCTTAATGCACATTATACTCATTCATTTTGGGAGCATTACTTGGCTGATTCACTTGAGAACTTTAGCGGCCAAAAGGAAGAATTACTTGGCTGAATTTTACTTAGAATCTTGGCTATAGCTACAAGGGTATAATGGGCGGCTACATGGGATAGACTTTTAATTACTTGTTGGTTGTTTCATGTCTTGTTTTTATTATTATTTAGTAGTATTATTAGGAGATTTACAAGGCTGAATGTAGAGAGTCATGCATGGTGCGCATGAAGATATTTAAAGGGCATACAATCCATGTAAGAACACTTAGAAGTTTGAATCAGAATTTTTATTTCATATTGGAGAGTGTTTCTCTAATTTTCTTGTTAATTCAAGAACTGAGTTTTATCAAAGGTCTGTCATCCCTTTGTGTGTATAACTCTTAGGCTTATCTTCCATCCTTGGAAGTGTGACGTCTATCCTTTTCCATTCCATCTTCTGCCTTCTCCATTCACGCATTTTTCTCGTTTTAACAATTCCCCCAATTTTCTTACTTATGAGCATTCCAACCTAGATAGATCCGTAAAACGAATCCACCCCCCCTTGGATTCTCGTCACCAGCTGCAGGAGATTATCGAGGTAGAGGAATGGTCCAATCTAGGGCGGTATTTGGGGCTCCCAGCAAAATGGGGGAGAAATAGGAGCAGCAGTTTAGGCTGGATTAAAGAAAGGATTCATAACAAGATTGAGGGATGGAAGGAGGGCCTTTTAAACCAGGCTGGGAAGGAAATCCTCATCAAGGCAGTGATACAGGCTATCCCTTCATATGCAATGTCTGTTGTTAAATTTCCCAAAAAATTATGTGATCATCTGTGCTCTTACATTGCAAAGTTCTGATAGAGATCAGGAAAGAGGGAAAAAGGATTGCATTGGAAGAATTGGAAAGCTCTGTCAAAAAGTAAGAGAGATGGTGGTATGGGTTTTAAAGAATTCACTCATATGAATATTGCCCTCCTATCTAAGCAAGCTTGGAGAGTGGTCCAAAACCCAGATGCTCTATGGGTCAGAATCCTAAAGGGATTGTATTTTCCTAACTCGGACTTTCTTCATGCTAAAAGATGCAGGGGGATTCATGGGCTTGGGCCAGCCTCTTTCATGGGAAAGAAGCATTAAAAAAAGAGGGAAGATGGATGGTTGAGTGGTTATAACTGAGGATAATTGGGTTTGTACATGGGAGACTATTCAACTTCAGCAGAATGCAACAACAGTGCATGTAAAAGACCTGATAGATCACTCTACTGGGTCATGGAATGAAACAGAAATCAGGAAAAATGTTAACCCAATGCAAGTGAGAACAATCCTCCAAAACCCCCTTGGGTGGTCTGGCTCTGAGGACAGTTTTATTTGGCCTCACACTCTCAATGGTAGTTACACAGTTAAATCGGGCTATCATAGGTTTAAGGAGAGCAGTTCAACTTTGCAACCAACATCATCTTCAGCCTTTTTCCCAAAAGAGCCGTGGACCCAAATTTGGAACATTGTTGTTCCACAAAAAATTAAGGTGTTTCTTTGGAAAATCTTCCATGGACTTGTACCAGTTAATGCGGAGCTCTACAGAGGGGGTCTGGGGCAGGACCCTACTTGCCCCATATGCCTAAGGCACCAGGAAACTCTTGAACATACTCTACTGTTTTGTGAATGGACAGGGGGAGTTTGGTTTGGGAATCAATTCCAAAATATACCACAAGCAAGAGATTTCATATCCATGCCTCTCTGGCTACATCAGAGGTTTAAGGAGGTGAGTTGCCTACCAGATAAATGGGATGTGGGTAAGATTACCATCAGCTATATCCTATGGAATATTTGGAAGATGCGTAACCAAGTGGTCTTCCAGGATGAGAAGCCTAACCCTATGGCTACGTTACTAAAGGCTGAGATCTTAATTAAAGACCGTGCACATATTAGAAACATCAATCAGAATAGTCACAATCAGATGGTTACAGGGAAATTTACCCATGCATGGAGAACCCCCTAGGCAGGGGATAATTAAAGTAAACACAAATGCACAATTTCAACAACTAGTGGGTACAGGAGTTATTGCATGTGTCGCAAGGAACTATAAAGGCAGGGTTGAATTTGGGCTTACCAGGCGTATTCTAGCTCCACCAGCCATATCTGCAGAAGACTTGGCTCTTAGGGAAGCGATCTCCATGGCCCTTAACCTTGAAATTTCCCATGCCGTCTTTGAAAGTGATTCCCTGACCCTGATTCAAGCTTGTAGGGGAGAAATAAGTGCAGGGGAAATTTCACACATAATAGCAGACATCAATGAAATGAAGAAATGTTTTCACAGGTGTGGCTTTACCTGGATTGGTAGATCTGGGAACTCTCTCGCCCATAAAGTTGCGTTCCTGGTATCACAGAATATGCTTCAGAGCAATTGGATGATGTTCCCCCTTCCGCAAATTCAACGAATCATTGATAGGGAGGCACGACCTCACAAAGTCGTAAACACTAATTAGAGGCGTCATGGTTCCTTTCCTCTCCGGCTGTTCTTAGCTTTCATTTTTTGGTCTGTGTAGGTTCACTTTCTGGATGCGGCGTAATTTGCGCATCTTAAGGTTCAGTTAGAGTGCTTTAATAGATCTGGTTATTAAGTCAGAGAACGAATCTAGTTTCCTTGTCTTATTGTTTGATTCGCGGTTGTCTCTTTTGTATGGGCCTTGGGCCTTCTTTTGCTGGTCATCCAACCTTAATGAAGCAGTTTTTTGAACAAAAAAAAAAGAAATGGGCCAATTTAAAATTCAAAGAATTACTCTGTCTACTGCACTTAAAAAAAATGATTGAAACAAAAAATATTAAAAAAATGTTAATTTTATAAAATTAATTTTGAGATAAATAATTTATATAATAAAATTGCTTAAAGTTGATTTTTTGCCAACTTCTTTATAACATAAAATTTAAAAGTGAAATGTTTTAATTTTTAAAATATTATACACAAGTTTATGCAAATTTTAATATATATTTTTTTAATATAATGAAAATAATTTATTTTAAAATAAACATACGTTTAAAGACATTTAATTTTTATTATTTTTATAAAATCACATTTAGAGTGTTAAATGCACTAACACCACTTTCTGTACAATTTGAATATAACTCAGTCGCTGCTCCATTTTTTGGTATCATTATCTTATCTAATATTTTTTTTGGTATGCAGAAGCATGGGCCACATGAATAATTATAGTTATTAACTTAATTATTTATTATTATTTACAACATTTTTTATTATTTGTTTTGAAAGATATTATAAACAAAATTATTTATTTAATTAAATCAAATATAAATTATCACGAAAAATTAGCCAGTACTCCATAAAAAACTAATTATTATTTATTCAGTTTGATTATTGGTTTTAGATTTTGAAATTTTTTAGAAAAAAAAAATCACTTTCTAGTTTTATAATACTCTCAATTTTTTCGATTTTCAACTTTTAGTTGCAAGTTATGTAATATGAAAATGCTACATAAACATAGTGTAATAATCATCTAGTAACATGGTGGTGAAAGGTGTCCAATAGTGATGGCAGTAATAGAAAGTTCCTGTTAACGTTACTGACGTGGATGGTGTCAAGTGACAAAAATGGTTAAGGGAGCTTGGTGGCAATGATCATAGTTGACGCGATGTCCAACGGCGGTGACGATGATGACTAGTGAGCGTCGAGTTGCGATGACGGTAGATGCTTGATAATGATGGTGATTATAAAAGATGCTTGGTGACAATAATGGTGGTGGAGGGTGCTCAAGAGTATGAATGATAAGTGAAAGGATCCTCTCCCGCCTCTCCAGCAGTTTTAGCTACGGAATAACTACGGATTAGCTACAGATTTTGTTTTCCTAGTTATTCCGTAGTTATTTCGTAGCTAACGTTTGCTGGAGAGGATGGAGAGGCTGGAGAGGATCCAAACCCGAATGACAGAGTGTTAGATGATGGTTGTTGAGATGATGTGTGTTAGAGTGACTAGTGGTGGCCTCGAAGGTGGGTGCTAAGCAACGGTGGTGTTAGTAAAAAATGCATGATGGTTATGGTAATGGTGGAGGACAGTCAGTGATGGTAGTAGTGGTCACAAGAACCAAGAAGAGCGACGAATAAGAATTTGTCTTGTCGGATCCAAAAAGCATATGTTGGGTTAGGAGCGGCAACATCACCATTAGTGATGGTGGCAGAGGGGCAAGGGGTGGAACCAGTGATATAGCCTTCAAGGTCATGTGTTATAACAAGAGAGTGAAATTGCTTGTACCACGTAGGATAGTTGGTAGCATTAAGTTTAATTGGAAGCTGGACAAAGATGTTAAATTCGACAAGGTCTCTTGGATCATTAGTAGTGGGAGAGGACGAAGATTGGGGAATAGTGGTAGTAGAGGTTGAAGAAGCCATGAGGGTCGAAGGATGCTGGTTAAGCTCGAAGGTCTTCTGATACTATAAGAAGTCTGATAAGAGAAAGTATATTTTCATTTAGCAATTTCAAAATACAAGATGTGTACATAAATACAAGATCAAAAGTTATCAGAAAGAATTTCAAAAATTGAATTTAAAAAGTCGTAACTAACTTAAGATTTAATTTGGATATACAAGAACAAAAGTACAATAAGCTAGTGATACCTAATAGACTTAGTTAACACTTCTATACTTGTGGTAATGGTTGTGATAAAGGGTGTTGGGTGACAATGGTGATTACAGTTGACAAAACCGATCATTTAGCTCGATACAGACTTGTCTCATGTGTGCCACATATAATGAGTCAGTCAAGAAAATCAATATTCAATTCAAGCTTCAAAAATTAATGCACAAACTCGATCCAATGCAAAGTAATTAGTTGTTGAATTGGAGTAGTGATTAGATAAAGATTTCCTCGACATAAGACGTTAATTTAAAATTTTAATTTAATTTAAGAATGATGTATAATGAAAAGTAGACATTTAAATCACATATATTATCTATATGAAGCAATTATTAACGATTTTTTTTTTTTTCATCTACAAAATTCAAACCCTTAACCTTGCTCAATGCCTATAACACTTAAACAAACCACTATTTAGAGTAAACATGTTTTAGTTTTAAAAAAATAATAAAAGTTTCAATTAGTCTAAAAAAACGCTCCTACTAACATAATTGCCTAACCTCGGTAAATAATTGTTCCATGCGCGGGTGAGCAAGCTAAAATGCGAGAGCGGTGACCCAATGACTTTTTGCTGTCCATGGAGATCTGATCTGGCAATGAGTAAAGAAGCAAACAGTGCACCATCCTTGATTCCTTATCATCAAAATAGTAGAAACCATCAAACTATTGAGTGATTGAATGAATAGTAGTAACTAGTAAATGACCCTTGATCATGGCACGGCATAGCATATGCTGGCCGAAGTGAACAAATTCTACACCAGACATAACAGTACACTCTTCACAGTCTTACGCCCACGTGTAATTGTAATTAAACAGGGCAACAAAAAGGGGAAGAAATTAATAAAAGAAAATACAAAAGGGAAAGCGAGTGAGTCCATGAGATGAGAGAGAAGAAAAGAAAGCACAGGCCATAAATAAAATGGTTTGAAAGTCTAGGGAGAGATGAAAAGGGAAGGAAAAAGTGGGGAAGGGGAAGCGGAAAAGGAGGAAAAATTGGGAGAAAAGTTAAGGAGAGGGGTATTGGTAGGGAAAAGTAGGGGCCCGTGTACTCCAGTGTCCTCTTGGGTTCACGCTGCCATCATTGAGGACCACCAAATACTTCCCACCGTTTCTGCTAGGAAGCTCGCTGCGGCTCTCTGGGAATTCCATCACTACTTCCCACTCTTTCAAATGCATCGTCCTGTCAATAACGGTGCTGGTGCTGGTGCTGGTGCTGGTGATCCTAGACTTCGCCGCCACCATTACATCCTTCACAGGGACAAGGCTCCTGATATCACCAACTTCTTGGCTGATGCTTCTCCCAGTTCCCCTGATCAGGTACCTCTTCTTTCTCCTTGCTTCCCTTTTGAGCTGCGGATTTGGTTGATTTTATTGGCTTAGGTCTTTCCTATTCCCTCTCCGTGATTTCGCTTGATGCTTCAGTTGATGATGATCTGGTGTCCTTAAAATAGGGCCACTTTTTATTTGCTACTGGTGGATGAATCTTTGTACTTATTATGATTATTATATATTGGAACATTCCCTTGTTTATCCTTGAAGGGTCTGATAGATTTATGTGTTTTAGGTTGAGAAATAATATTTCTTTCCTTATTAATATCTACGTTGACTAGTCTTTTATTCGAGGCTTTATTCATTGTCTGTGTTTAGTCTATATCTGTATCTGTATATGATACAACAACGATTTAAATGTTTTCATTGCCATCATCTTTCAATTTGACTCAGTGTTGCACTTTTTTCTTGTTCAATGTTGTCATTATTTTCTAATGCTAATTGAAAAGAAGACTTTGTTTAAGTTCTAAGCATACAAATTTCTATCTCATTCCTTGTAAATTGGTAATGCCGTAGATTACTATTTTTTATTTTTTTTTTGATGATTCTGGTGGCCTTTCCTCAAGATCAAATAATAATTACTTTGGTAATTATAAATGAAATTTTGATTTAGTATTGCGTATATAAGCATCGTGACATGTTTAGATGGTAAGGTGAACTCATGCACTGTCACTAATCTTATGCTTGCAATGGAGGCAGCACTTCTCATTGACATCTTCAAGCATTCTGATAGAGACAGAGTTAATTTAAACTGATATTTCTTTGCTCTTTCATCAGCCAGCTAGTGCAAGCAGTTTGAGGAGGCAAGTTGCAGCATCACTAATGCAGCATCGTCGGGCAATTGAGAGAAATAACCATGCACTGCAACCTTTATCTCCCGCAAGTTATGGCAGTTCCATGGAGGTAAGCATTAACCTGCCTTTAACCCTGCTCCCAACCCAACCCTTGCAAACCCTTTTTATTTTTTCCTAGCCTAAACTTGTTGAACAAAAATATAAAAAGGCACATGATAATTTTCTTCTAAGTAAGCATGATTTTAGCGGGATGTTCCATTTTGGCATCTTATCCTATCTAACATGAATATCAGGTAGTCATAGTTGCAACGTTCTATTCTCTTTGTTCCACCTTTTTAGTGGAATCAAAATGTACCAATTTTTTTTTTAATCTGAAAACCTATTCTGTTTTATTTTTAATATGCACCAAATATATAATGGAATCCATTTGTTTTGTTCTGTTATAATCTGTCTACCAAACGTTGTGTAATAGTGTATCATAGAAGCAATAAAATTATTGTGAGTAAGCAATTTCCCTCATACTAAGAAATTTGGTCAATAATGAATTTTATTCAAGAAATTACTAACATTACATACCAACGACAGCTATGTTTCAGTTCAGTTTAGTTTGCTGCCAAAATAATTTTTTAGAACGATGGCTAGGGATAGAACATTTTTTAATACATCATGAAATTTGTTCAGAGAATGCGAAATATTCAAAGTTTCAGTCACTATGTCCGTAGATTTATTTTTCAGAATAAATTTCTGCTGAAGTTCTGGTCTTCCTAAAGATAAGTACAAGAGCTACCTTCTTGTGTAAGATAGTGTATTCTAAAATATTTACTGCAAATACTATGTTCATTATTCATTTTTTTTATGTACAAAGGATACTGTTTATCTCACTCTACCCTAGCAGCTTGTTTATTGTTGGATCAATATGCAATACTTCATTGCATTTTGTGTTTGTCCTTGTTTGGTTTGCAGATGACACCTTATAATCCTGCAGCCACTCCTTCTAGTTCCGTGGAATTTAAGGGAAGGATTGGGGAGCCACATTACAGTCTCAAAACATCTACAGAATTGTTAAAAGTGTTAAACAGAATATGGAGCCTGGAAGAACAGCATGCTTCTAACATTTCATTGATAAAAGCATTAAAAACCGAGCTGGATCATGCACGTGTCAGGGTCAAAGAGTTGCTTCGAGACCGACAAGCAGATCGACAAGAGATTGATGACCTGATGAAGCAAATTGCAGAGGAAAAATTGGTTAGGAAGAGCAAGGAACAGGATCGACTCCATGCTGCTGTTCAATCTGTGAGAGATGAACTTGAGGATGAGAGGAAATTAAGAAAACGGTCAGAGAGCATACACAGGAAACTAGCTCGGGAGCTTTCTGAGGTGAAGTCTTCCCTCACTAGTGTTCTGAAAGACTTGGAGCAAGAGAGAACAAGAAGAAAATTATTGGAGGACCTCTGTGACGAATTTGCTAGGGGAATAAATGAATATGAACAGGAAGTGCATGCTCTGAAGCAAAAGCCTGATAAGGATTGGGTTCAAAGAGCTGATCAAGATCGTTTGATCCTCCACATATCTGAATCATGGCTGGATGAACGTATGCAAATGCAACTGGAAGCAGCTCAGAATGGTTTTATTGATAAGAAGTCCATAGTTGATAAACTAAGCCTTGAAATAGAGACTTTCCTTAAAGCTAAACAAAATAGTATCAATACAGAGAATCAGGTGGTAAGGGATCGCCGGAATTCCTTGGAATCTGTACCACTTAATGAAGTTGTCAGTGCACCACAAGATGTGGGAGATGATGATTCTGCGGGCAGTGATTCAAATTGTTTTGAGTTGAACAAGCCAAGCAACAGGGGATCTAAAGCGCACCAAGAAGAGCCTATGGACAAAAATTTTGACGAGTCATTCAAATCCAACCACAAGAAGAAAAAAGCAATACCACGAGAAGGGTTAAAAAATTGTGGCCCATCTAACTTGCAAGTGAGGTTTGAAGAACATATGGCTTGGGCCATGTCATCTAATTCAAATAAGAAGTCCCAGTCAATTGATGCAGAGCAGGGGAAGACCACAGATACAAGGCCAGTTGAAGGAACTATATCTGAAAAGCCTGAACACTTTGAGGGTAGTGAAAATGGAAGTTTTGAGAGAAAAAACAACTCCAATGAATTGCACAGCTCCAACAAAAATCACATTATTGATAATCTCATCAGAGGTCAACTTTTGGCATCAGAGGGTGGTGAAATTAATAACTATGGTGAGGCTTCTTGCAGCAATGCTGGGTGGAGGAATCAGGCAAGCCCTGTAAGACAATGGATGGCAAGTCTTGACTTATCGGAGGCTTCCAAAGGATCAAAGGAGAATTCTTTGAAAGCAAAGCTTCTTGAAGCAAGGTCCAAAGGGCAGCGATCACGTTTGAAAGCCATGAAAGGGTCCTTTTAGTTTTAGTATTAGCACAATGGATGAAAATGGAGAATTCGGGTAGGTAATAAGTTGGCGGGGGCTTTGCATCTTCTTGTTATGGTGGTCACTATGCCCTCTCACTCTCCTTTCTTTCCCATGGAATTTTTGCTTTGTTCATAATTTTCACTGCGTATCTGTAACATATTTCTTGTTCGGGGTTTATTCTGTATACTACTGTAGATGTTTCATGTCATGTAGCTAAAAGAATCGAATCGACTTTTGAGAAGTGAAAACAAATATACAATTTTTGAGAAGTGTTTTTGTTCATCCCTTGTTTCAGTCAGACATGCATGCTCCGAAATTTCAAATTGTGATGATAATCAGCAAAACCAGCAAAACATGGCAAAAATTCTACCATCCGTGAATTAGGATTCATGAATGTTGAATATACTAAATTCGGTAACTAGATTTGTTGGGCGTCACCATAGTTGAGTTGATATAATAATAATAATAATAATAATAATAATAATAATAATAATAATAATAGTAGTAGTAGTAGTAGTAAGAGATATGAAACAACAACAAAACATAATACAACTAATACAACATACTTTACTCTCTATCTCTTTCCATCATCACATCTCATATTTCTCTCTCTTTACTTTATTTTCTTTTTTGTTTTCACTAAGTTGTATGTTGTATTGTTGTATATATTACATTACTCTAGTAGTAATTGTAATAATAATATAATATACCTTAAAAAAGAGAGTGATAATATGAATGGGGATTTAAACAAGATAGAGGTGCAACCAACTGCTATATTTTTGTGGGGTTGGGTTCAAAATAAGCAATTGACTCAGAAGGGATTCATAATCATAACCATGAAGAGTTTTTTTTTTTTTTTGTTCAAAACCATGAAGAGTTTTGTGCCAATCCAAGAAGCATTTGTAGGCAAAGATAAGAGATTCATGTTGTAAAGAATAACAGGCCGAATTGGTCTGGCCCAAATTGAAACACATGGTCCAATCCAATTGAAGAAACGTTAAGTAACTAGATCCAAATCCAATGAAAGTTTGCGAGTGAAGTGTGAAAAGCAGACAGCGTCCCTGATGGCAGCGTCGTTCAGGTGGATATTACAACTACACAGGGACGTTCCAAAAGCTGCTCGATTCTACTCCGACGGTTTGGACTTCACAATCAATGTCTGCACTCTTCGTTGGGCTGAACTTCAATCTGGTCCTCTCAAGCTTGCCCTCATGCACTCTCCCCTGTACCTTTCTTTTACTTTTGCTCTCTCCTTTATCCCACGCCCTCCATCTGTTTGATAATTTGTTTTCTCCATAAACCACATTGTACGCTATGCTTTAATTAACACTAATGATCTCAAGAACTTCTCTTTTACTGAGTCTGTCACGTGAACATTTTTATCAATAAAAATGAAAATTACATGCATGACGAGATGGATGTGCCATTTTCTTCAGTGATATGATATGACACAGGTTTCTTATATTTCAAAAGATTCATATTTCAAAAGAAAAGTTCAGTCTCGTATATTATATTGTATAGAGTGATGAACTGGTGATTGAATTTTACAGTGACCAAGCCACGCAGAAGGGATACACCTCGCTTCTGTCATTCACGGTGACTGACATCAACAGTACAGTGACTAAACTAATGGCATTGGGAGCTGAACTAGATGGACCTATAAAATATGAGGTCCATGGAAAGGTAGTGATTCATCCAGTACTTGCAATTTGGTAGTTTCTACATAGCTTTGAATCTCTGGACAGAGGAGATAAGGTCTGATGTGATTTACCTTGTGATCAGGTTGCAGCTATGCGGTGTATTGACGGACATGTCTTAGGCCTCTATGAACCTGCCTAAGATAGGAGATTCAGTACCAACAGTAGGTTCTTTTATTGCAATTCTATTCTATGCTAAGCTTTTTTTTTTTTTTTTGTCCTGTTGGTGTTTATCAGTTTTATCATGGTGACTGTTTAGGCAGAAGAGGGAGATAGGGTAACATGTGAAACGTCTTTTGTTTTTTATTCCCTGCAATAATTGAAAATTTTCTTTTGTCCATACCTATAACAGTATAACATAGCGTGTGAAGAAATAGATTAGAGAATAAAGCAAAATGAATTATACAATACAATTTTCTGCCTTCTCATCTTACATAAAGAAGAGAAAATTCATACTTTTCTTCTGTCTTTTTCTTTTTCTATTTATGTAAATAAATGTAAAATCATTCTATTTTTCATAACTTTTTCTCCTCATTTTTTCCTTCTTATTTTCTTCTCTCATTTTCTTGTTCCTTCAGAACGAAGTGTACAAGATTGAAAAGAGGAAATTCAGATACTCCAAATGACCTGTCTTGCATTTGGGTTTTTCCTGTCATCCATATCTCCTAGAAGTGACAGGAAATCACCTTTTATTTATTTTGTACAAATTCTTTTTCCTCCATGTGGATTGAATTTTCGCCTTGCACGTTCCTTTCTGCCATCCATATCCCAAGAGATTTTTTTTGTTATTGATTAGTGATAGTGAAACCTGTAATGTTTAATTATACAAATCTTTATTAGATATCCTTGGCATGCAATTACTCAAAGATTGAAATATTTTATTGCCAAAATGGATTGAGACACTTGTGGTGTGCTAATACATGATTTGGCGTCTGATATAATTTCTCTGCTCGATTGAATACATTCATATGTAAATATTTGTTGTATTATACGTGATGATGCGGTGTGCTCTTAAGCAAGCTGCTGCAAAACACGATGTTTTGCATCACTTGCCTGATTAATATGTAGGTGGAGATATATGTGTTTATGAAAGGTGTTTTCCCCATCTCATAAACTTAAAATCTAGTCCTAGATGCAATTCCATATTTGAAAAGGGGAGTGTCACAGACATTTTGAGAGCACAAGCCACACAGACACATTGAAGGCCATTAATGGAAAAGGAAAAATAAAAGAGAGAAAAGAAGGGAAGGTGGTAATGGGTGGTTTTTGGGATAATGTAAAGAACATTGTTGTGCAAATATTATAAGCCATTTGAAAATCCTGTTCTTGCTTGTAACTATGTCCGGCAGAAGCTTTTGGGGTTCTGATGAATGGATTTTTATGAAATGAGAGCATAATAATATGAGAACAATAAATTTGTAGTTTATAAAGACAAGAGGGCAAAGCTTCAATATGTAACACTCGTTACATCGGCTGTGTTTGTAGCTTAAAATATGCCTTCAGTGGGGGTACAGAATCCAGAGGAATATAAATGACTGAGGGTCATATAAAGCAATTTTTTAGAAGTGAACATTCTTGCTTGAACATCAAGTGATGGCTGTTACATAAGCCCCTTTGTTAGAATATTTTATATTTTATTGCTTGGTTGTACTAATTTGGTTGATATGTATTGATGATTGGCTCAAAATTCTTGTGCTCTGATGTAAGATTCTTTGTGAATGAGTAACGTTTCGTTTATCAGTCCATGGACCCCAAATGCACAGCATGACAAAATATGCATTAGGTACGGAGAAACAATCCATATGGCAAGATTACTTTGATAATATAGCTGCATATTCAAGCACACAAGTAAACAAAATTCACTGCTTTCGTAGTAAGTATGAATGGCTAATTAGGGTGAAATTTGTATTATTGGAGCTTTATACACTCCTTTTGGGATAAATGCAAAAATCTCCTTCCTAGGGTGGATGAGAAATATTCATATGAATAGAAACTAAGCTAAATTATGTGGCAGTTGCATTTGCTTCCAGTAAGAAATGGTAGTTTTATGCAGAACAAAGTTATATATATGGCTGTATATTTACATCAAGCAAAAGTGCCGCTTCAATCTTCAAACATCTTGATCCTTTTTCAGTTCTCTTTACTCTTCATTACTGGATCTTCCCATTTCAGCCTCCGTATCCCTCATAACTCCTGATATCATATTGCTTTCTCCGAAAACATAAGTGGATAAGCATATCATGAAATGTACTTTTGAGTACTTTAAAGAACCTCAAATCTGACTGTTGGAGAATGGACACAGTAGCATTGCATTCCAAATCTCAATCGCTGCCTAAGACTTCATCATATTTAAATAGAGTTGTCAACATTTAAGGCACTTATGCATAGATTATAGTTATGCAATTATAGACAGGGAATATAACGTATTTTTCCCCTTGAATGGATTGAACTAATAATAGGCAATAATACAATCTCATTTAAAATCTATTTTATAAGTTTTGGGTTGATCATGACAAATTCATGATGCTGGCACCATGGCATTAGATATTTGATAATTTGGGTCAACAATCAACATGAATGCACTTGCTAATTAAGTTAACAAATGAGTTACATGAAAACTAATATGATTTATCATAATAGTTATTCCACACATGCAATCTAAAACTTTTGGTTTAGTATTTGATCAAAGAAAAGTCTTTTTCTTTATGGTAGGGTGTATACAGAAGATATTTATTTTACGTTGTCTAGTTCTCAGGTCCTAGTGGCTTGTGGGGATGGCTTGTGGGGACTCTTCGTACCCTCGTTCAAAAATTGTCAACCAAACTTTTGTTCTTTTTTATGTCTTGTCTTCCTCTTTATTAAAAATGTGACCAAGAAGTACAGAGCCATCTATCTAACGTTTGTAAATCAGAATTGAACAAAGTGTTATTTTTCTTTCAAAAGAAAAAGAAAATGATTGGATATAGATCATCTCTTGATGGAAGCATCTTTGATTGATATGCAAGATAACCAATGCCATTCATTAAAATTAAAGCAGAAGTTTAACAATTAAATACCTAATAAGGAGATCATATATATAGACCTAAAAAAAGGAAATCATGTATCTCGTTTATTCATTTCCATATGTTCTCCACTAGCAAAGAAAAGAAGGCAACAATAATGTTATTATTGTCACATCAAATCAGCTAAACGCCTTGTAGCATAATTCATTATACACACATGCATTTTCATTTGTTCAGTTCTCTAGCTATGAGAGGAAAAACAACTTAAGCCACTCTTAGCATATTGTTTGCATAATAGAGGATGAGTCCACAGATGCGCAAGTAGAAGTACGGTGATTTGTTTATTTCCATATCTTCATATGATAATGGACAAACTTTTACGATAATGACAAACAAATCCACTTCACTAACTCTTCACACTTTCCAGATGGGTTGGAAACATCTAGGCCCAGGAGAATAAAGGGAAATCAAACTTTACATAAATAAATTATACATATTTAAAGATAAATGCGATGCAAAATTCCATTGTCAAATCTCAAGCATCATATTAATAACTTAGCCACAGTTCACTAGATGATGGGCACGTGGAAATTCCGGTATATATATTTTTTAAGAGCTTTTGGTTAGAAAATGATAACTGATTGGCAATTAATGACAAACAACTTTAGTTCTAGTGTTGGTTAAAGATGGAGCAATGATCAATATAATCATAGCATGTAAAAAGTGCTGTTAGATTCTGTACAAGTGGGAAAGAGACCCTAACTCCTAAGGACAGGGTCTCTATATCCAAATCTAGCAATGGAGTCTTCTGAGTTTATGAAAATGAAGATGGAGGACGCTGCTAATTGCTTCCTTCCATTCCACATGCAGCGTAATTGTCAAACTCCCCACCCACTGCTTCTAAGAAGGGAAACAAAAACACAAGTACCATTTGGTCATTTACTCAGGTGATATCTCATTTTATAATTTCAAAAACTATGCTCTTTTCATCAGCAATAATGTTCTTTTTGTTATTATTTTTTTACTTTTTTTCTAAGATGTTAGTAAAAATATAAAAAAAATATAATGCTTTTCTTTATGGAATAGAATTATATCAACTTTAAAAACACTATGATTGTAAAGCTAATCTGCTTACTGCATGTTTTTATATGAGGTTTGATTTAATATTAATTAATGGGCAGCTTGTTGTTAGTATCCATCTCCATGTCTTTTCTCTTCTCTTGCCCCACACCATACCTTCCTTATGTTAAGTGTTGCCGGATCACGTGCATTTAATTCATGCTTAAGATCAAGATAATTAATCCCAAGAGACCTGGCAGCCTGTTTTGCATTCCTCTCTCAAGTTTTAAAGATTTCAAACTTAAGACAATATTGAACTTGATATTCAACTCCATATCATATCATAAAAAGAAACAAATATGACAAATAAGTATATATGAAGAATTGATCTTCAACTTCATATCATATAAAGAAACAAATATGACAAAAGAAAAAAAAAACAAGTGAAAGCATGTTATCTTAGACTATCAGAAAACATACACTTGCACTAACAAGCAAAATTGTTGTTAGTGGAAGTGACACATATGCGAGTGGCCCAAGAAGCTGTTCGGGAGATCCAAATGAGTGGGTTTTGTATCCCTCATAATAGGCAGGCCGTGCACTGTTCATGCAAGAGTTATTCATAGTTAGGAGGAACTTGGTAAAGCTAATCATATTAATTTGAAAGATACAATATTACCTTATCAAAACTCGCCCTGCCCTGTGATGCATTAACTTGTGAGGAAGATTGGCTGCAAACCTTAACCTAACTCCACCTAGAAAAAGAAGAGAAAAAAACTACCAAAGCACAGCAAATATGAAGATGAAGCTAACAAATCTTGGACTAAAGAAAAGGAAAATATGTAATTTGTAAGAGGCAAGTGTGGCAGATCAGTTTGCCTTTTACATATCAACTTTAGTCCATAGCACAGAGATAACAAAAGAGAGGCATAAAATGGTAAAAGTGACCACCAGATACTTCAGTTTGGTCAGCATGCAAGGTCTAAATCCGAATAGAAGAAAAAGCAGAGGAGACAGAGATGCAAAAGGAAGATAAAAGAGGAAAAAGGGAGCTCCCTTCAGTCCAAGTACAGGAAGCTTAAGATTCAATTTGTCTCCCGCATCATTCACTCATTTACTGAGTCATGACTCAGCATTTGGATGAATGAGTCGGCAGCTAATTAAATCTTAGAGTCACCCATGAGTGGACTGAAGAAAGCTCTCTTACCAACTCAATTAGCCATCCATCCAAAATTGGTACTATCGATATGTCTCTCCATAGATCAGCCACTACAGGTAGATGCATGTCAAGAAAAGTGAGGGTTTATTGTATATATCACTATCACTAAAACAAGGAACAAAATTGCAAAATAGCAGTACTGCATTAATTGGAAGAACAACAGCGAGACCATCATCGCATGACAATCTTAACCTTGTTGTCAAGCAGGAAGCTCACAGATAGATGCATTGAGAGAATTAACCAAAGGGCTTTTTATAAGCTCAATGGGAGCGAGGAGGACCTGCAGCTACAACTACACGACGATTAAAGATTAAGTACATAATACTTGATACTTGATTAAGTTGTTTTTTTTAAAGAAAATTAAACAAATAAATAAATAAAAACTTCCAGACATACACAAAATTAATATCAATTATGGAGCAAAACAAAAACAAGTGAGCAATTTTTCCCCCTATTTTTTTAATGGAAAGGAAGTTATTCATATTCTCCTTGCCCGGAACATTAGTCCTACCAATTAGTTTACTGCGTCATGAGAACAGTCCTGACTTGAATATTTATATTTATTTAAAACAAAAAGAAATAAAAGAAGGGAGGTGCTCAGCGAAAAAGGAAAAGAAAGGAATACATGACCATTGATCCGTATTGATATGATCTTAATTTTAAATACAAATAAACTGAATTTAGCTTGAGCTTCATAATATTAAATCAATAAAATATACCATGCTGTCTGCTTTACCAGCTAGTGGAGGCTATAATTTCCTTAATTTCCAGAGGAAATTTATAATCCGAAATGAGTAGTATTAAGGCTATTAGCTAGCATGCATTCTTTCCGTGTGTACTTGTGTGTGTAATAGGATCCAAATTTAGATCCAAGGGAGAATTGCACATCGTCGTCCCATGTTAAAATTTCGGATTGGGATTCTCTCCATATTAGGAATAAATTAGACACCATCACAATCATCCAAAAATTAAGGGAAAAATCAATTTACACTTTATAACCATAAATTAAGGGAACTCTACACTCTCCGGTTGAAACTCAATTGGAAAGGATTCGTGGGCTAAAATTTTATGTTTATCTTTTCTGTCATAAATACTCATTTATGAAAAAGAGACAAATATTTATTAGGAGAGAAATGAACACAAAATTTTTACATGAAACATAGGTATCCTTATTACCAGGGTCAATCTTATTCGTGGCTTAATCACATTTGGGACCTAATCACAATTAAGACTCTTCATCCCTCTTTGAATGTGTATTTAATGGGAATCGAACCCGAAAACTAAACAAATATAAATTTAATCAATATGATTATTAATTTAAAATAGATTGAATTTTTAAAAATTTATATGAGTAAATAAATAATTTAAACTTCCTCACACTACTTTATTTTAATATGAATATAGATAGATATAGATAAATATCTACTATTAGATACTCTCTTCATTTCATATATTTTTTTTATTTTTTATTTAAATTTAAAAAATTATATTGTTTTGAAATTTCAAGACTAATTTAATGATTTTCTTACTCTTACTTAATATCATAAATAATTACTTATACTAATTAAAATGAATTAAATAAGTTGAAATAAATCGTGGTATTTTAGGAAAGATATAATGAACTTATATATGAATTGAATATTTATTAATTTGTGCTCATAACTTAAAATAATAAATATGAAATAAATTGGTCGTAATATATTTAAGGATGTATAAATTTTATTAGATAATATCATGTCATTTAAAACTTGATTTGGTTAGTTTCATATTCTAAAAAAAAAGTTATTAAATAGTTTACATATTTAACATCCCATGGAAATTTGATCGATCCCTATGTATATGAGTGGAGATATTTTTTTGTTTTCCATAATATTCTCCCACCCGATAGGTGAAAGACCGGGTAGTATCAAACACAAAGTAGACATCTCTCCCAACAATATTTTTTCCATACACTTGGATCCAATGATTGAGCTGAGGAACAATACTTTTTCCATACACTTGGATTCAATGATTGAGCTCAGGAACACATTCTTAATAAACCCGAACCCATATGAGTGGAGATATACTTGTTCTAAAAGCAACTTTTCTCACATTTACTTTACTTAACAACTCACATTAAATTTATTAATCCAATCCTTAAAGTATTTAAAGTTTATAAAGTTTCATAAAATTTAAAAATTATAATTAAATTAGATACTTCATAAATTTTTATTTAATATAAAATATATTTTAAAAAATATAAATAAATATCGATTATAAAAATATATGTGTATCTAATTTATCTAATTAATATATATATATATATATATATATATATATATATATATATATATACACACCAACATCTGTTGATTAAAGTGGCGATAAACTTTGTTCACTTAAGGTCTTAAATTCAAGTACAGTGAATGAAAAAAATTGTTGAGGTCCATTCAAGTCAAGTTATTAGAAATCTAATAAATTAATTTAATACGATTATGATAAAAAGCAGAGGATAAGACTTTTTGAAAATGGAAAATTTTTATTTAAATAAAAAATATTTATTGTTTATTTTATGCTTTTGTGTAATTAATACTTTCTGTTTTAATAAAAAAAATATTTTTTTAAAATCCTGTTCTTATCTTTAACTTTAAGGACTGATTTTATTAAAATATAAATTAATATTTCTAAAATATTATTAAATGGAATATGAATTGTATATATAAATATAATATAATAAGATGTGTCACGTGATAATACATTTTACATGAGAATGAAAGGTCATAACCATGAAATCTATACAAAAATGGTCAAAATTAAAACATAACTTTTTAAATGATTATGTAACTCTAGAAATGTACTATGGAATGGGCGGGAGAAGGGAGGAAGTGAAGAGATTGAGTTTCACAAATGTCCTCTTTTTGTATCTGTGATCATGATTATCTTATCTTCTTATATTATATATTATGGTTTATAAAACCCTTCCCCTTCCTTTCTCATTCACATCCCATAACTATCTTCTTTTCTTTTTTCCAAACCTAAATACAATTTTAAATATAACTTTTAATTTTGTTCATTTATACATAAAAAAATGTTATTTATACAACATGTTTTTATACATATTATACAACACAGTGAGATATTGAGAGAAAATATAAAAGTATGATATATAATGTATGATGTGATTGAAAGAAATAAAAAAAATATTATTTAAATTGTTGTAAACTTTACTTGTATGAATATTATATCTCTTGTACCTAACTTATATTCAAGATTTATTTCTATACTGATTTTTATATAAAAATGAGATTCTTACTCATTACATGGCATACAAATAAGAAATAACACACAGTTCATTAGGGGGGAAATTTGACAAGACAGATGCAACACTATCGATTCCCATGAGAAAAGACAAGTCTCCGTAGACTAGCTTGATTGGTGAAAGACAATATTTTAGTCGGGAATAAACAAAAGAGAAATGAATGTACAAACATAGAGAGAAAAGGAGAGAAAAAAATAGAAAAAAAAAAGAAAGAAATGTGAGATATAATGGGTGATATAATGAAAAAAAAAGTGTGTTATATGAGTTGTTATATATTTTTTATTGTATGAAAAAGTTATCTCCAAATAAAAATATGATTTTACGTGAAAAGAAAGACAAGGTGACCTGTATATATATACATTCGTTATATTTACTTTTTTTAAAATATTAATTAAATACAACTATATTAAATTTTATAAATTTTTTATTAAAAATTTAATAAAAATAATTGATTTAATTTTATGTATGGATTTTTCTACCATATTGGTTCGTGTCTAGTTGTCTACCATTAATTTATTATACAAAAATTGAAAAGTATAAAGAGAACCTTTCGTTCTCCTAGTATCGATCGGGTGACTCCTATAGACGTATGTTCACATAAAAGTATGAGTTCTAAAGGATTAAGGGTGTCTTTGGTTCACAGTTGAGTTGAGTTGAATTGATTCTAGAAATGAATGGTTGAGATAGATGATGCACGTTTTATGAAGTATGTTGGATGAAAGTGATTTAAAACCAATTATGCAAAACCATGGTTTTGTTTGGTCAGAATTTAAAACAAACGGGCTATGAGTAAAAAGAAACGTCTAATCTTTATAAACTAGTAACTCCGTTTTTATTTAACTGTTCACTTTAAAAATATGTTTTTATTTAATTGTCCACCTACAAACCCAATACATTAATAATTGTATTTTTCTCCATTTTACCTTTATGTTAATAAATGATCCACCGTTGAAAACTAAGGAGAGCCAATAGTTACAAGAGAGATAAAAGGGTAAAATAGAAAGTTTAACATTTATTTTCATGAAAACAAGAGTAATGATTACATTCCTTAATATGTGTGTTTTTAGTCAAAGTGGATAGTTAAACAGAAAAAAGTAGTACAAACTAAACATATTATAGTATAATTTTTATTTGAGAGATACTTTCACTAAAGTGGTAAAAAAATAATTTTAATAAAAGGGAATTTTTTAAAATATATAACTCATAAGATATATTTATATTTTAAAAATAGTTTTATTTAATTATCTCAAATAAAAATAATCCTTTTAAATTTATTTCTACAATATTATTCTCAAACATAAATAAATTCTTACAAAATTATTTTTAAAAAAACAAATTTACCAAACTTTAAATAAAACAAAACTTACTTTTTTTATCTATGTAAATATTAAATATTAAAAAAATATACGTTTACATTAAAAGTTGAAAATTTAAATCCATGAGTTGTTCATGCAATCTATGTCTGTTTGCATTGTCAATTGAGGCATAACTCTTTGGTGATATTTACATTTATAGTATATTTTTTATTTTATGCAACAATTTTTATTAGTAACAAAGTATTTAAGTAACTCTTTACTTTAATTTCAATGTTTGACGGTGATCTTTTATGATATTTTTATATAGTTCATGAAATATAGAATTAATTTAACCCACTGGCATTAGCATTGGTTTACTGGTGGGGTTGGAGTAGTTTAACACGAAATCTTAGGTTTAAACCTCATTATTTTTCTTGTACTAATATATATATATATATAATTAATCTACATGTAACATTTTCTTTAATGTAGTTTGTTCTTACAAGTTACAACAAATATCATCCTTTAGATGTGAGGTAAATTCTTATTTGTCAAAAAAACTTAATCAATTTAATATGAATTTTTTATTTTAAAGTACACATTTCTTAAATTAATGACTTTCCTTTAAAATGACCCATAATTAATGAAATATATTTCTTATATCTTTAATTTTTTTAATCACAAATTATTCAAATTACCTGTATTATTGATTTTTTTAATTACTTTTTACTACTTCGTTTTTTGGATATTTCTTTGTATCGCACGGGTTCTACACTAGTAAATCAACTTTCTATATTATCAACTTTCTATATTATAATTTTGAAATTTCATCTTAGAGAGTGAGATACACACTCATCCCACTCATCCCCTCAATGATTTTTGACATTATCTCTCTTTTTCTCATTGGATGGTGAATTTTACTCACACTTGTAAGAGTGAGATTATTTATCTCAATCATTAACACTAATTTTTTCTCTCTCCCTATTTGAATTTTTAAATGATAAAAAATATTAATTTTAAAATTTAAATTTTAAAAATTTAAAATCTTATCTCATTTTTTTCTATTTCAATATTTTTTAATATATAAATCTTTATTCTTATTTCTATAATTTTAAATTTTTTATTATATCTTATTATCAAATAAATAAGATTTTATTAATAAAATATAATATATTATTAGAATTTAAAATTTAAAAATTATCTAAAATAATTTTATTATTTTTAATTTTAAAAATATTAATTTATTGTGAATTTAATTTTAATTAAATAAAATATGTTAATATACTAATATAAATATAAAGAGAGAAACTGGCTTTTACTATGCCATATGCTCTGGCAGCTCTGCGGTAGTCTTAACCCTTTTTGTTGAATCAATCGGTCAAGATCCAAGCTCAAACCTGAATTTTTTCAAAAAAAAAAAAAATTCAATATTATCTTTCGTTTGTAATGTATAAATTGAATATACCTTTGCATCATCTTTATGTTAATTGAACATACCTTTCACATGTATTCGTTTTTCACGTAGGGTATAGAAATTTTTTAATTGAATTGATGTGTTAATTATTTAAGAACGGCTTTCGCTTTGATATATACCAATTTAAGATCGGGAATATTTTAAATATAATCTGCAGATTTTTTGTTTAGTTCCGTAGATCAAACTCCCACGATTTTTTAAGCAAAATTAACCTCAATATTGGGAAAAGTAAAGTATCATTAATGTTATATATTTATCATTGCTTTGTTTTATTTTTATTGAATCATTGCATTGTTAAAATGCTTTATTTTATTTTAAAAATATTCAATCTATTTATCTGTTAAGAAAACATTACAGACTTTTATTTCCTTTACAATACTACAGCTGTAGCCAGTCACGTGTCAAGCAGATAGAAATTCATTAATTTCATATTTTCTAATTTTTTATACCTATCTATTATCTATTATTTATACAACAAAAATAATCCTTTAACGCTCTTGTTTTACGTGTAGGAAAAAGAGAGAAATGAAGAAAATATATAGAGAGAAAGTAACAAATGTAATAATCGATTATATAATGAAAAATAAAAAAAAAAGAAATAAAAACAAAATTTAGGTGTAATACATATGAGTGTGAAAAAATCACAACATTTATATAGTTAATTCATATAACACTGTATATAATATATTTTTACTTCCTAATCTTTCTTGAGTTTAATATATATACACTGTCAGTTAAATAAATTTTACACAGATATTTAATAATATGTTATCACATCATTTAATGAATAAGACACATCATGTATTATTAAATTCAATAAATGATGTAATAACACATAATTGAATGTTTATGTAAAATTTCATTACACTGACAGTGTATATATATTAAACTCTCTAATTTATTTATGTTTATCATCTAATGTAAAACTGGTTTATTTGTTTTCATTTTATTAAATGTAAAAAAGATGTTATATCACTTTATTCACTTTATTAAATATTTTTCTTTTTTTAAATGGAGAGGAAAAAAATCAAAATTTAAAAATATAATTTACGCTTTCTAATTTAATTTATTTATGTTTATCATCTAATGTAAAACTCGTTTATTTGTTTTCATTTTATTAAATGTAAAAAAGATATTATATCACTTTATTCACTAATTATCTAACTAAATATATATAATCAAATTTAATTTAATATATCTCAACACAATTACTTATAATATTAAAAAGTTGATTTATCACATTTTAACATTAAAATAAATATAAATTTCTCATCCCTTTTACATTATTTTTTCTAGTGTAGTTCCTTCCTCTATATATTTTAGCACTCAAATAGTATAATTTTATGTTAAAAAATAATCAATTTTTATTTTTTTTTCACATTTTATTCTCTTACACTCTACTCCTAATCTTATTTTTTTTCTTTATTATATTATTTATTATATTTTTTTACTTTTTTCTTTTTTATCTCTCCTTTCAATATTTATGAAATTTCCAGATTCGGATTGTTATTTATTTCTCAAAAGCAATAATAATATTATTCTTGTTACATCATATATCTTGGTGACTGCAGAAATGGGCGTCTTATCAACGCAAGAAAAAAGATGCCTGCCAATGCCAAATGAGGGTGAAGAAGAATGTGAGGCCTGTTAGCTTTTCTCTTGACACTTGCACTTTGCAGTTTTAAGTTTTGGTCGGCATTTCATTTCATTTTGTCAAATCACAGCTTTTCTGTTCATCCATCCAATTGCCTTTCTTTTACTTGTGAAGTGAAACACCTCTTATCTCCATTCAAATCCGAATGTCTATCAGATGCAATGATATTTTTATTTTTTTTTACTTTTTTTTTTAAAAAAATACATGTATCTTTATAACAAGCAATTCCGCTAGAATCAGCTCAAATGAACAACATTTACAATTTTACAATTTTACATTATATTTTTTTTAAATAATAAATTCTTTACAGGAGGAGACATTTATATCATAGTGGGAATAATTTTTTAGTTCAGATTTTTTCTATACACAAAACTCGAATCTAACACTACTTCGAAGAATCAAACTTAAACAAGTTAAACCAACCTCATTGTTATTCACATTTATTTTTTCATTTTTAAATATAAAGATATATATATATAGAGAGAGGCATATAGCAATTGAAACCGTTACAATGGGTAGACGCAATAACAATTTGATTAGTCAGATTTCCAAATTCCCAATTAATGATTTGATTTTGAGTTAAAAATCTCTAGGCTCATGAACTAATTTTAGTTTTTCTAAATTTTATTTTATAATTTTAGAATTATTATAAATTTATTAAATATTGTCATGTTAATTAAGAGTGAGTTAGAAAATGGGAAAGAATAATTTCACATTCAAATTTTTTTTGATGTGAGAAGTGTGTAAGCGAAAGAGATTAAAAGAAAAAAATAGAGAGAAATAATGTGAAAAATGTGATAATTGATTTGATAAAAAAAAATAGAAAGATATAAAGTATAATATGAATCTAAATGTGAAAAGAGTCGTGATTCAGTTGATAATAAAGACTGAAATTTTGATATTCAAAGCGAAATTGCTTGTTCTTTATTTGAGTTGAGTTTGTGGCTTGGTTTATTTTTTCTCACTCTACGCGAGAATAGAGTTTTGGAATCTAGCAATATCAAGTATTAGTCCCACATTAGACAAGAATGAGTAAGGAGAGCAATATATAAGTGATCAAACCCATAAACCTAACGCCTTAAGATTTTGGGTTGAATGTGTTGTCTAACTCATTTGTATGATTTTCTTCTTAGCCCCATGTTAAAGATCTCCCCGATGGTTTAGACTCCCCTCGCTACCTAACAAATTTGATATTTGATTTTGATGTTCATACACTCGAAAAAAATGTGTTCCTATGTTTTCTTTTTTATCTCTCTCATCCTCTTTGATTATATCATTCTTTTTTTTTTCTCTCGTTTATTTTTTTTTTTATTTCTATTTCTCTTCAACATTACTTCTTCCATTTGTTTAAGCTGCCTTGCTCTCCAATTCCCATCAATGGAAGAAAAAAAGGCTTCGACTAATCGACTATTGATGCCATTGCGGAGTTGGTGTCATGATCATATTGCAAATTTCTTTCACATGTGATGACAAATGGCTTTATGCAAGTTTTCCTTCTTAAATCTGGGACGTTGAATTTTTTTTAGAGAAATGTTATACAACAAACAACATCTACAACTAAGAGAGATAATAGATAAGAGATAAAAGAGAAAAAAAAAACGTGTAATGTGATGAATAGAAATAGAGATAAAAAATATGTTGTATGTTTGTTGTTGTATGAATAATTAATCTCTTTTTTTATTAGTTTTCATGTGTGAAAATATTTTATTACGTAGTAATTTTGTAATAAGTTTTTTTTAATAAATATCTATAAATTTTAAGGATTTATAATGGATATACACTGATAATGTAAAAAGTTTTATACTGTAAATAAATAATTAATATATTATCACATCATTTATTTAATTTAATAATATATTAGATGTCATAGTGTCATACTCATTAGATTATATGGTAACACATAATTGGATGATAGTCGATGTATACTAATTAAATCAATATTTTAATAGAATATCATTTATTTAATATTTATAAAAAATAAATAAATAATAAACACAAAATTATAAAGTAAAAAATATAAATTTTAATATAAGAATTTATTCTTATAAAATGTAACGGGTAAGAATAAGAAATTTTTTATAATATTTAATTATTTTATTTTTAATAAATCAATGGCACGCACCATAATGAATAATCAGAATATCCACTCAAATCATAAATCGACGACATGTGCGGCCCCTAGGAAAAAATCAATTCATCATGTTGTTTTGTCCTTCAATATATTGGTTCAATTTTACCATCATTTTGATTGTTTTGGTTTCTCAGTGACCCGCCAATAGTTTAGGAAAATATTTTCTCACACTAGTATGAAAGTTAATGCCATGTTTTGTAAGCGGTAAAGAAATAGAGAATAGAGAAATGGATGGGAATAAATATGTGAGAAATATAGAAAAAATTACAGTTATTTGTTAGAAAGGAAATACAAGAGAGAGAAATATAAATATAATTTATAAAGATTAAAATATCCCTAAATAAATATTTTTAAGAAAAAATTATAAAAGTTTTAAATATTTAAATTTCATAAATAATTTATATAAAATCTAAAAATATATATTAAAAATTATTGAAATTTATAAAATAATAATATAATTAGTTAAAAAAATAAAAATAAAGCACGTATAATATACATTACTAATACGTTGAAAAAAAAATAAAATGAGAATATGAAACAGTAAAAGCAAGGGGAGTCTTTAAAATTCAATAAACCCTCAAATTCGTTCAACTAGTCGTGTATTTTCTAATTAATCTCCAAACTAAATTAATTGCATAAGTAATTCTCAAACTTTCAAATATCTATCACATTAGTCCCCAAACTTTTACATTATACTGTCACATTGATTCCTGTTGGAGGACTAATGTGATAAATATTTAAAAGTTCGAGTACTAGTTTTTATTTTTATTTACTTTAAGAACTCGGTATAAGAGGGTAATATTTCGAGAGCGAAAATGATGATTTATTCTTTTAAATTTTGATGCAACTGCGGCTGAGCATGAAAATAAAACAGGAAATGAAGAAATTAGCTCAGCATGACCTTTTTATACAATAATAAATACTCTTTTGAGGGTGTGTCATGTGTGGTTACACATGCAAAAGGACATAGTTGTTTAAAATTTTTTAATCCATTCTCTCATGCCTCTGAGAATTTCTTGCCATTTCTCACTACATTAGTGAAAAAAATGACAAACATGCAATCTACATCATTTCTCTTCTTTCTTTTCTTATTTTTACACTATCAAACACACAAATATATCTAGGTGTTGTCTAAGGTGCCCAGTAAAAACCTCGCATCGATATGCAAAAATTGTTGGACGTCTGATATATTATTTTCACTCGGTTATTTTCACTCGGTCACCTGGTCATCATCTCCACCCCTCTCTCCAGTGAACTGAGCGCGACCAACGACAACGGCGAAGCAACATGCAGCCATGTGAGTGGCACAGCATGGCCGCGATGGCACAACTAAGACAGAAAGATGAAATGTTTCAGTGTAGAGAAATATGAGATTTGAAAGGACCCTGGTTGCACACCAATGCTTGCACATAATGTCGAAATATCCTCCACAATAGAAGCTTCCTCCCTTTGCCTCTTTCGGGTATGTTTCCATTGTTTGATGCTTGCCATGAGGAGTTTAATGGGTCTTCAAATGTAGCCACCATTATAGGACCTTGCAAAAAAAGGTGAAAACTTTCCCTCACATTGCCTCCCTCATACTCCAAAATGCAAAAATCTGAGCTTTATCCATGAGAAATTGGTGTAGATCAAACGTTTGCCAAATGGGTATGCTCTTGATTCAACATTTCAAAGGAATAGCGAGAGAAATAACGCTCCGTCCAGGTCTGCCATTGTTGGTTGCAGGGTCTCGAATTGAAGGTAGGATGGAAATGTGGTGGTTTGAAGATGGATGGTGGTTCCGCGGTGCGGTGCTCAACGACTTGAGAAGATGGTGGCCGGTCCCGTCTTGCTCCCTCACCACGGGTTGCCGCGCGCTCCACCGCGGCAGACATGGTCGCCAACACACCTCCCTTTCCCTCCTCTCTTTCATCTGCTAATTTAAAATTAAAAAAAAATATTGCAACCAACACACCTTCTATGATAGGTAATTTGAACTCGTATATCGGTGCATAAGTTTTTTATTTGTACACCTTAGAACTCACCATATATTCATCTTTCCTCTATTTCTTCTCTCTTTCCCTCAATTTCTCCTAAACCAAAGTAGAGAATAGTTACTTTCACAAGTAGAGAATAATTATATCCATTTGTAAAAGAATTCAACATTTAAAATTAATGAATTAAACTTCGATATATTGTTAATATAAAAAATATATGTATTATTATTATTTTATTATGCACTATTATATTATTTGGTAAATATAATTATTAAAAACTAAATAAAATATTAAACTCATTTAATAATGTGAAAATATATTTTTAGATGATTCAATAAAATACTCTAATGCATCACTATTAATTGCATTAAAAAGGGTCGTTGAAACAAATTTTTAATGAAATTATTATGACATGGTAGAGTAGTTTTTTAGAAGAAAATTTTTACCCCAAATAAGGGTTCATTTGACTCAACAAATATTAATTGAGATTTAATTTAAAATTTATGTATTGAGAATTTAAAAAAAAAAAGAAAAGAAAAGATACATGATCAAGTTGTGCTTCTTGCTGTCTTTTTAACCTCGCTATGACTCGCTGCTTCTAAGGGTGGTAACAGGTCAGACCGCTCGTCGGGGGTCTACTACCCGGCTTATATCAGGTCAGGCCAATTTTTTCAATAGATCAGGTTAAGGCTTTTTCAAAAGCCTATATAGCAAAACAGGCCAAACTTCAGGCCATCGAAAAAACCTTGTAAACCTATCAAGCAGACCTATTTAACTAAATATAAAAAAATACTAATATTTTTTATATTGCTATTATTATTATAAAGATTTTTTATTACTTTTCCTTATAATTATATACTTATTAGCTTGTATAAACATTTAAGTATGTTAAAAACTTGAGTCTATAAGTCTATTCATACATATGCTTATGATATATTCAAGTACATTACTATAAAACAGACTTTTAAACAGGTTTTTAGGCCATGTCAGGTATTAAATAGGTCAGACTTATGTCATAAAATAAAGCTTATGTCAGGTAACAGACCAGGTTCAAGTCATGAATTTAAGGTGGTTCAGGCCTTGGAAAGCCTAGCTCGGCTCGACCTATTCCCACCCCGAGTTGCTTTAAACACAATTGTGCCATGGTACACGGCCAAGCCGTGTATTTTCCTGTCATTTAGTCACTTCGGATTGATGTTGTCCGAGAAACACGGTTGTGTCATGTTACACGGCCAAGCCGTGTATCTTCTTGATTTCATCTGTGCACGTATAAGCTTTTGGTATTGAATTTGGTTGGTTTTCCCACTAGGTCCGTTTAATATATTCTAGGTTTGGGGTATATTGGGTGCTATAAAGATATTGGTCCGCGTCATATAATTGTCAAGAGGTACAATTCTTTCGGGATTTTTTAGGAGATATTGGGTGCTATTGTAATTTTTTTTAGGCTTTTGATTGTTCTTTTTAATGGGTTAGAGTATCACTTGTATTCTGTTTTAATACATTTTTCTTTACTTATTAAAAAATAACTTTTGCATTTAATACGTAAATTTTATGAGTAAAATATTATTTGTCATCTTGAAAATTTTGAGATCCCTAAAAATGAAAATTATAAAGAGATGGGTTTTGACTATCAATTTAGTCTTTTTTACTATATAAATTAACATTCAAAAAATAAATTAATCGATAAAATTTATCTTTTAAATTTTCTATTATAATTCTTTTTTTAAATTTAAAATAACCAAATCTAAATATTTTAGAGGCAAAAATAGCGTTTTACTACAAATTTACCATGATTATCCCTAATGTATGTAAGCCTTACATATATTGAAAGGAATGTCGAGTTATTAGTCTCCTAAAACTAAGCTTTAATTGGTTAAGTTAATATTTGACCTATGTTTTTATCAATCACTTTAGTCATTTGTTAATGACTAATTTAATTGACCAAAATTAGGTTAATGGTTCTTAGATTTTAGATTGGGCCTAGCTTTTGGGGTTGAGTTGACCTAGGTCCAAAATCTAAGATAGTATCAGAGCTTATCTTAGATGATTCGTTGTTATTGGACCGCCACCCGTATGGATGTCTAGCCCTAGGCGTGGGGGGTGTTTAGATTCTCACACTGCCTAGAGATATATAAGATCAACTAAAAGTATATAAGTCTTGGACAATCCCCACTCTACTATTAAGATCCAGATTTTCTTTAGCCCTCCAATCTCTTCAACCAAGTTTAGCTACGAAATAACTATGGAATAACTAGAAAATAAAAATCCGTAGTTATTACGTAGTTAAACTTGGCTGGAGAGGATCCTTACACCTACTATTGTGCTGAGTTGGATTCAAGGATTAAGTTAACATTTCTTACATATATTAAGGATGAATTTGGTGATTTACTCGCATCACATGCCATATTACACTTTAAAGACTTATATTTTATAATGATATCTAAAGTGCTCTATTATACTTTGTTTAGAATTTAATTTAATTTGTTAAAGTAGTCATCTAGGTTACAAAACGTACAACGTAACGATGTCATCAGATTCATTACCAGAAAAAATTGATATTGTTAACTACAATGTTCTTCTTTTCAATTATATAATATTAGATTATCTCGTGAAATAACTTTGTACTTTATAAAACTTACCTTTTAATAACTTATTATATTATTAAAAAATAGTTAATTCTTTTTACAACATTTTAAGTTTTTGTAAATAATTTTACATTGCAAGTAACTTAGAAAATAAAATTATAAATAAATTGAAATATTTTTTAAAATTATTTTATTAATTTAAAAATAAGTTATTTTAAAGTTTGCTTTAAACCTAAGAATATATTGGGCCGTCGCCCATCGGTAGGAGAACTTAGCTCCCTCAAGTGAATTATGACTTGATTCGAATTATTAAAATCTAATATGATTTTCTTTATTTCTTAATGCAGTGCTCATTTGAAAAAAAAAATATATATCAATGATGTGACTACTTCAAATTAAAAAGCGACAAACAACCCTTAAACTACCAAAACTTCTTGTGTTTGTTGACATTTGCCTTATTAACAAAAAAAGAAATGAACTCAAATCATATTTAGCAAGACATGTATAAAATAACAATAACAGCAGAATATATTTTGCACCTTCCAATGAGATTTGCTTCGTTATCAGACAACTACGTTGTGTTTTCCATCCATTTTTAATGGATTGCATATTAAAACCATGGGGAAAAACCATTTTATCATTTTGCTATCACTTCTCAATTCTATCTTGTGAGTGGCTCCTTTATCATTTATTTTTAGCCCTGGAAAGTGAGGAGTCACAGAGCAAGAGTTTGTGCCCGACAATGGGGATTATATACCTACAATTGTTAATCAATGAATATTCATTTTAGCATCTATTCTTTATGATATTCATAGTTAATTTTCAAATGTTTTTGAAATCCGTCAAGCGAAAGATTATATATATTATTTAACTTGCCATTAGATTTTTTTTTTTTTTTTACACTGTGCTCCTTTGGATGAACTATGTAAATGTACGTATTGCTACCTAGTAATATACATTTTCAGTTGCAACTAGGGAACATGTTCATGCACATTAGAGTGTAACACATAAAAAACCACAAAAGACTGCATAAAAACAATTATCACCAGTTTATTTTTTATTTTTCATTTATTTATTTTGTTTACTAATTAGCCAATCAATGCCAATGCCCTCATTCAAAAGGCACTTCCTCAATTAATATTTTCAATTACATTTTAGCCAAAACAATTGAGAAGGCATTTTACTTTTTTTTTTTTTCTTTTGATCCTGTGATTGTTTCTCACTTAATTTCTTCTAACAAAGAAATATGTGAATGATTAAGTGATTAGATTTAACTACTTTAAAATGAGAGAATACATTTTAGAGGAAAAAAATGCAATAATAAACATTGATTAAAAAATTAACGGTAAAAATTGTCATAAAATACATATATAATAAGTTATGAAGTTGTTAAAACTCAATTACTACTTTATTCCATTAACATGGTCCAAGAGTGGTAATAAGGAGGAGGATGAAGCATTATGAACTTACTTCCATTTTACAAACTCCGTACTCTGATAAAACTAGCTTAGATATGAATGGCAACTTATATGTAACTAGCACTATTTTACTAAAAAAGAAATGTAGACAAAGTTAAGATTGTGGTGCTCTGTTACAGATAACAGTAGGGGTTAATCTCAGTGCTTTAACAAAAAAAAAAAGAAGAAGAAAAAGGCATAGGACTCTCCTGCTCTGGCATGCATAGATGTGCTTAGCAAAAGACGAACTTGATAGCAGGAAAAAGTGAACTAAAACTTATGATGTAGATAGACTGAATCCACAAATTTTAGCAAAAGAGAACAGTTATATCACAACGTGACAGCAATTCTGATATATTTGCTACTAAATTACCAAAGAAGCTAAAAGCAGCAATGAGCTGTAGCAAGCATTTATTATTTAACTGCAAACATTTATCAGAATAACTTCTAGAACATCGCACGCCCCATCTAATACAACATGAAGTGACTGACACAAAAAAATGAAGATACTAAACGATAATAATGCTAAGATTACAGGAGGAATGGCACGGCATATCTTCCAGTCACAGACAGTCTCTGCAGTAAAATATAAATATTCTAGGGGCAATGAAACAATACAACCAATGTCTTCAAACAGCAACTTGTCCGAAGAGCTGCTTGCGGATCTGCAGTGAGGAACAAGACACTTCATAAATTATTCACAGTGAGCATGGTTAAACATTTTTTTTGGGGTGGATCTACAAAACCACTTGACCGATGCATCTGACACAAGGAGCTATTAATGAATGTCGAAACTACTGGAGATTGAAATATCAACAAAATACAATTATACAGATATTTACAGAATAATTACAAAACTCCATTAAGGCAAATGACACTCTAAAAGCACCAAATTTTTCAATTTACACAATCTTCCAAATTAAATAAATAAACAAACCGAAGAGGCAAAGGAAGTTGGGCAATAATGGTAATGTGGGGCATCTTGATTTAGGAAGGAAACAAAGTGCAAGTCACAATCAGCAACAAATATATTTGAACTAGTCAAGGAAATAGTGAAAGTGTGCAACATTGAGGAATAAAGTGCAGCCATTACCAAAGGAAAAAAAAAATCTTGAGAAAGAAAAGCGAGTCACAAATACTAGAAGTAATATGAGCAATAGTTGACAGTTAGTCTGCAAAGTTTTGTTTCATGAACTTCGTCCCTTTTCCCTGTTCAACAGCAATTCCTAATGTCCCTTCCAACCCCATTTTATAGTCCCTCATTCCAGTTAATGTCCCACTTGTCCCTCACAGAGTGCATAATTCACCTAAAGTATTCTATTTCAATATCAAAGTCAAATATTTTTTGACATTGAGGATTATAAAAGAACCGTGACCTTGACAATAACTAGCTTCCTAGTTTAAATCTCAACAATACAAACAATTAAGAAGCAAATATCTAACATAAATGACACAACACAGAACAAGAAAATAACTATGCAAAGTGCTAGTGAAAGAAAAAAAAGTCAATTTCATAGCAAAAATTTACCTCTGGAAGTTTTTTACGAAACACTACATCCAAACGCGCATCAAGCGTATTTTCACACACAATCTTTCCATCTCGAGAAGCCAACACCACCCCTCCAGAACTGAACAATGAAAAATATAATCAAATATATTGAAACTGAATTTTCAATATCAAAGTAGTTAAACAGATAATAAATTTCAGGAAGCATCCTCAGTTAACCATGCAAACACTAAAAACTAGTTACTTTTATGATTTGAATCTCATGCTTTTTTTAACCTAAAGATAATATCACAACCAATCAAGAGAGAAGGTACAACATGGGTGAGAACTCCTGACTAACAGTGCCAGACAATTCTATAACAATCCCCTCCCACTAAGTAGATGGTTTTATGCATGAGCAAGTAGTAGGAGCCAAACAAATTGTCTGGATTTAATTATATAAGTAGCATTACCAGTAGGATTCATGGGAATTATGATGGCTGGGGGCAGGTGGAAGATAGACTTTGTTGTCAACAATGATCTCTGGTGGATGACTATTTGCCTTTTCAGCATACTCCCGTGCAGCTGAATCCAACACATCCTCTACCAAATGCAGGTCATCTTCCCGACATCGCAATAAGACAGAAGGCTCTTTCAGCCTCAGCAATCCCTGTCAAATACAATCCTTATATCACATTTCAAGTCCACAAACACGTTGTGAGTATAGTCCATGAAATGACATCAAATTTGTGAGTTCATATTTTCTTGGTGTGCATGGAGATGGGGAACTGTCAAATACAATTCTTATATAATATTCCAAGTAGGTTTAAGAAGGCCTTGTAAACCAGCAGAAAAGGGACGAAAAATGGGATTGGTAGCGACTGAATCCCTGACATCAAATACATCATGGCGAGGACTGTAGTCAGTGTCATGTTAGCAATTAGTTATGATTTGAAACAATGCCATTGGTTCATCTGTGTCACCAGATAATTGCAAAAGCTTCTCCCTCATGAACATATTAGTTATACTTACAATAGGACCATCATAAATAATATAAAATTAGGCACGATAAAAATAATAACAACTACCATTGGTTGCCTACATGCAGGTTGCTACTCAAAAATGAAAATGTGACAAAATAATCTCAATAAGGATACCTAGAAAAAATTAGTGGAAAACTACAAATGTACAATGTTAAAAATTTAACGGACCTGAACAATGAGATCTTTTAAAAGGATTTTGTACACGTGATGATCACGGCTCACATTCAAAAGATCCTTCGATGCAGCTTCTTTCATTTTATTCACCACATCATCTTGAGCTTGAAGAACTTTTATCCGAGAAGCATTCAACTGCATAGAGTACTCACTGCAACAAACAATTGTGTGGCAAGATATAAACTATCTCAACTACCATAATTTTTTTAAGTTAAGCATTTGACTGCAAGAAACAAACTGAGCCTCCAAACCTAAACTCTAAATCTCACTTATTAATAAAAAAGAAATTTTTCCATGACAATAATATTATATGCAAGTAATTAGCCATATATGACACAAGCAAAAAGTTTGGAAATGATTAAATATAATACAGCCAGGTGCATTTTGCGCTATACCCTGTAGTTCTGCATGGTGTGCCTCGTGCAGTTCTATATCCCACCATTAATTTCTATTAGACTTGTAATTTTTTTCACTAACAAATAAAATGGATGATGGATCTTAGAACTGCACTGTGCAGTTCATTTATTTAACTCTAGAGGATCCTGGTCCTATGAACAGTACCAAAGGGATCCAATAGACTTGAGTATAAGCCAAGCATCATAGTAATCACAATCATTGCTAATCTTTGTGTCACTATCACACACACAAGGACCAATAACTATATGAATACCTTTTTGAACGTATAAAATTGAGAATTACAGTGAGAATTTAAATTTACCACGGACAGGCATTTCCAGATATAAATGACAACCGATAAAATAGCCATTTGAACTTTTCGAATTTGCTAATGGAAGAAAAACGTATAGGATAATAGAAGGCATAAAGGGAGTTACATCTTCTTCCGAATTTCAACTTGCTTCTCTTTGCGCTCGTACTCTTGGCGAATCTTCTTCTTGTCGGCTTCAACCAACTGCAACTTCTCGATGTTGAATTCCTACAAGAAAAAAAGTATAATTCTGAACTAAATTATCAAATTCATGGCGATTCAATCCACACAAACGGGCAGCACGAGGTTGAAATGGACGTAATTATATACAACCAACGATCTAAACTAAAAAAACCAATTCAACGGAGAAATTAAGAGATCGATCGGAATGGTGAAGTGAAGTAGAAGCAAAGTAGCAAAGAGGAGTGAAGTGGTACTTCTTCAGCGGAGACAGAGATCTCGTTGGCTTTCTCCTCGGCTTCCTGGCGGATAAACCTCACCATCTGTTGGATTTGCTTGGAGACATCTGCGTCGTTCATTTTCTCAGAGGCTTTGGAATCGAATCGAATCGAATCGGAGAAGATCGAGGGGAAAAGGGTAACTGCTTCAGCACAGGGTCGATCGCGGTTTGTGGATGAGAAATATGACAAGACACACAACGAAGAGTTTTTATTATACACCTTCCAGGCGACAGACTAATAAATATAATTAACCCTTTTCTTTTTTTATTACGTGTAATTGTAATTGTAATTGTAAATTGTAAATAGTAAACAGACGCGCTATGGTGAGTTCAATTCAATTGCAGGATTTTTGTGTATAAAAAAATATTCGCAAGAATTTTGTATATTGTATCTAGGGGGTAGAGGTGAAAGTAGGTCAAACCAACCTAGATTTTATAAGGTCTAAATCTAGTTTGCATTATATTTTTGTGATTTAAGTCTCTGTTATTTGTCATAGACCATTATTTTAGACATGGTTTGACCTGTTTCAAAACCTGGTTTGGTCTATTAGCTTGTTTAAAAACATATTTTATATTATGATCTTTGAATAGGCCCATAAATCTATCTGCAAATAGGTTAATGCGTTTATAAATTAATAGACTTATTTTTTTATAATGTAAATATGTCACTAACATATATGTTTAGATAGGACAATAAGTCTATCTCTAAATAAGCCAACAAGAAAAATAAAAATAATATTATCTATAAATATGCTAATCTGTCAAGCCTAATAGGTTTTTTCAGAAGCCTAAGTCTGGCCGATTTAATTAAAAGGCTTTTTCAAAAGTATAAACTTGGCCTTTTATTAAACAAGCCGAGCCAAACTATACCTTAAGTAGGTTGGGTCGTAGGCCCCCGACGAACGGTCAGCCTATTTCCACCTCTAATTGTATCATATAGTATGATATTTTATAAAATTTAAAAATATAAATTATTAAATATTGAAAAAGAAAAATTATGAAAAATATACATATAAAAATTAAAAATTTGAAAAATAATAATTAACATTAACAATAAAAAACTATAATTAATTAAATTTAAATAATAATTAAGAGAAATAAAAATTATTAAAATAATAAAGATAAAAATCATGATGTAAAATTACCTCAATTCAAACAGATAGGTGATGGTTGAAACTTGTAATCTATTAGATTAGATGCAAAATATTATTTTCTTCCATTTTATTTTATTAATCTCTCATGGTAAATAAGATTTTAGATTTAATATACAAGAGTAAAATAAACTTTCAAATTATCATTTTTTTATTTATATAATTTAAATAAACATTATTTAAAATGAATAACTTGAAATTGATATGTATATATTAAAAAATTATTTTGAATCTGTATTTTAATTTGAAGGTAGATATTGAGGAATAATTAGTTTAAATTAAATATTTAATTTATATATAAAAAAATAAAGAGCAATTAATTTGAATTCAACTTTGATGTATTAATTAATAAGAGATAAGCAACCATATAAATCTGAATTATTCAAAAAATAAGTATTAAAATTTAAAATACAAAATACTACATGATGATTTCCTATGAGAGTAATTGGTGTGGATAAATATGAAAAAAATATGTTACTACTTTATTTAAACAGTTAATGGAATGTGATTTTTTATTTTAAAAATTATAAATATATGAAAAAGAAATATCTTTATAAAGTTTGAAGTTCTTCTTATTAAATGTTATGTGACTTGAATTTCTCCTTATCCTTTGTAGTCTTTGTTTAAATTTTAAAACATATTAAGTAATTAAAAAACACAATGATAATTTTAATATATCACTTTTTTTTCTAATTTAACATATCATCATTTATATTTAAATATTTTTAATTATCTCAATAATAATATCTTATGCATTGTATGAGTGGTTAAAATACTAGTAATCATACATGTGAAAACTACATAGATAAAGATATCAAGTGTCATGTCTACCCATTTTTTTGTCATGTCAATTTTTATGCTTGAGTAATTGTATTATTCGTAATTTCAATTTTTAGAAAATCACCTGCTTTAACATGAGAGTTTTATTAGTAAATGAGTATTTCACATTTAAGAGTGAAGATTTTCTTTCAATATATTGAAGTAAGTTATTGTTGCAAGGAATGTTACTTTCACAAAAATGTGGATCTTGTTACATTATTTACATAATTAACGATAAAAAATGAATTATCTTTGATTTAAATCAAGGATTTATTATGAATTTAACACATTTTAAAGGATGAATAATTTAAATTTAAATTTGATATTTTAATTGTTATACCAAAAGGTTCTTTCAGGACACTTCCACGATATTTTTTAGGGTGTTTTGGTACACCTTTTATCCTATGCTCTTACATAAACACCCGGTAAAATCTCAGAATTAATTCTCAAAATAAAAAACAAACACACAGAACTTTGTATGGTTCATCAGGAGTGTAATTTATTGATAACGATACCTACAAAGCAAGTGATTGGAGAGTCATAGAGCTGTTAAAACGGGCTATCTGGTCCAATCCGGCCCGGATCGGGTAGCGGGCTCTTCTGGGTAGCCCAAACCCGGCCCTATGCGGATAGCGGACTTGTACGGACCAGCCCAGTAAAAACTTAATTTATGTAAAAATGTTTTTATAATTATCATTTACTCACGTTAGGTGATAATTATGACTCATCTGGATAATGATTATCATCATAACATTTAGATATCTATCGAATCAAAACAAATCCGATTAATTGACCTGTTGTTATTGGATCGTGATAGGAAGAATAAATATTATGAACACATTTAATGATAAATGATATTCATATTGCTAGATTCGGAAAGCTTGAGACTGAGCTGGGGCGGCCGCGAGTGTGCGTAAGAGACTTTGAGAGAGTATGGGTGATAGGTTTGATTTGAGAACTGAGAGAGATTGTTACACACAGACATGCACAATACCTCATTTTTTAGTTTTTTAAATGAATTCGGGCTGCCTGAAACCCGTGCGGCAGCCCGGCCCGAGCCCTAATTTAATCCGAGCTTTTTTCTTTCGGGCTAAAAAACCCGCAAAAAATATTGGCCTCTAATTTAAGTTCATAGGCCCTAAAATTTTGCGGGTTTGAGCGGGGCGGCCCGGTCAGGTTGACCCATTTTGCCGGCTCTAGAGGGTCATACGCACAAAGCATCTTAAGTCATTGAGAGATTCTTTTTTTTGCCAGTGAGAAAGGTGCTTGTAAATATATACACGCGCGACTTTTGTCAATGAGGGAGTTTTCCTATCCTACCCATTTTAGGTGGATTATCCTTTCACTACAATGAAAATTTTCTTCTTCCTTCCCCTCCTCCTTTCTCGCTCCAGTCGCCTCCTTCATCCCCGCCACCATTTCACACTCTCATTCTATCACCTCTCCTTCCTCCTTTCACAACTGCCACCCCAAGCTCATATTTTCTACCAATTTCTTGCCTCCTCACATTCTCTTAATTGTGAATTCATCTTCTCTCTTGTTTAGCTTCGTGGTAGTGTGGTTGGATGTGCCCACATTTTAAGTTTGATGGCCCTTCCATTACAGAATTACGGTGTTGATAGAGCTGAGTGGGCCGAAAAAGAAAAAAAGATAACAAACTAAAGAAAAACAAAAGAAAATTCCAATATTCATTTTACGGTAAACAGTTTGATGTAAGTGAAAAATTGACTACAATGAAGATTATGAGTTTATTTGACTGACATGTTTTATATATTTGAGCGAGCATTTCTCGATTTGTAGTGTTTATATTAAGCATAATAAAATTGCTCTATTAGGATTGTCGTCCATTTTATATATAATTGACTTTTCACTACCTTCTATGTTTTAATATAATTGCCTTCAACAAAAGAAATGGATAATTGATCCCAACAACTTAATAAATTTATTATTTTATCATTAAGAAAGGTCAATGACAAAAAATTAATAAAATAATAAATTAATTTTGTATTATTTTATATTGTACCTCACATTAAATAATAATTCTGGTTATCAAATGATTGAACAACCGGGAACAATTTACTTACGATACTTAGTTGACATTCATAAAAAATACATAATGAATTATGAGTTGAATACATTTTGTTTAGCAGAAAGATTGATATTCCTTGCTCATTATAAGACAATCACTCATTCACAAATCCCGTGTGTGGCTAATAATTTTCATTTTTTATTTAGTCTCTCATTTTATTTGTATATACATTCTTTTATAAAATATTTTTATTTATCGATTAATTCTTTTATTATATTTTACAATTAACTACTTTTCTTTAGTTATGTTTTTAGTATCTTAAAAATATTTCAATATACAAATAAGTTCTTTATACATTATTTATATTTATTAAATAACCTTTTTGTTTATATGCTATGTATGCACTCAAATGGCAAATGTAGCAAAATAGGAATTGTTGAGAGGTGCACTTTAATGCCTTGTTTGGTCAAATAGAAGTGCAAAGGAATAGAAGAGGGGGTCGTGAAATGAGCGAGAAGTTTAATTGCATTTATGTTTGGTTGGCTGGAGAAGTGAGCAAGAAATACGAAAAGGCAATGGACCCCACACCAAAACCATTTCTTCGCTAATGTGAAGAGAAGAGCAAAGAAATACGACATTGTACATGATAGAGAACAATTGTGTCTGCACCATCTCCACCAGAAAACAGGAACAACTTCGACGAGATAGAGGTAGATGGTGAAAGGGCGATGCGCTGCGTATTTGACCATGTTGGCTCTAGAATATGGAGGAATATAGTAGCATTGTTGCGAGGATGATTGCTGCAGGCTCTGGGCATGTGATTAAGGGAATTTTGTGGTGTGGAGATGTGACGATGGATAGGTTACAATAGGGAAGCCAGGTTATGAAGATGAGGATGGCTCCTGGTTCAGGTGCTAAGATTAGTCCCGAAGAAAATCGATTATCGTGGTAGTGTCAATCGGCTATTATAACAACCAAGTTAAAAAAATTAAACAAATAGAATTGACTTTTTTAATAAAATTCGTTTTTTACTGCATTATTATTTACAAAATTAATAAAATATGGTATCTCTCTCCTGTTTCTTCAATCCAACCAAACAACTTAATTTCATATTTATCGTCTATCTTTACTCTATTTATTTCACACCAAACAACCTATAAATCATCTCTATCTCAACCTTATTTCCGTGATCTTAATTTTTCCATTCTCTATTTTTCTCCTTCCTATTTCCTAATATCACCAAATAAAGGCTAAAGAATAAAATGTAACGAATTGAAAAATCAATAGAGGAATGATTAAGATTACGATAAATATATACACAAGTATAATAATGAATAATGTACAATGTTATACTTATAAAAAAAATGTACAATGTTATAATTTTTCGTTTCATCTATTAAAATATATCCCTGAGAGTTAAATCTAATAATAATAATCTGATAAATAAAATAACTTAAAGAAAACTTGTTTAAAAATATAAAAAACACCAAAGAAAAGATAAAAAAAAAAAAAGAGACACAATGAAAAGTTTAAATATAAAATAATTAAAAAAATTAATGTAAATATTTTTAAAACTACAAATAATAATATTTGATTTCTTCAACCTACTTTCCATCTCTCGTGTGACTCAATCGAACATAGTTTGAGAACGGTGTAGAAAATAGAGAACCTGTTTATTATCGTGCCTTGTTTTGCTTATGGTTGTATTTATGTTTTTTCTTCCCTCGCAATCGGCACTGGTTCCATTTATGTATCTGAAGATGGTTCTTCATCACAGCTTTCAGGTAGCTAGCTGAAACTTGAAACCGAAAAAGTTTATATGAACCTTGAAAAAACGGTTATAACGTCGTCTTCATAGTTCAAACTCGAAACATCAAGGCCGAACCAAACAGTTATCTCTGTTACTTAAACATCGCATTTGTCTTCAAATCTACAGCTCCAAAGAACTCTCTATCTCCCTGGATCTGGAAAGAACTGACTGGAATATCAGTCGCTGAGAGACGCTTGGATGATAATTTTCTGACACTTTCTCGGAGAAGAAATGCGTAGCCGGGGATCGCAAAGCCGGCTATCTGGTCAATCTTTTGGATCTCGAGTTTCCGCTCTCATGTTTGCTATGATTGCTACAATGGCTACTATTTATGTTGCCGGCCGGTTAGTTATTCTCTTTCTCTCTCTTTTAGATTTCACCCTTCATAATCTGTTTTTTAACTTCAATTTTTGGGTTGCGTTTCGAGTTTTTCATATGTGGTGTTATGCACAGGCTATGGCAGGACGCGGAGAGTAGGGTATATTTAATTGAAGAGCTTGAAAAAAGAGCTGGTCAGGTATGATATTAGTTTTCTTCATTGAAATAATCATTTCATATATTGCTTGGCATATATGTGTGTGTTTTGACCCCGGTATTTTCCGTTATTTGTTAACTGTACCTTTGCTTTGTATTTGCGTGAATGCAATTGCTGGTGTGTTTATTTTTAATTTTTAGCTATCGTCATAGGATGTCAATGAGCAGTATGGTTCATCCGATTTCAGGGTCAATCTGCCATATCTGTTGATGATACACTGAAAATTATAACCTGCAGGTAATTTTCTTTCAGTTTCAGTCTTGGTAAAGTCATTTTGGTTGCTGAATTCAAGTTTGGCTGACCTTAACCCAAGGCTATTGATAACATAACCTTATTTTCAGGGAACAACAAAAGAAGTTGTCTGCCCTTGAGATGGAACTAGCTGCAGCTAAACAGGAAGGTTTTGTTCCAAAGCATTTGTCAGGAAATGATGAGAAGCATCCTACAAAGAAGACACTTTCAGTTATAGGAATAATGACAACCTTTGGCCGACAAAAGAACCGAGATGCAATCCGTAAGGCATGGATGCCAACAGGTACCTTTTGCACATTCTCAGTTTTATTCAGTGGAACGCCTGCTATATGCATAAAGATTTCACAGAAGGCTTAAATTTTGTTGTTTGGTTTCTGATTACTGTGATTGTTAGCTACTACTGATTAATCATGATGATCAGGTGTTCCATTGTTGATTTTGGTTTTCTTAAGTTTTATCATTTCCAATTTTGTATCTGAATGAAATGTGACCAATAACTGGACTTAGGATGCATTCCTTGTGAAGTCAGAAGTCAAGTTTTGACAGCTAGGTGTTGATCACTTATCAGTTTCAAGCCATATACACTATTCTCTAACAACCTATATTACCTATTTCTATGGTTTTTTTTTTTTTTTTGGTTTCTAAATTTCAACATGATTAGCTATATGCTCAAACAATCAACATTAATGATTAGCAATATTCTATACTTTTCAACTTAAACTGTAGAAGCCTTATCAGAACTTATTGATGCCCTATTCGCAGGTACAACTATGAAAAAACTGGCAGATCAAAAAGGCATCATTGTGCGATTTGTAATAGGAAGAAGGTATAGTTTTGGAGGTTCAAATTTAGCAAATGTTTGGCTTTTACTTTTTCATTTGATTGGCATTTCCTTCTATACAGTGCAAATCGTGGAGACAATTTGGACAAAGAAATTGAAACAGAAAGCAGTCAGACCAATGACTTCATCGTTCTTGTATGTTGACTTTTGTGATGATAGTTTCATGCAAACAATATTTCATGGGAAGAACAAATATAATAGCTTTTCCCATGTGACTATATGGGCTGTGATTGCATGTGTAGACCTGATAAATGAATTAAAGATACTTTTGCATTGTAGAAGAAATCCTGGTGTGATAGAAATATGGCTTTCAAACTTCTTAAACTCAGATTTTTAGGGCATTGTTGGTATACATTTTGGCCAATGTTTGTTTTTATTCTTTCTTTGTGGATTATTGAGTTGATGGACCCTAGGTTGATATTTGGATGCATGGCATGGAGTTGTATGCATATACTTTATGTAACAGGCAAATGACTCAGCATCATTGGATTTATTATTTACTTCACAGGATAATCAAGTGGAGGCACCTGAAGAGAGAGCAAAAAAGATAAAATCATTCTTCATTCATGCAGTGGACAACTGGGATGCTGAATTTTATGCTAAGGTCAATGATGATGTCTATGTTAATCTTGGTATGTGGTCTTTAATTCTGTATGCTGATGAAAAATATAATGCATCTGTAGTTATATACATACATAAGGTTTGTTCAAAAGACAATTTTTAATTAGAAGAATCATATATAAATATAATATTCCACAGTTTACAGTATAACTTCAGAGGGACTGAAGAACATACCATTCATGAAAAACAAACTAGGGAAATTATTGGTACTGATAATTTGCTGGAGAGCTGGAATCTCATGTTGTGTAATTGATGAAGTGTTTTAATCAGCAATGGTGCTGCTTTAGAAATGAGTTTGAGGTGATTTCCCAAGTCAAGGAGGATGCAGAGGTGTCCAGTTTTATGACTGCAACTGGACTGAATTTGTAAACTTAGATATCTTGCATCGAACGCTTACCATTACGCTAAAAGGCTGCTGGCCAGGACACAATTTTTCCTAATTAAGCTTAGCAATCTAAGCACCACATCAAGATATGATCTCGGCTTTTATACTATTTGTTGGATCAAGCTCTTACCAAGCTTAAAGTTATAGATAAAAGCTGGAGTGCAACTTTTTCTGTCTAAGTTTACCTGCCAAACCCTATATTGATCATACTTTGATTCAATATCCTTGGTCCTTGCCAAGGCAGGATGCTGGCCAACAAGCTGACTACGAAAAGCTCACTGTCATATACAATTTGGTTGTTTAATTGTTGACTCAGAGTGTCTTCAAATTTCCATCAGGTGTTTAAAGGAGACTGGAAAATGAAATTTGTACTCTTGTGATTCAACTAGTTTCATAACGTTTTTATAAGCCAATTTCGGAGTACTTTAATTTGCAAAGAGAGTTATGGTTATAGGCTTTACTTGTACTGTTCTGAACATTATTATTGTTTGCTTCTGCGATACTGGAACTTGAAGGTTCTTTGCTGTGTCACTGATTTTATTACTTAATTTCTTCTACAGATGCTCTTGGAGGGCTGCTAACTTCTCATTTGGACAAGCCTCGTGTGTATATTGGTTGTATGAAATCAGGCGAAGTTTTCTCTGAGCCGTGAGTCTTGTCAAAACATTTGATTGGGCTATAAAAGTAGTTTATTTCGGTATTAGAATTTCTTCCTTTTTCTCATTTTGTCTAAATCTTGTAGGACTAACAAATGGTATGAGCCAGACTGGTGGAAATTTGGCGATGGAAAATCGTGAGTGATGCAGACTCAATTGTTCATTTTATTTATTTATTTTTATGATGGAATGTAGATGATAAGGCTAAGATTTTCCTTTCCAGGATATTGGTAGGGGTTTTTCTTGATCTGAGAAGAATTTCCAAGTTGTGTTTCTATTTAGTGCCAGTCTGTATGATGCTATCAGTTTTAAATTCATTTTTCAGGAAAAATTACCTAATTTACTAATACCTTATCAAACGATGTTTCATTTCCATGATATGAATTCCTTGATGAGCTTATGCAGCAGCAGAATTTGATTTATAATGATAAATGAATTGGATTGCTTCTGTATAAAAGTCAAAGATAAGCAATGACAATATCCACTGAGAATGATGTATCCATATATCAAATGATACTCTAATGGCACATGTCTCTAATAAATGAGATTATTTTTCTAATAGTCTTCCTAATTTGGTCTCATGAGAGAACATTGTGGTGTGATTTGATTGATGTAGCTGACACTACTTAGTAAGAAAAGGTTTTGGTTGTTGTTGTTTTCATAAATGTTGGTCCATTTTTTTGTTCTTTTTGTAAGAAAAAATCTTTATTAAATTATAAAATGTGTTAATTTTTTTAAATAATAACTCTTTTTTTTTTAAAAAAAAAAGAAAGCCTAAAAAAACTATTTTAGTAATTTTTCGTAGAGTAGTTTCTGAAAATTTTCTAACATTTATATTATATCATAGAAATATATTTTTAAAAAACTTATCCAAAAAACACTTTAAAAATACTCTGTCTTAATCATGGTGCTAGATTCCAGAAAATGTTTCTCTCACTTCCTGGACTTTCTTTGTTGACATTCATATTCATGCTTGTTTGATACAGATACTTTCGACACGCTTCAGGCGATGTCTATGTCATTTCAAAAGCATTGGCTCAGTTTATTTCAATAAACAGGTATAGTTTTCCCTTCATATTTTTGTGTGTTTTTAAGAATGGTTGTAATAATTATCTCAGAATGTGGGATCAACATGAAATGTTTGCTTTGCAGATTTATTCTTCGTACATATGCACATGATGATATAAGCACTGGATCATGGTTTATTGGCCTTGATGTAATGCACGTTGATGAAAGGAAGTTTTGCTGCTCCTCCTGGTCCACAGGTCTCTTTCTTTCTACCCCCTCTCTCTCACACACACACGCTTGCAATTTATATGGTTAGGAGTTAAGACCTTATCCGTTAAACAATTATGGTTTGAAGCATCATCTTGTAAATATTACTTATATATCCACATGAATTTTACCAATAATAAGATGGGTGTTGAAAAGAATGTGTAGCACTGACCAAAAAAATAAAGAATGTGTAGATAGTAGCTACTAGCCAATATTTCAATTTCCACAATTTCATTAAAATAGATCAAGCTGCTATAATATATTGTTTCCCTCCCATCTTTCAGGGTCAATTTGTGCAGCAGTATGATGACTTGCCACTGACAATTTGAGTGACATATATGAAGGATGTATAGCAAGCAGAAACCTGTTACTTCCCCATCATCATTTTTGCTTCAGGTGATTTTCCATTTTGATAATTTTCAACCAGAAGTTGATTCTGCCACTTGAAGGTGGGGTGCAGTTAGTTAGGAGCTCTGCCTCTGTGACAATAGATACCTACATACATGCTTCTCGGGATTGTTCAAAGGTATTGAGAAATTTACATTACGCTTGTCTGATTTTGAGAAACTGATCCTTCCCCACTTAATCATGGAATGTAAATTGCTTTCCTCCATCGTAATTTAGCTACACATTTTTACCCCATGGGATGATTGAAAAAGAATCTATGTGCACAATTTGAAATATTCGTTCAGGTAGGTTTTATTTAATAACTTGTGAAAAAACTCACGTGAGTAGTTAGGATCCAACATTTATACGCACTGATTTTGGTATAAGAGGTGAAAAAAGTTAATTTCCTCGTAATTTTTCAGGTAATATTTGGATCTTTTTCCCGGGTACATCAACTGGTATCTGGTTAATGCCAGAAGTTGTTGGAAGCAACTTCCGGGAAATTCCTCAAAAAGCTATTATAGAGGACACTTGATCTGCGTATCTGACTTTTGACCGAAAAGAAAATAAGATTTGCGTATCTGAGACAATTTTTCTTACACTCCAGACTGAGGAGATAATGTCAAAAAAGAAAGGTCAGAGAAGAAAAAAAACTAACATAGATGTTACAACCCCGCGTAAAAAAAAGCTCTAACTGAAACCAACCTCGCGTTATTTTATTAGGCCATTAATTAAATTATCAGGTCTGAAACTTAATTTTGCTTGTAATTGGTCGTTCAAAATCGACAAGTTATTAGTTATCCTTTAAATTTTATTATCAAGTGTTATTGTTATAAAATTAAGAAAATATATTTAATTTCAAAGTCATATGATATTTTAATCAGATAAATATATCACTCTAATAATACATCATTTTATCCAAAATGGCCGGCGCTGTCGGATCGGACTATCTGCACCCTTAAGACAAAGTTTTCGGTTTATGATTTAATAGGTCCTGCTGCGTGCAATAATATTGATTTTTTAAAAAAGTAATCCCCTAATTCATTCATCTTTTCCAAACTCTGATCACATTCATGCACGTTGACCAAGCAAAGTGCACCGACTCTAAATCCGATCCCACCTTGTGAGGAGTACAAGTTTCCAAATTTCCTCTCTTTTCCCCAATGTGACCTTGTGAGGAGTGCTCGTATTAGACCCAATATGACCACAGGTCCTTGACACTATCCCATCTTTTGCCCTTTTTAGTTTTTACTGTTTGGCGGATTGCGGATTGCCCTCCCAGCACGCACTAGCAGGCCTGTTGACGCAGGCTTGAACGTTCCACAATCCACTAACTAACTTTCCCTCAACCCATTTAAGGTTTGAACAAGACTTACGTCTAAATTCTAATGGCTTTGGGATTTGAAAGAGCAAGCTCTTATTTGTCACGTAACTGGGTCGTTAATTCCGGTATTGCAGAGTCAAATGTTCATATCAGAGTCCACAGTAGTTGTTGAAACTTCAAACCGGTCAATTTCGGGACATCTACGTAGACCTTAGAGCCCTTACCTTCCAGAATTTTAAACCACTAATCTTTTGCCTTGCAAAATGCTTGTGAGCCTATCATACCCATAATCATTGATTTGGTCTTAGGATTATGTTATATGATCCCTTGAGTATATGACCCTTTCATTTAACTTACCATTTTCATTAATTCTTCAGAATCCGTCCTTAATGAACACGACAGCGGCATGCTCACCCCAACTCCCAAAAGTGGACAAGAGTCACAAGACACCGTTTTATCCCAAAAGTTGGTCTGGACTATTCTGGCGTTCCTTTCCTTTTAAGTAGGATTTCATTTTTTTTTTTCCAACCCTTTCTTAGTTGAGCATAGTGCTCTAAATACAACTAATTAAAAACTTCAAATATATTAAAATAATAATAATACTAAATTTCAATTTTCACGTCATTGTGAAATACTAGTATTATTCTTTCTGTTAGAGATAACTGAACTATAAAGCTAGCGGTTGGGAACTGGCGGTGCCGAAAATTTATTACTCTATCTATATTATCTCTTGTTGAGGCTTGGTAAATACTTGAATTGGATTTGATTACACACAATCTCTTTAATTATACATCCAATATTTGAAAGGAAGCAAGCGATTGGACAAAATCCAGACAACAACTAGAATTCATCTAATTTCTGGATCTGTATTTGAGGTAGTTGGAAGGAAGTTGGCCTTTCGGTTTCAATATTCACGAAAATACTTTGTTTGTCACAAGAAAAAGTGTCATGAGAAGGTCGTGATTTTCCACCTGCTTCCGTGACTGCTGAACCTATTCTGTCACGTCAAAGTTGGTTTTCTTAAGCACCAGTTTTGTTCATGTCCATAACTTAGGAAGAGAAGAGAGGGACAGACAGAGATACCGTTTGTTGTTTCTTGAATTTATATCTTCACTTCACTACCGTCCGTTATGGAGACGAATCATTCTGCAGCAGAAAGCGATAACAGAGCAGCGGTTGAAGTTACCAAGGACAGGAATGGAATAGACCAAGTCATTCTTCGAAACCTTCGAGGAGCTTCAGCAACGGTCAGATTCTTTCAAACTCTTTTATTCCCTTTTGAATTGAGAGCAAACTTGGTAGTTTCTTAACTTGATGCTACCCTCTGTGACCTCTCCAGGTTAGCTTGCACGGAGGGCAAGTTCTTTCATGGAAAACAGAACGTGGTGAGGAGTTATTGTTCTGTAGTAATAAGGTAAATGAGGTTTTTTGTGTCGGTTATTTCTGAACAATTATTAAATATTAGTCCTTCAATTGACTTTGTATGTTTTTTGTTTATGACATCTCTTTCTTAATTTCTTTTCAATTAGGCAATCTTTAATCCTCCCAAACCAGTAAGAGGAGGAATTCCAATCTGTTTTCCACAGGTAATTTTATATAATACTATCTAATACTAAATTACATAATAAAGATATTGGATAGGTAGTTACTAGTTAGATAGATAACAAGTGAGGTTCATGTAATTTTTCCAGTTTGGAAACCGTGGATCACTAGAGCAACATGGATTTGCCAGGAACAAGACCTGGGTTATGGATAAAAATCCTCCACCGCTTCCCAATGATTCCAATGGAAAAGCCTCTGTTGACTTGCTGCTCAAACCATCCGAAGATGATATGAAGATATGGCCACATAGGTACGGGCTTATTTAGTATTTAATCCTTTATAGTTTACTTACATCAGAACCAGCATTTTACTTATGAATTTGGGGGTCTGAGAATATCTGAGATAATTTAGGAGGGATTTGTAACTATAATAGCTATGTGCAAACCCCAAAAGCATGAAGATAGCTAAGTGCCAGGCCTAAAAAACAAACCATAAGCCAAAGAAATTTTATCATTTCTTTACATTGCATCTAAAGTTCTAAAGCTGTAGGATGTTGCATTCCACTTAATGAATTTAGTCACATGTATATTTCATGCATCTTGGAATTGCTGAATGAGAATATTTTATGTACTGTTCTAAATTATTTTTAATTCAGCTTCGAGTTTCGCCTAAGGATCTCTTTGGCAGCAGATGGCCATCTAATTATGATATCTCGCATCAGGAATGTCAATAGCAAGCCTTTCAGTTTCTCCTTTGCGTATCATACATATTTCTCCATCTCTGATATCAGGTCTGTGTGCTATTCCTGTTCCAGCAGTTTCAAGATAAGATTGATTATTATATCAAGGAATCAATTTGTTCTCCTAAAAGAATATATTTTTTTTCATGAATATGTACTTATGGTCATTTTCAAAATTTTAATTAGTTGCAATCTTTGAATAAGCATGAGTTAACATGTGCTGATTATTGACAGTGAAGTGAGGGTAGAAGGGTTGGAAACTCTTGACTACCTAGACAATCTATTCCAGAAGGAACGCTTCACAGAACAAGGAGATGCTTTGACATTTGAATCTGAGGTGAGGCAATTGATGATCATCGATGTTTTCATTCAATTCAAGTCAATTCTCTATTTTTATCAAGTCCAATTTCTCCGCCAAGGTCTAATGCTAAGATATTATTTTCCCCGTGTGTTAGGTGGATAGGGTCTATCTTGATTCTAACAGTGTGGTAGCTGTTCTAGATCATGAAAGGAAGCGAACATTTGTGATACAAAAAGAAGGACTTCCAGATATAGGTAAGGGTATCTGTTGGCAACTCAAAATTAAGTACTATTGTTATTGTTCTGTTATTTGGTTACACAAACAACATGACTAAAACTAACCAACCATCCATATCAACTTGGTATTGCATAGTTGTTTGGAATCCCTGGGAGAAAAAATCTAAGGCCATGGTGGATTTAGGAGATGAAGAGTACAAACAAATGCTCTGTGTTGATGGTGCAGCAATTGAAAAACCAATCACCTTAAAGCCAGGAGAAGAATGGACAGGCCGATTGGACCTCTCTGTTGTCCCTTCTACTTGATCGATCAAAGTGACTTCTATATGCAGCAAATACTAACAAAAATAAACCACCAAGCATTATTTTTGAGTAAGTGGTAGTTGTTTATGCAAATATTGTAACCTAAAAATCATAAGCATGTAATGTAAATAAGAGAGGAACTCATATTAAAGATGGCTGAATGTGGATTGATATTATCCCTAAAAAAGGCAGGTATTTACTATTTAACAGGAGAGTAGAGATACATATGTTCAGGATAAACCTCTTTTTTTAGTATAAACATTTAAGTGATGTACATGAAATTATTGCAGTTACCTTTAAAAATTCTATTATTATGAAGATTCTTATTTTTCTTTTCTTTTGGTATACTTTGTATTTGCATATGAAAGGGGGGCAGGGAATAGAAAATTACAGAAGAAAAAGACAAAGTGGATTGGTATATTTTTTTTTTTTTGGTCAATAGTGGATTGGTATATTTAGGTGGAGTCGCTTTGTAGGCCTAATGTATGGGCCCTACTTTTGCAATTTGCCCAGTATCGGACACATTTCTTAGAAAAAGACAAAGTGTGTGTGTGTTTTCTTTTCCTAATAAAGTGTGTATTTTTTAAGCGTTAAATCAAACGTATTCTCAAATGTGTATTCTAACAAATGCTAAATTCATTTAAATACAGGTTTAAAATGTGATTTTATAGTAAACGAAACACGTTATAAGAGATTTAACGAAATTATTAGGGTCTAAATTCATTTAAATACATGTTTAAAATGTGATTTTATAGTAAACGAAATACGCTATAAGAGATTTAACAAAATTATTAGAGTTCTTTGTTGGAGAAAATGTTTGTTTTTATTGATTATTATAAAAAAATTTAATTTCGTTTAATGCTTTTAAGCAATTTTGGTGTTTTCATCATTTTTGTGCAAATGATTAAAAATAAAAAAAAATAAATGAAAAAAATATTTTTTATAATGATCAATAAAAATAAAAAACAAAAACAAAAAATGGTTTTTAAAATCAAACAAACCTTTATGATTTGTATATTCATAAAAAAAATGAAATTATGGATTTAAATAAAGAAAATAAAAAATAGAATTACATAATGCAAATATTAGTGAGCGTTACATGTATTATATTAATTTTTTAAATTTATCTAAAAATTTAAAAATTAACTAAACGATATTTAAAATTATAAATGGAGTATGCGCTATTAAGATAATATATGTCATTCTTTATAATATAATAATAGGATAAAATGATATATTAAATTACTTTCAAAATGTGTATTCTTTAACTATTGTTTTTTTAGATATAAAGATCACTGTTGTGGATTTTTGTTTTTTCAACAAATTTTTTTATATGCGCAGGAAATTATCAAACTCTTCTCAAAATTATCAGAGTAGATGAACTTTAAAAAGAATATAAATTGAGTTAACTCTCTAGAAGTTATGGTTTTAAAACTAAATTTAGTTAATTTTCTATTCGGCTGTTGCAATGATTATTAATTGAAGTAGCCACCCCAATCAAAATATCGACAACGATAGCTAATAAATATAAGGACTCAAGAGGTTCAAAAGAATAAAATTCATTTAATTTGCCGACAAACTTTGATTACAGTTCAAAAAGAATTTTTCGACGAAAATTATAGATAAAAAATTAAGTTCTATATCATATAAAATAAAAAGTTCTATCAAGTTTTACTCACGAATAATAGCATGATTGAATTACATCAAAATCATGTTATATCTATTTTAATAAATCTAAATCTTAAAGAAAAACAAACAAAATGACACTGTTTAATTAAATTCAAAATTAAATTATTCCTTTCCATCAAAAAATGTTAAATTATTCTTTAAAATGTTAACTTTAAAGTGTGTTTGGTAAACTATTTCAGTTAACTGAAAGCTGAAATTAGTATCTGAAACCATTTCAGTCATTTCAGTTATGTTTGGTAAGGTGATTTTTTAGGTAGCTATTAGTTTTTCTTGAAAATGTTCTTGGGTAGCTTTTTAAAAAAAAATTCAATTTTCAGCTACTAGTTAAAAATTAATTATAAATTTATCCCTCAACCACCCCACTTATCATTATTTAATAATTAATTATGTCTTTATATGTAATTTTACCATTTCAGCTAGTTTTACCAAACACATTCAATCAAATCGGTTAATTTTTTAGCTTCTCAGCTAGTTTTACCAAACACACTCTTACTGGTTTTTTTAATTAGACGGGATCAACACCAAAAAGATACAATTAAGTCAAACAAATGAGTTTAGGGAGAGCAACTCGCTAAATATCTTTCCTTGAGAAATGAGACAAAAGACTAATAATAGTTTGGTTTATCCCAAAATCGTGATTTAAATTTGGATTCGAACAAACGCTACTAAGTCTGAGAGTAGCGTTAGTTTGAGTTCACGTTTAAAATATGATTTTAAAATAAATCAAACACACGCTAAGAGGAGGTGGGAAACAAATATAGGGAAAATTGACATTCAAAAATAAAGAAATGACCCAAAATGGCACTCCAGTTTCCCTAAATGAGACACTTTTAGTTCCTTGACAATGCTAAAACTAGGGGTGACAAAATGAACTTGACTCGTTGGGCAAGCCTATTTAAACCCACAGATTAAAAAATTGACATTAAAAAAAATAAAGGAATGACTCAATCCAACCAAGAGATCCGCACATCTATATCATTCACTGTGAGAATGACCCAAAATGGCAGTCCAATTTCTTTGGATTAAACACTTTTAGTTCTTGGACAATGCTAAAACTAGAGATGGCAAAACAATTTTGACTCATTGGGCTAACATGTTTAACCTACTTATTAAAAAGAGCTGGATTGAGATTTTTTTTGTCCATTTTCAAATTTAGGTCAGTCCATATTTCCATCCTTATTTAAAACAATGATGAACCTTGGAGCACCCTTTTAGCACTAACTCTAGAGCCACTTCCAAATCCACCTTTGAGTTATTTGGAATATTTTAGTACCCATTTAATTTATAATTTGATAGAATTGATTTTTAAATAGAATTAATAGTGACCCAAAAGGTATGGAACACGAACTGCTTGCAGGAGTGATGAGGGTCCCCACAAACCAACACAAGTCTTTCCAGTATGCGTTGTCCTCACTTGCACACTTTCCGAGAAACTTCCCAGAAGGTCACCCATCCCAGAATTGCTCCAAGCCAAGCACGCTTAACTATGGAGTTCTTATGTTATGGGCTTCCGAAAAGAAAATGCACCTTGTTGGTATAGTTCTCCACAACAATTACCTTTAAGCTATCATCAACTGTACAGTCCCATACCTGCACAGCCTCTGGATCCCTCTCATTCAGGTGTGGGTTCGGTTCATCCATGTGTCCCTTCTTGCTTAGAAGCCTGCCAGGAGCCGCTCCTTGTCTGTGCCTCTTTGCACCGGCGACCACTCCCTGCCCTCATCAGCCTCCGGCTCTCACATGCCCACCAGCTTCCACCTGGTTCATCCCCGAACCACACCGTACTGGGAGAGGCTCGGCTCTGATACCATTTGTAACGCCCCCGAGCCGCTTGCAGAAGTGATGAGGGTCCCCACAAACCAACACGAGTCTTTCCAGTATGCGTTGTCATCACTTGCCCAGAAGGTCACCCATCCCAGAATTGCTCCAAGCCAAGCACGCTTAACTATGGAGTTCTTATGTTATGGGCTTCCGAAAAGAAGATGCACCTTGTTGGTATAGTTCTCCACAACAATTACCTTTAAGCTATCCTCAACTGTACAGTCTCATACCTGCACAGCCTCTGGATCCCTCTCTTTCGGGTGTGGGTTCGGTTCATCCATGTGTCCCTTCTTGCTTAGAAGTCTGCCAGGAGTCGCTCCTTGTCCGTGCCTCTTTGCACCGGCGACCACTCCCCGCCCTCATCAGCCTCCGGCTCTCACACACTTGGCCATTTTTAAACAGGTCTTTGTAGTTTTGTGCTAATAAAACTTTTTAAAAAAATTTTATATATCAATCTTTGTTAACTTTTATTAAATTATAAAGATTTATTTAGAAACACAAATAAAGAATAGAGACTTATTCAATTGTGATTTTTTTGTTATATAGAGCATTTAACTTTGATAAAAATTTAATTAAATTATTATAACTTGATAAAAATAAATGCATGTGTTAAATGTTAATGGTTGTTAATGAGTAAAGGCTCATTTTTTTTAAATAAAAACATAAAATTTTCGTTAAACATTTTAAATTATATAACTTACAAAAGAAGTTGAAAAAAATCTGCAAAGTAACTCAACCTAATCTTTCCCCTTTATAACCCTAATTTCACATCCTAAAAAATCCCTTAAAACTTATCAATTTTCTATTGATTTATTTTACTTTTAAACCTTTGAAATTATTTTATATCTCAATTCTATAATAAATTTTTAAATATTTATATTAAAAAATGAGAATCAGAGGGTTTTAGGTAGAAGATAATTATTAGGGAGATTAAATTTGCTTAATTTTAAAAGTAAATAAAGGGACTTAATTTGCTCAAAAAAATTTAAGGGACCAAAATTTCACAATCCAAACAAAATGAACTAAAAGAGTAATTAAACCTTGACTTTAAAAACAATTCATTCAACTTTACAATTTTATGAAATTTAGTGTGTAACGGAAATAGTTCATAATGACAAAAAATTTACACTGTTATCCAATAACATATTGTCACATCATTTATTAGACTTAATAACACATGAGGTGTCATGATATGATAATATATAATTAGGTGATGATATTGTTGAGTCTCAAAAATATTATTAAGTAATTAATAATTTTTAAGTCTCATAATCCTAAGTTTTAATAAATAACAAATTTGGTTAAAAGTATCCTAAAAGATAGTGCAAATTCTCTTAAAGGTATTTTCTGTGTTTCAGCAACTCTCTGAAAGAGCAACTCTCCAAAGTTAAGCAACCCTTTGAAGGAGAGGAACCCTCTGAAGAGTTAGGATCTGTTGAAGTAAATCAACCTTCTGAAGAGATGTACTATATGGAAGATGAAGACTTGCTTAAGACATCCAACGTGGCTTTTGTCTGAAGTCAGAAGGCTTTCTGCTCAAGACTTAAAAGCGTTCCCAACGTCTTCTGCAACACGTTTTCTTAAGGAAAGAATTACAGAGTCCTTTTTGCACATTTTTGAATCATTATACCAGAAAGGGAAACCTCTGTATCATAGTACCTACAGTGTGTTAGAACTGAATCATCTCTACTCACCTGCACTGTTCAAAGCCAGAAGCTATCAAAAGATTGTCTCACAGCGGATTCTATAGCATTTAATATTATTTCTCAATGGTGATTTCAGCTATCTTCAACGGACTTAAAATTCCATCTCTATATATAGCTTCGTGAAAGACTTCAACAAGTGTGAGAGAAGAATTTATATCAAGCATAAACTTTGCTAAAATATTCGCTGCATACTCTCTGTTTATTGTACACAAAATTTCATCTATCCTGAGTTATACTCAGTTATCCTGTACAAGTTTGTTTCAGTTTTAAGTTAGGAACTTGTTTAGTTTAGTGACTTAAACAAATCTCTCTGTAGACACTATAAAGTGTCTGAGAGCCTGGAGAGGCTTGGTGAAAGAAAGAATACTCATTGTTGAGCCTGGAGAGGTTTGTTGTTTAAACAATACTTGGTTTAGAGCCTGGAGAGACTTGGTAGGAAAGAATACTTGGTGTTGTAGAGTCTGAAAAGGCTTGATAGAAAAGAATAATTGTAATCTCTGAGATTAGTGAAAATCCTTAGCTGTTTAGCTTTGGGACTAGACGTAGCTCACAGTGGTGGTGGGTGAACCAGTATAAATCTTGGCTAAGTATTCTCTTACCCTTAACTCATTTATATTTGGTTTATACTAACGTGGAGGGTTCGAAAATTGTTGTTTCATAACTTAAAGCTGAAAAACTATTTTAATAGATTGAAAAATAAGTTTTATAAACTGTTTTATTGAACCTGCTGATGTTACTTCAGCAAGTATAAACTTCCAGTTTCAGCAAGTTATAAACACCTCTTTGTGAAAAGTGCTGCTTGTTAAAGGTTTTCTAAAATTAGTTTGAAATTTATAAAACACTATTCAACCCCCTTTTGGTGTTTCATGTGGTTTCTACAAATGTAACCTTTTTTTTACACCAACAATCTCTCTCTCTCTCTCTCTCTATATATATATATATATAGAGGAGGGATCAACTTACACCAGTGTAAGTTACACCAAGTCTTACATCGCTAATAACTCTAGATCGAATGTGATTTTTATTAATCCAACCGTTGTATTATATTTATTCATCATGTTGATTATCTGTGTAAAATTTCATAAAATTTGAACACTGATAAACTGATAATCAAATGATCCCTTTTTTTCATATATTTTAAATGTATATATGACATTAATCTCGAGACATTTTAATGACATATCAAATAATTTTGGATTAAAGTAAAATTTTATATGTATGATCTATATGATAGTAACTTTCAATCCAACGGTAGATTACTTAATACAATGATCTGATAAAAAGTTATTCAGCAGTGTAAGACTTGGTGTAACTTACACTGGTGTAAGTTGATCCCTCCTTTTATATATATATATATATATATTAAATTAAGGTTTAAAAGAAGTAAAATTTCGGGATTTTTTATTTTAGGGGAAATTTGTTACTTTGATTGATGTATTCTGAGATTAAGAAGATTTAAAATAATTTAATTAAATCAATTTATAAAGATATTTAGTAGAAAATAAGGATTTGAGGGTTTTAAGTAGAAAACAAATAATGGAGGGACCAAATTTACTTAATTTTAAAAGTATGAAGACTAAATTTACAAATAAAAAGGAATCAAAATTGCATTTAGTTCAAAATAAAGGGACAAAAAGTGCAATTGAGCCTAAAATTAATAACAAATTAAACGCAGCAGTTATATTTGAGAAGATTTTCAAAACTTTATAAGTATATATTTTTTTGAGATAAATTTTTCATATAACAAAAAATATACAACAACTCATACAACACACTTTTTCTCTCTATATCTTTTCATCACATCACCCATCATATTCCACGTTTCTCTCTCTTTTTCCTCTTTTCTCTCTTTCTCTCTCTATGTTGTACAACATGTACAAACAACGTTTCTCTATTTTTTTTAATTAAAATGGAGATGCCTCACATGTATAGTTTATCCTTTCTTATTGTAAATTTTTTAGTTGAAAAATAAGGTGATGACTATCGTACTTTATCGAATAGGTACCTTGTTTTATAACAACCGTTGGATATATTAATAGTTTAATGGACGATCCCAATTGTTTACTAACTACTTGCTGAACCAGTAATCATAAAATTGCATCATTTTCATTTATTTTGGCCCATCAGTTTTGAAAATCTTAGAATTTAAAGTGCCCAACTGCCAACGAAAGGAAGCTCTGTACATGATGTGATTTCGAATTGGGGGAGAGATGACGATTTGAATGTGAAAAGCAAAATGAAATTGAAGGCTCTTGTTATATACACAACCGAAATGGAGGTGGAAGTAAAGAATAAGGAAGAGGTAATGACTGGGTTACAGGATATGGAGAAAACTTAATGAAAAGGGAAAATATAGTTAGCAGCAAAGAAACGTTCGATATCGCAGTGGAAGATCAAGGGACAGCGGTGATGAATTTCACTAGCAAATTGGTCCTGACTTTTTTAGTGTCATATAATTTGGTCTCTAAGAAATAGAAAATCCCAATATAATCCCTGAGTTCTTGTCTTTTCTTTCACTATAGTCCCTGTGTTTCTCATTAATTTTTTTATGACGTGTCACGTTTAGTGACACTCTGTCTCATTATTTGTCACGATAGTATCCACTATGAGACAAAAATGATGTGATTTTGTCAAATTTATAGCTTGAAAGGCTTCAACTCCAACCGTCGTGTGCTTCCATATTTTCCCCTTTTCTCTCTTCTCCTCTTCTTATTGGAAGGTCTCAACTCCGATGACATTTTTTTGTTTCCCGATGGCAAATAATATGATACAGTGTCACGAAACATGACACATCATAAAAAAAATTAACGAGTAATACACTGTTGGACTATAATGAAAAAAAAAATAAGGGACTATATTGGGGTTTTTAAATTTTTAGGAACTAAACTGCATAATCCTATAAAAGTCAGGGACTAATTTACTAGTTTATTCATTCATTGCATTATGGCCTCAAAATTATAATTATAATTGTCATTGTTTGTTTTCTATTTTAGAAAAGAAAAAAAATGAGAGGCATTGAAGACACTGTTCTTCGTCTTGAAAATACAAGTCCTCATCTCATGAAAACATTGCGCTCAGGGAAGAATATACTTTGTCCATCTTATGGGTTAAGTGTTCAGCTGTTAAGAGAGATTGATTCAACTACTTCTTCTCCAACGCCGGTGCCAGCGTCCATCGCCTCTACGTGTTGGCCTTGAAAATGACGTGCTGAGCCAACCGCCTCACATTACTCAGGGCATTTTTTGGAATTTCATTAATTTAAAGTCTAATCTATGATATTTATTTTTAAAAAGAAACGGTCGACATTACTGGCTATAACATGTCAAAATTCTCATGTCTCGGTACATGACCCACATGACTCATGTACCGTAGCAGCCACCGAAAAATAAAACAGAATGTGAGAATTTCAATAAAAAAAATGTAGTGAACCACTATTATACGAGAACTGAAAATTTTCAACACATTGAAAAATATTAAAGTCATATCCAAGGTATTATGATACCTCCAGGTGATTAGTTTTTTGTGTGGAAGAATCTGTTGTTAGGAAAGTTAACCTATGTGAATATTTCTAATTTAACGGTTTTTTGACCACTGCAGGCTAAAAAAAAAAAATTACTAAAATAATGTAATAGTGAAACAATTTACCAATTTAGGGTGATGAATGACACGTGGACATAAGGATGCGCAAAAGCAGGTAGCGCAACAGGAAGCGCAAATCCACTTTGCGCACATCGCAACAGGAAATGTAAATCCACTTTGTGTTTCTAGTTTAATATATTTTTTCCCTCCTAATAATGTTATTCACGTACAATAAAGATATATTTATTTTTAGTTAACAAACGCAAATTCAATTTGCGTTTTTAGTCTGAATTTGCGTTTTTAGTTTAATATATTTTTCCACAATTTTGGTTTTTAGTTAACAACTTAGTTTTCTTAATTTGTATATATAAAATATAAAAATGTGTTAATTAGAAATAATTTGATAATATTGCTTTATTTTAAATAAAGTGAGTTGATAATATAATTTTTGATACATTTAATTACATGGGGAAGGAGAGAGAATACAATGAGGACGTCAGTTCCGAGCATGGCGAGGTGAGTTTCTTATTGGCTCGGGGTCTTCAGTTTCCATTACGTTCCCCGATGAGCTTGCTTTTTCAACAAACGCTTCATTTAAGTTAAAATCAAGCTCACCAGGGAACATAATGAAAACCATGGGTTTTCGCGGTTCGGTTTGGATCGGTTTTGAGGCAAAAATCATTTGATCCGATCATTGCGGTTTTATAACTTCATCATCCAATCGATTTTGATATTTTTTCAAATCCGATCTAATTTAAATTGAATTGGATTGGATCAGTTTTCGATTTTTAAAGCGATAATAAATATTTGATAAAATAATAAATCAGTAGTAAACATTTTCTTATTAGAACTTACATTTATTAAAATTAATATAAAATTATATAAAAAGAATGATATAAGACATGGAAACTAAATTAAAACTAATTTTATATTGATATATTTATAGAAATATTAACAAGATATTAGATAATAAAATCATAAAAAATATATTAGTATAAAATTTTATATTCACTTATAAAAGCAGTAGTAAACATTTTCTTATTGGAACTTACATTTATTAAAATTAATATAAAATTCACTTGTTCATCACCCCAGATTGATAAATTGTTTCGCTGTCACATTATTTTGGTATTTTTTTTTTTTGGCCTACAGTGGTCAAAAGGCCCAATTTAACCACAACGGCACGAGGTTCTCACCTAAAAATAAATCCAAGGCGTTGTGATTTAAGGTTGGCCGAAGCATACATCTAATAAAACAAACCCTTTACTTAAGTTTCAAATATTATTTTTACTTATCAATATATTCATTTTAAAAATTCTAAAAAAAATAGTAATTAATTGATAAGTAAGGTTATGAATAATTAAATATTTATTCCTAAACATAAGCTTCTATTTTACTATGGCCTTGTCATATTTTATCAATATGAACTCATGATCTAACAAACGTGATAAGATATAAGCAGAAGCTGTAAGTTAGCTAAAGTAGTGTATTAAATATGAAGGATAAAAATGGAAGAAAAATAAGTAAATTATAAGTAGAAGTTATAAATTAAGTAAAGTAGTTTGTAATTTATAAATTAAATTTTTTTAAATAAGCTATAAGTTTATGCCTTACCAAATACTTTTATATTTAATTAAATTAATTTATAAGTAATCAAATAAGCTATTAACTAATTTATTGCCTAATACACACTTTTAATGCAAAAATATGTACCAGAAAAATGCTTAGTGTAAAAGCTTCCCGTTGCCAAATGTCAATAAATTAATAAAGAGTGGTCCCTAAAATATGTGGTGTCGATCATATTAGTACTTGAAAGGATGAAATTTTGGTGATTCCTATATCTGGAAGAGCATTATTAGTGCCATGCAAGCTATCCGAGATGGGCTTTACTTCAAGATTGGAGATGGGGATACCTCAATTTGGTTTGATGATTGGCTTGGTGTTGGCCCTTTATCAACCTATTTGGATCTAATTCACCCTATAGACCTGTTATTGTCTGTGAAGGATATCATTTCCAATGATACCTGGAATCTAGACATTGTCAATACCCCTCTTCCTGAGGTGGTTATTCAGAGAATTCATGAAGTTTGTCCTCATATTGTGCAGCAGATCCGTGACAACTGGTGTTGGAAGTTTAATGGCAATGGCTTGTATAATTCTCGCTCAGCTTATGCATGGATGTCCGGGGTCCAGAATGATGGCATGATCCAAGCTTTTTGGAAAATGCTGTGGAGGCTTCCAATCCCCGAGAAAGTAAAGATGTTCCTTTGGTTATCTCTAAAAGGGCCATTGCCAACTAATCAGCTTCGGTTTAAAAGGCATCTAGCCTCCTCGACAATTTGTCCCCGTTGTTATGCTCATGATGAAGATATTATTCATTGTCTAAGGGATTGTAGACATGCTAAAGAGATATGGAATTTCCTTGGTCTTTCCAGACTTCCCTCTTTTAGCTCCAATAATGTTGATCATTGGATGGTTAATATGATTAGAGGTGAACATTCTATTCTCTTTACTGTAGCTTGCTGGTGGATTTGGAAATGGAGGAATTTATATGTGTTTGAGCAGAGAATTTTACCCATCACTCATGTGCTTACATGTATTAGGCACTTGGAATCGGATTGCACGGGAGAGAATAATTGCACTGACTCTTTTAGTATGCCTCTCTGGAAGAAACCATCTCCTGCTTCTTTGAAGCTAAATGTGGATGGAAGTTGCTGAGGTCAGGGAAGTATGGGTACTGGGGGGCTTGTTAGAAATCATCTTGGAGATTGGATTATTGGTTTCTCATCTAAGGAAGGGCAGGGAGATGCTCAGCTTGCTGAACTGTTGGCTCTTAAACATGGTTTGGAAGTTGCATGGAGTTATGGCTGTCGTGACTTGGTTTGTGAGTGTGATGTGTTGGAGGTGGTTGATGCTGTGCTTGGGAATTCAGATCATAATTTTCATTCACGTGCGGAACTTATTCTTCATATTAGAAGCCTTTTGAATAATGATTGGTTGGTCTCTATTTCTCATATTAACAGGGAGGCTAACACATCTGCAGATTGCCTTGCAAGGTTGGGTGTGGGGCAGGATAGGTCTTGGTGTATTTGGCAACATCCCCCGCTAGCTGTGTGCAGTAGCCTAACTAAGGATGCTATTTTTGGTTGATTAGCTTTTCTTTTGTCGTTTTTTATTTTCCTTGGTACCAAAAAAAGAAAGGATGAAATTACCTTTTTTGTCTAAAAGATGAAATGTTATTTAATTTAGTCCCTCAAAGATAAAAAAGACGTTCACTTTAGTCCTTGAAAGATTTTTTAAGATGTCAATTTAATCCTTGAAAAAGATTAAATTAAATGACTTTTTCATCTTTCAAGAATGAAAATATAATTTTCATCTTTTAAGAATTAATGTGACCGACCTCAAATCTTTCATGAACTAAATTAAGGGTACTCCTTGATAAATGAACATAAGAGCAACTCCAATGGAGTTGCTATAACGCTTTATGTCAGAAGAAGAAAAACTTGCTCCCGGGTTGTTGCGTTGGTGCAGTTTCTCGAGCGAGAAGTTTCTCGAGCGAGAAACAGTTCCTCACTGCACATACTATGTGTAAATAGATTAAGGGTCCGTTTGGTTTACAGTTGAGTAGAATTGATTCTAGAAATGAATGATTGAAATTGATGATGCACGCTTTACGAAATACATTGGAAGAAAGTGGTTTAAAATCAATTTTCAAAACCATGATTTTGTTTAACTAGAATTTTAAACAAACAGGCTCTAAGTAGGACCAAACAAATATTTTATCATTTTTATACATAAAATGAATAAGAATATGCAATTAATATAAAGTGTGGTAGACTATGGGATTCATTTAAGAAACTTTAAAAAAATTACTGGATTGAAAAAAAAAAGTTAATTAAATTGTTTAAAATTATAAAAATAATATATATGATATTATGAAAATATATAAAAAATTATATTTTATTCAATCTAGTAATTAGAAATACTCATCGCCTAATACACTCTATAGTCCTACCCCTTTATCTATTCTAGGCCTCTAGCGACGGCAATTTCATGCACAGCTCTCCATAACTGGCACGAAGCACAATCATTCGAAAAGAATGCACTGCCTGCTCCTGTGTCAAGTCAACGGAGTTGTTAAAATCATTTTAGTTAAATCATGTTAATTTAAACATGTTAAAATCTATCTCTCGTACTAGATTTAGAATAAATTTTTAATTTAATGTTAAAACATGTTAAAATCAATTTTTTAATTACATAAATAATTGTTAAATTTAAAATTGATTAATTTTAATGTCAATTTAAACACACATTGAATATTAATTTAGTTACCAGTTAAAAATAATAAAAATCAATTTTGTTAAAATAAATTTTAAATTATTTTTATCTAAACTACTTAATAAATTATGTATTATTTGTTTTTAATAATTAATTTTGTAAATTTATTCAAATCAACTGTGTACTACTCAGAGTATTGGGTCGATCATTATAAGTCTCGCGCAATACCTTCCGGGTACGCTTAGGCTTGAAGGGCTGTGTACTACTCAGGATATTGAGCCGAGTACCATGTTTGGTTTCCGACCCATAACTTCGCCTTGCTCATCAAGTAGCACCTCGGAAAGTAAGGAGTAGTGGGGAATAAGGGCGGGGAAGACCTGGGTAGTGGGACATCGGTAGTTAAAAAGGAAGTCTATAAAAGGTGAAGGAGACTGAGGAGATAAAAAGGTTCACAATTTTTATAGAAAAACCGAGTTAACTGCCTTTGAGTTAGCCTTAAATTTCTTATTGAGAACAAACTGTAAACAAAATGGACCATTTTTCAGTGTCGAGAGATCTTATTATTGCAAGTTTAGGTCAAAAAAATAGTATCTGTGTGGGTGAAGATACAAGATGAGTCCTATAAAGGCCTGGTGACCTTCAATTACACATCCTAATACACCATTCTCCTTCAATTTCATATTATTTTACTGTTGTTTAATGTCATCATCATGTACATAAATTAAAAAATTATTATTGATATTTATTTTTATTATATATTTACTAAAATATCCTCATTTATTATCATTAATTAAAATAATTATCCATAATATTAAATAATGGTATAATTAAAAAATAAAAAAAATTAATCTTATCGGGTCCGGTAACTTTTTCTTCTTCTCTCACTAAGGGTGTGTTTGGTAAAACTAGCTAAAAAGTTAGCTGAAAGCTGAAAAGCTTGCTGAAAGCTTAAAGCTAGCTGAAAGTTGAAAAGCTATTGAATGTGTTTGGTAAAACTAGTTGAAAATGGTAAAATGACATTTAAGGACAACATTAATTATTAAATAATGATAAGGGAGCGTTGTTGAGGGTTAAACTTGTAATTAATTTTCAGCTAGTACCTGAAAATTGGAGCTTTTATAAAAAAAGCCACCCCAAGTAGCTTTTTAAGAAAAACTTGTAGCTAACAAAAAAGCTACCTTCCCAAATACTGCTGAAATGGTTTCAGCTACTATTTTTAACTTTCAGCTAGCTGAAATGGCAAGCCAAACACACTCTAAATATATAGTTCATTCGCTTTGGGTTCTCTTTCTCTCTTTTCCAAACCCTTATTCTTTTTTATCCAAACACGTGATACGGATAATATTCTCTTTGTTCTTATTTATGAGACAATATTTGAATTTTATTATGATTCAATTTATAAGACAAATCACACTAATTAAAAAGTATTTAATATTTTTTAGGTTAAATATGTTTTTGGTCCCTCAAAATTTTCTAGAATTTGATTTTAGTCCCTATAATTTAAAACCACAAGTTTTGGTCCCTCAAAAATTGAAAATACACCAATTTAGTCCTTATTGCTTAGTTTTGCTACAAATTTTGCTACGAATTAGCTATAAATTTTTATCGGTAACGAGTAAATTGGTGTATTTTCAATTTTTGTGGGACCAAAACCAGTGGTTTTAAATTTCAGGGACTAAAACCAAATTCCAGAAAATTTTGAGGGACCAAAAACATACCTAACCCATATTTTTTTTATACTTGTCCTTGTTGATCAAAGACCATTAAAGGTTTTAGAGTGACTTAATTTTCATGTCAGTGTAGTTTAATTTTAAATGAGGATAAACTTATAATATTATAGAGTAATTTTTTTTAAATCAATGTACTAATTACTTTTCTTAATATGTGTATTTTAGTCTGAATTGTTTTATAAATAAGACCAAAATGAGGACCAGTAAAGAAATAAAAAAATTAACCCAAATTGTTAATTAAGGCTCACATGCACTTAATAAAACTATTCATATTTTGGTTCATGCTAAAATAAAGTGGATATTTGATTATAAATTCAATTACCTAATGTTATGCTCGGTGTAATTAGGGAAATAGAAAGAAGAGAAGTGATAAGAATAGAAGTGGGAAGGAGAGAAATAGAGAAGAGAAATAGGTGTGAAATGAAGAGAAATAATTTGTTTGGTGTGAGAGAAATATGTGTGAAATGAAGAGAAATAGGTTGTTTGGTATGAGAGAAATGTGTGTGAAATAAAAGAAAGAAAGATTTTTGAAATCGGTTTTTAAGTGAAAAAAATCGATTTTATTGACCCATAATCGATTATTGAACAATAAAAATCGATTTTTTTATTACAATGGGTAACATTTGGGACAAAATAATCGATTATCCATAGCTGAAAATCGATTTTTTTTAGATGAAAATCGATTATCTATAGATGAAAATCGATTTTCATATGTGGTCAGCGTCATTTCTCTCCTTTTCACGGCATTTTGGTGGAGAAATACCAATTGAGTGGGTCCCACTCATTTCTTCTCATTTCAACTCACACCAAACACAAAAAGGGGGGAATTTCTCTCCATTTCTCTCCTCCCCTCCATTTCAACTACACCTAACCAATGCCAAATCTAAAAAAAAACAATTATGCCCGTTTATTTTGATAGAAAAAATTTTGATTTTGTTTTTAACTTTTTTAGTTTTAATTATAAAGAATGTGAACTTGTTCATCTTCATTATATTTTATGTTTAAAAGTTCTATACATAAAAATAATAAAAATGTTACTTTTGGTGTTTCTTGCACAAAACTTTAAAAAAAATAGAATAATATTTTTACAATCAAAATTAAAAATATTTTGATAATTAAAATTAAAAAATAAAAAATATTTTCTCAAAATAACTTTATTTTCTTTCAAAAATTTTTTGACCCTTCCCACAGTTATATTCATTCACAAGAGATTCCGATTAAAAAAAACCCCTTATTTGTACATTGCAAATATGTAATAGCTCTTCGTATTTCTATACTACCAACCTAGCATAGCAATCTCATTTTGGGTCGCAATTTGGCATCCTCCTGTCAGAGAGGGTTTTTGTATCTTCTTGTTATTTTTTTTATTGAATGAAGGCATAAATGTCAAAACTACATAGGAAACAAGTCATCTATTCTGTGCTAAATTATTTCGAAGACATAAAATAGATTTTAAATGAAACACATGTGTATTACAAATGAGAATGTGAAAAATTGGGGAATACAGTAAAAAATACAGGATAATGGTTATAGAGGATCAAAAAGTCTTTTCAAAAATTAAAAATACAGATTCTAATAATTAAATATTGTCCCGTAACTGTAAAAAATACTAAGACAATTTAAAAATTGAGAGAAATTGATTAAATGATCAAAAAAGGTACCAAAACTCTCTCTCACGTGAGGGTACATTAGAATTTCCCTCTCATTTTTATGTTTCTTTTAATTTAATAAATTAATTAATGAACGGCAGTTCTGCTTGTGTAGGTCAGAGACTGATTCTCTCTCTCTCTGTCACTGGTAAGTGTCACTCTCTCTCTTTCACTCACATGCCACTGCCATTAAGCTCCTCCTCCGTCTTCTCTCCCTCTCACATTCAGTTACAGCACCGTTCGTTCGGATTGGAAACGGTTAAAAACTCGTGTTCGCATCCAAATCCAATCCACCAATGCCGGCCACCTCTTTCTCTAGTATTCATCTGTCTCTCACTCTCTAACTAACTCCAATTCTTCTTACAAAATTCCTCTGCAATCTACATTTCCAACACTGTTACTACTATTCACTGTTTGCTCGCTTTGCATTGGATGCTACTTTTCACCGATCACCATTATTCCTCACAAATCATAACTCGTACGTTTTTCCCCAACCCCTTTTCTCTCTCTCTCTCTCTCTTTTGCTTCATCTCCTTTTAGAAATTGTAATGCTGAATAGTGCCGTCTATGAAAGGGTGGTTTTGGGCAGTAGAGGGCATTCTTTGCTCAGATCTGGAAATATAATAAAGAAGAAAAAACAATAAACAAATAGCATGGGTTATGTATGGGGCCAAGTGAGCAGTTTCTGCTTTGAACTTCGTTTTCCTTTTCCTCCCAAATTCCAATAGATTTCAATTTCTGGGGTTTGGCATCTCTGCTGAAAAGTTTCCTTTTTTTTTTTATGTTGACTTAAACAAACACAACCTGGCTACATCTGCATTCTGCAGGCACATTCTTTTATGCACGAGTTTCTCAGTGTCCGCTTCTACTTTCATTCCTTTTTAGTTTTCCTTTCCTCTTTTCATTCATATTGATTTGGAGGTAAATTTTGTGTCTTTTTGTTCGTTTACACTTTACAGTTACACTGTCTAATTCAGTTGTGCATGGTTTCAGGGCATCCAGCAGAAATGCAGCGTGCGTGAATGAAGTGAAATAGCAGAAAACACCTCGTTCTCTGTTGGAAGCGGAACCGTGAAAATGGAATATTTTGCACGCATTTTGTGTTCCATTTACCTGGTGGTGAGTTTCATGGTGTGGCAAGGAAATGCAGAAGCTGTTGAAGACAAGCAAGCTTTGCTAGAGTTTGTGAAAAAGTTGCCTCCTTCTCGGCCTTTGAATTGGAATGAGAGGTCTTCAGTGTGTACCAGTTGGATTGGAGTGACTTGTAACGAAGATAAGTCCCGAGTTATAGCCATTCGATTGCCAGGGTTTGGATTTCATGGCACCATTCCTTCTGATACAATAAGCCGCATAACGGGGCTTCAAACATTGAGCCTCAGATCCAACTTCATAAGTGGCCATTTTCCTTCTGATTTCTCCAATCTCAAGAACCTTTCTTTTCTCTATCTTCAATTCAACAATTTGACAGGTCCTTTGCCGGACTTTTCTGCTTGGAAGAATCTCTCTGTTGTCAATTTGTCCAATAACCATTTCAGTGGCAGCATTCCTTTTTCCCTTTCCAATTTGACTGAGCTTGTTGGTTTGAATCTTGCAAACAACTCGCTTTCTGGTGAAATCCCTGATCTCAAATTGCCCAGGTTGCAGCAACTGAATTTGTCTAACAACAATTTATATGGGGGTGTGCCTGTGTCCCTTCAAATGTTTCCTAATGCAGCATTCGTTGGAAACAACATTTCTCTTGGCAGCTCTCCTGTAACACCACCCTCTTCCAAACCTGATAAACATGGAAGGCTTGGCAGAACTGTAGTGTTGGGGATTATTGTTGCTGGTGCTGTTCTTGGCCTTGCAGCATTCCTTGTTTTTGTATTTGTATACTGCTTGAGAAGGAAGGGTGGAGATGCCTTTGCTGGCAAGTTGCAGAAGGGAGATATGTCTCCTGAAAAAGTGGTCTCAAGGAGCCTGGATGCAAACAATAAACTTGTTTTCTTTGAGGGTTGTAATTATGCATTTGACTTGGAAGATTTATTAAGGGCTTCTGCCGAGGTGCTGGGTAAGGGAACATTTGGTGCCTCATACAAGGCCGTACTAGAGGATGCAACCACAGTTGTTGTGAAGAGGTTAAAGGAGGTAGCTGTTGGAAAGAAGGATTTTGAGCAACACATGGATATTGTTGGAAGTCTTAAACATGACAATGTGGTTGAGCTAAAGGCATATTACTATTCCAAAGATGAGAAACTGATGGTGTATGATTACTACAGTCAGGGGAGCATCTCTGCTTTGTTGCATGGTATGGTAACATAAATTTGTTTTCCAACAAATTACTTTTAAAATTAATATTGATTGATGCTCAATTGTTTAGAATCTTTAGTTTTTGGTACATGGATGTGGTTGTTGCTTCTTGACTTTGAGTCGAGCGTAGTATCAATTAGCAGCATTCAAAGAGATGGTTGCTTACATGTTTGTTATGTTAAACAAGTCAAAATGTTGTCTCTTGATGACCTTCATTATTTGACCCAGAATTCAGCCATGACAAAATTGAATGGATAGCATAAGATTTAGAGTTTGAAATATAGATTTTTGGTTGTATCTAATGTTCTAAAGCTGACAAAGATCTTTGATCTTTGCTTCAGTCTGGAGGGCTAATAATCTGATTGCTGGTGTTCTATGTTTGAATGATGTTCTGTGGAGAAGTCTAATGCCTCCATGGTAAAACTTGTTGGAAATTATGCACCACACCTTTGTTGCTATGCCAAAAATGACAAGATTAAATTGATAAGATAAATAATTTATTAATTAAAACAATCTATCTTTAATTTAACTTATTAAGTACACACCACACACTGACAACTATACTTTCCTTGTGTGTATAAACTATAAAGTATAAACACTTCTACTTTCTGAAATTTTCAGGTAAAAGAGGAGAGGATAGGGTGGCTTTAGGTTGGGATACTCGAATCAAAATAGCTTTAGGTGCTGCACGAGGCCTTGCTCGTATCCATTCTGAGAATGGCGGGAAACTTGTACATGGCAATATCAGATCCTCAAATATCTTTCTCAATGCTAAACAGTATGGTTGTGTATCTGATCTTGGCCTGGCAACCATAATGAGCTCAGTTGCTGTATCGGTGTCGCGAGCTGCTGGTTACCGAGCACCTGAAATTACAGACACCAGGAAAGCAACACAGTCTTCAGATGTATACAGCTTTGGTGTGGTGTTACTAGAGCTTCTGACTGGGAAATCACCTATCCACACAACTGGTGGGGATGAGATTGTCCACCTTGTGAGATGGGTTCATTCAGTTGTGAGAGAGGAGTGGACAGCTGAAGTATTTGACTTAGAGCTGATAAGATATCCTAACATAGAGGAAGAGATGGTGGAGATGTTACAGATAGCACTGTCATGCGTAGCAAGGGTGCCTGATCAGAGACCTAAGATGTTAGAAATAGTAAAGATGATAGAAAATGTAAGGCAGATGGATATAGAGAATCAGAATCAGGCATCATCTGAGAACCAAGCTGAAAGTGCAGCACAGGCACAACCCTCTTTAAACACCTCTCAACGTGACAGTGACAACTTAGCTTCTGCCCCTTCCTCTAGTCCTCCCCCTATCCAAAACGGAAGTGAATGATAGAAAGCTGCTGCCTCTATTTGATTTTGAGTGTATCTGAAAATGTTTTGCCCCAAATTCTGAACAAGAGCCTTTTTGTTTTTTAATTTTTTCACAATCTAGTCGATGAAACGGGGCCACTTCAGTTTCACTACTTATTCCTTGTAATTCTTGTTTAACATATTTGCTTTTACCCCGAAAAACCAAACTAATTTGATTGATTTTATATCATAGTATTGTTAATGCGCAGAGAGAAGCATCAAATCAGATGATAGCTCTATCAGGTGGTTTAAACTTTTGTCTTGCTGGCTGTTAGCCTGATATGAAGCATTTAGTTCATTTTTCTTGAGCTTGAGTTTTAGCTTTGGCACAACTGGGACTTGGGTGGAAATTGCATTTGTTTACTTCCCTCACTTTGCAATCTGTTGGTGCATGATCCATTTTCGTTAATCAACTATGTGACCACAGCAGGTTATGAGATTGTATTTTTTTAATGGTTTTCTATTTTAAATTCTAACACTAAAGGTAAACCTTTTTCCATTTGGTGGAGGCTTAAAAATGTGCTTACTAAGATGGGAGTGAGATTATTGGCTTGTGATTCTTGAGCTTCCTGATACTATAAGTTCCAACAAGCAACTTTATGTGAAATCCTCTTACTTATTGTTCACCATTGTATGTTTTTAAATCTAAAAGTGCTATTTTTTGTTATCAATCTTTGTAATGAAATTAGTTTCTTAAATTATACTAAAAAAATAGTCTCTTAAATGTTTAAAATTTTGTTATGTTTATTTTATGAAATTTAAAGTAATGACACAGAAAGATGAATTTAATAATTATTTAATTTTTAAAAGTTTAATTTAACAACACATTTTTAGAAGATTGATGTGGTGATATCTAAATTTTTAAGGATTAGTTTAGTAACAGGGAAGGATTGGACCCATTTTGAGTGATATCTAACCATTGCGCCGAGGCTTCCATTCTCATCCTTCATCTTATATTGCAATTGAATTTGTTCATATGAACCTTTTCACCCAATCTTATTTGATAATAGAAATCTTCAGAAACAAGCATTCAAAATGCCTATGATACAGTTCACAGACAGATGTTAGTTTTTTGGAAATTAAACCTTAGGCTCAATGGCAGAAGATATGTTTCATTGGCAAGCTACTTGAAGCCACCTGAATTATTCATGTCCTTAACTTGCTGTACATTGGCAATGACATTGACTTTTTAAATGATTTTTTAAATTAACATTTGAGACTGTGTTATAGGGAAACAAGAAACTGTTTATGGGTTCAGGTAGTGACTATTCTAAGTTCACAAGGGAAAGAGAACAACTTATGGAGTTATGGTATTTTCTCAAATGAAACTTTGAGCTAAGCTACCATTTTGAACAGTCCTTTGCCGTTTTGCGCTTTTCTGTTTTCTGTGAATAGTGTGGAAGTTCTAATTAATGAAGTCTTAGCTTGTATTCTAATCTGCTTAAAAGTTGAAAATCTATTATGTTTGTATTATAGAGCTAGTTGATTGGAACTTGGAAATAGTTTCCTAATTGGCAAGATGCTTTAAGGACAAAAGTGTTCCATTCCAATATCAACAGCAGTATATTGAAAGACATGGAGAGCCACATTACTTACATCAAAGTTTTATACAGAATGCCTTTTACTATGTTCTGACATAAATTGCCTTGTACCATAATTGTTTAACAATAACACATTAAGAAATTGGTAAGTGCTGTAAATATGTAAAAGATCTCGGTAGTTCGAGTGGTTACAAGTCATTACTAAGGAATCTTATAGCATTGCTATTGGCAATTCGATTGCGGCCTGTTTTAGTACTCATCGCTTTTAATGATGAGAGGGTTTGACGATTTTAATATAGCTAGCGTTGATTAATAATGGAAGGTGTATAATTTATTTACCCATAAATAGGATCCCAAAAGCTTTTAGTTCTGCCTGCCTCCACAAGCAAATGTTGTCAAAATTGTTCGCGTGTGGATATTAGCTTTGGACAGAGATCTCCTTGTAGCTTGTCTTAGAACCTTTCATACAATACAATATTCATGTGTCCACCTACCATGCACATGGAGTTTTGCAATAGATCAATTCATCCAGTGGTGCAATATGTAGAGGTACATGGTTCTTTCTCATGTTGTTAGGCCTTTAAATCTGCCAATCGTATGTGCATTTTTGGTCGATTGGTCACTAATAAAGAGGAGGCAGCTCTTTGTATTATTACTTGTACTAAGGAAACTTTAATATATCTTTTTTTCATTATTATTTCGTGATGAAGGGACTGTGTACTATGATCTGAATATACTAACATGTCAAAGAGTTAGAGACTCTAGCGAGATAATTAAATGACGTTTAACCAATTCTAGCAAGAAATCTCAACATAGAAGCTTGAGTAAATTGGGTATATGGAATTGCTCTTTGAACCTTGATGTTATTATAATTTTTATATTTTGTTGGTAGTAAATATTACGAAGTTGGGCTCTTACGTTTAGCTTAGGCCCAGTTTGTTAATGGGATTTGGTTTAGCTAGTAAAAGGACTGAAACACTTGGTTTTTTTTTCTTCTGTAAGTATTACGGTAAATACTGTTGAAGCTTCTCACAAGCCTTGAGTTTACCTTCTTTAGGCTATCATAAATCATTGTTTGAAATGAGATAAAATAGATTCTATGAGCTTTTATTCCACTTTTTTAATTTAAATAATCTAAATAACAACAATTAATGTTGGTTTCATTTGATTCTTTTTTTAATCAATTCAAAGTTCAAACACAGTCTTAAGCATTAAGCTTTAAGAAATGAAAAAAATTAAACAAAACAGCTGTACTATTTGGCATGAAACATTTTGCAAGAAAAATTATATAAAGCTTGGCCAGCCAATGAAGTTGCATTTTGTTAGAAATCGAGTGGTTAAAAATTGATGAGGTGATGTCATGTATATTCATTCAAGTTTTATTCGTGCGTCTTTTCGTATATATCCCTTGTAACTTCTACAATTTTTCTAAGATTATTAGTTCACGAAAATATTTATATGAAATCATCATAAATAGTGACATGATCTATATTATGTTTGGATATAATAATTTGAAATTAGTAGATTTTATGGATTAGAATAGTAAACGAAATAATCTCAAATAATAAATAGAATGGATTTTTATAATAAATAGGAGGAATTTTGAGTGATACATATTGAAAAAGAATTTTAATATTTTTTAATTATTTTTAATATTTTAGGTTATCATTTACAAATCATCTCATACTTACAATTTACTCATTAGTCTTTTTTACAATTTTGAGAATTCTAAAATTATCTTTTTAAACACATAAATAAAGATTACATCACATCCATCAATGGTTGTAAATAAAAACTGACTCTTTAATGGAGACTACAAGATGTGCTACGTGAATGATTTGATAATCATATTGAGCCAATTAGCATTTTTGTTTCTCACAATAGGAATGCTTAAGCACCATGGGTCTTTTTTTTTTTTTTTTGGTCAATAACTGATCCAGTTGATCGTGGCCGGTCCAGTGCTGCAACAAAGGCTTTCTCTCTCTTGGCCCAGAAAATAACATAGTGATTAGTGACTCATTTCTTTTTTCCCTCTCAGTAGTAAAATATAAACTTACCGATAGTTGACCTCTGAATACAAAATTAATTAAGAATGTAAATAATGGGCCATTTAATTTGATCATGGGTTGCTCAAAAGATGCCTGGAGCGACAATATCACTTGACTAAAAAAAGGAACTGGAGCGTTTCTAAACAACCTCCTACAGCATGGCATGGGTCTACTTCTGACCCATCCCCGCCATAAAGACCTTAAAAATAAAATATAAAAAATCTGGAAAATAAATTAATTAATGATAGAATGGAATGGACACGTTAAGGTCTAAATAAATATATTTAGAGGTTATAGTGAGATAATTCCGTGTTAAAAGATCAAGTTAATTAAGTGCAGAAGACGCTCAGCCTGTAGAGTGGAACATATATAATTTCCATCTATTATGGAATGAAAAATATGTTCTATGCTTAATTCCATGAAGAGCGCGCTAGCCTCAGTTAACAACACGGATTGAGTTATAATAACTCGGTTAGCAATGCAGATTGAATCTCACTAAATACACCCTTAAGGAGTGATGAGGAGGTCTAATTAATTGCATGTGATTAAGCTCTGATTGCCCTAGTAATAGGACATACAACACAAAAGAAAATCAGTTATCATATGGGGTAATTTGATGTGTTCCAGCTCCAACGCAGGGAGTGGTACCATACCAGATGGTGCAGCTAGTGCACATGATCCCGCAGAAATTTATTAACCTCACTAATAGACAGTTTATGCTGCCCCATTGATATTTCCTGCAGCACATGTCTCTGTACTCTCGCCCCATTTGGACGGATCTGAAACAAATGGCTTAAGGTTGAATATTTAATATGATTATTTACACAATTGAAGAGGTTTTTTTTTTTTTTTTTTTAAATTCTTTAGGAGCATTTAGTAAGTTGGCGTTTTCCTCCCAATATAGAAACATCTCGATATCTTGAATGCAATGCTGGATCCAAGTCATCTAATTTTGGTTCATGAGATTTGGGCGGCAACTCTACCCATAATCTTTTTTTTTTTTTTAACTTTATATGTGAAAATCCCAACAATTTCTTAATTATTATGCACATATTATTTAACTTCACTGTGTTTATTTTGAATTATTCCCGCGGAATTGTGTTAAAAAAAATTATCCTAAAGTCATGTAAAATATGCTTTTGGCTTGGTTTCCAACTTTGTCCAACAATAAAAATAATTTTTGGCTTGTTCTTTTTTTGATTTAATTGGCTGTTGTATCCCTAGACTAGTTCCTTTGTAATTTTTGGCTTTCATGCCTCCTTTTATCAAAAAAAAAAAATTCTTCTAATTTGTTAGACTATACTATTTTAATTATATTTACTTTTATAGCAAACTTATTTAACTATGTGAGTCGATTTGTATAAACCCACAATGACCAATCGGATCCTAAATATTTATTTTAATTATTATTCTATTTGATTATTTTTGAGTTACCTTTAATCTTACACTACTTATTTCAATTTTTAATAAAATATTTGATCTTTAAAAAAATAATATTGATTCAAAATTAACTAAAATAACTAAAATTTTAATCACCTAAACGTGTATCTTTGTCCATAAAATAAGAATATAATTTATATAAAAAGTGCACGCATAAATATCCTTTTATATTGTTCTACATATATCGATTAATTTAACAGCTAATGTTATTAAATACTTTTAATTTAATAAGTTAATTTAACAACTTTTAACATTTAGCTTTTTATTTTCAAATTTTTGTCACATAATTATAAGTTGGGCCCACTCTAAATAAATCACTTTATTTTAATCTCAATTTTAATTTAAATCAATTTCATTTAAAATAATTTTCACAAATGTAAACACACATTGAATTACCAAATAGTGAGGGATTATGATCCAAACAAACTTTACCAGTTTGAATAATGGAGTCATCACGCTTGGTAGGACTTTACCTAACTATCATTTTTGGGCCGATGGTTAAATTCACAACTACATCTATGAAAATTTAATTTCCCATAAAAAAAACACACACTTAAATTAATTTCAGTAATCTAAACTAATAGTTTATTTGATTATCTATATCCAAAAGCTTATCGCATGAAATCCAATGTTACTATTTGTAAGAAGCAACTATTTAGTGTTGGTTTGGTTTACCGTTGAGTAGAATTGATTTTAGAAATCAATGGTCGAGATAAGTGATGCATGTTTTACGAAAAAACACATTGAACAAAAGTGATTTAAAATCAATTATGTGTAACCATGGTTTTGCACTATAGTAGCAGTAAAACAAATAGGCTATTATTATTTTTGACTTAACACACATTTAAAATGGATGAGACATATATAAAACCAAACCACCATATTTTTATTTTTATTTCAAGGATCGATGGACCACTATTAAAGTGGATCTTATAAAGATTCACACACCCTCTCGTTACATCATAGTATCCTACCAATTAAGCTACTTCGAGAAAAAAATAAATTCAATACTCAATTTTAATTGGCTCTTTAATGAAATCAAAAGCGTAAGTGAGAATCATGTCATCGCGTAAGAACTAAAAAAGGTTATTGAAGATGACATATGGCCAAATGAGCCCTGTAATAGATTTGTTTTTCTTGTACAAAGATTTCTTTTGAATCAAAAAATATATCCGTGGTCCATGGAGATCGGTGACCGATGTCTTCTTATGTCTACCAGTTGGAGTTTAATCATAAAAGTGCACTATTCAGCGTTGCTTGTCAAAATTAATCCATGCATGTATAAATTAATTGATTCCACTTCTCTGGTGTAGATATATGGTCCTTTCGTTTCATTAGAGGTAGCTGAAAATCATGCCTCATAATCTCTAACTTCATCATCATTGTTAAATACAAGCCCTTGAGTTATATATTGTCCCCAAATTGAGACAGAGAGTGAGAATGACTGGCTGACCACCCCTTAAAAGATCTGAGGAAATAGTGATGGACGACTCGATTCGCCACACATGTACCTGAATCTGCTGCAACGTACTGACATGGACCGCTCTAACATAGCCAAAGAATTATTTACTTTCATGGTTTGTTTGGAATTGGATGGGTTAGTGTGCAAGGAATTATTCATTACGGTGCGTGTTAAATGTTAATATGACTTCTAATCGTTCTTCCTTTAGTAATTCAATTGTTTCAATAATTTTTTTATGGTCATGCTAACGGCACTCGTTAGGGATTCATAAAAAAAAGTTTTTATTGGAAATCACAGTATTAATTATATATACGATATTATATATCACACACTCCAAGAGCACTAGTTATCATTTTCTTTTTTTATTATTTGCTTTCTTGAGACACGCATACATAATTAGTTACATACGCCCGATATTTTTTTTTTTTTTTGTTGTTGTTACTTAATCCTTCTTGAGGAAATTAAAGTGCATGGAGTATAGACCTCAATATCATATGTTTGCGGCTGGCATGTCACGATAAGGATAACGATAAGGTTATTTACTATTCTAGACTTGAATATAAGTAAAAATAACTAAATTCACACGTATTAAGAAAGTTGATTAAACTCATTAAATTTTTTTGGTATCATGTAAAAAGTACTTGAATTGCCTAAATTACCCTACATTCAGTTTTATTGAAAATTGTTTCAAGTGGACATATTCTCTTTCTATTGACACGTGATTCATTAAATAGAGTGGTTGAAAAGTAAAATCAAAGGACATTTTGGGTTTATCCCATTAAATAGGCTAAAAATAGTTAAGATTTGCTTATATTTTAGTCCACCAAATTTGAGTTTTTTTTGCTTATATTCAAGTCCGGATGGTGTAAAATAAACTAATTTGGAAAGGAAAATGCTAACGAGTGTCCTAAGGACACTTGTTAAGGATCCAAAAATATAAATATTTTATTGGAGCGTGTAGCATTGAATGTTGCAAATGCAATCAATGCTGTGATTCCCAACAAAAACTTTTTGTATATAGATCATTAATCAATGCCCTTAGGACACTCACAGGACCCATTTGGAAAATAACTAAATAAATATGTATTTATTTTTTATTTGATTTAAAATACATTATAATTTAGACATGTTATTGTGGAGACGGATGCCTTGGACATAGTTCAGTTCTTCAACTGTGGTGCTTCCTTTGCATCTTCTCCGCCTTCAGATTTATTGGGGTCTATCAAAGAGCTGTTGCGTCGTCCATGGCAGGTCTCTCTTGATTTTCAGTATCGCGACGCAAACAAGCCAGCAGATTGGCTAGCGATGCATGGAGTTTGGAGGGGAGTCTCGCCTTCTCTTTTGGAGTTTCCTCCTCCTGAAGTTGAGACTTTTCTTCTGTTAGATGAGCTAGGCTGTTAGTGTTTTCTTCTGTTTTTCTTTCTTTTTCTTTCCAAAGCATAAAAAAAATACATTATAATTTCACTCTATTATAAATTAAAAATGAATAAATTTTTATTGTTTTTGTTCTCAAAAGTCTTTGAACAAGTGAGTTCGGTACCTAATCGGCGTCAACCCCATAAATCAGGATGAGATCAGATACCCTAGGTTTAAGGCAAACTCTCCTATTTATAGTCTATAAAGGATCTTACTAAAGCGGTCCATTTATACCATAAGTGATCGATTTTGAGTCTTATGGGGATAGAATATTCGGTCCACTAAACTAAATAGGCCCATGACATTGGTTGATCCTATCATGATCGGTCTCAAATATGTCGAAAAATTCTAACGGGATAATTTATTTAAAAATTATGTCACTTTAAAAAAAAATATGTTAAAAATATACATAATTTAAAAGGAATGGTTAAATATACATAATTTAAAGACATAACAACTTTTGTGTGTTTATACATGATTGTTATTTATACTATATTAACAACTATAGTCTATTTTCAGTTCATTAAATCCCTTCAAACATTTACATCTCATCAAAGTATGTATCATTCTGCAGTAAAAAAAAAAGCATGTATCAATTTATCCAATAAATTCAATTTATTATTTTTAAAAATCAAATAATAGTTGTAGCTACTCTCCTTTTTATATAGAGTAATAATTATACGTCTTTCTTTGTAATTTATGTTATATAGGTCTTCATATCAAATTAAATTAATATTTTTTTCATAATAATTGGTTATTCATTTTAAAGGGATTTCAATTGTTTTATTTTTTTTATAACTAACGTTCAATTTTTTAACATCACATATGATAAGATATTTATAGATCATTGGAAAAACAATATTTTATCAAATGAATCAACATTTTAGATTTTAAAATAAAAATTTAAAACACTTATGATTGTTTTACGTTTTGATTTATTTTTATCATTACTAAATAATATTATATCAATTAAATCAATATTTTAAAATATCTATTAATTTATATTTTTATATTTTACTTATATTTAAAAATAACAATACGATAGGTGTTATCAATTGGTGTAAAAATTAAACCTCTCGTGATGTAAAATATCATGAATTTAGGGGTATAAATAGGTTAAATTAGGCTCAAGTCTAATCTATCTCCTAAATTTAAGACTCAAGTTTGACCTAATATAAATTTTTTCTAACCATTTAAAAGTTTGGTCTTAAAACCTTTTTAAAATTCTATTTTGTCTTAAAATATTTCATAAGTTTATTTTATAAGTCTTTCGTATCCAACAATATATTCAAATATTTAAACACTCAATAAATATATAATTTTAAGGGAAAAGAGCATATAAACACCCTTAACTTTTACCTTTTTGTAAATAGACACCATGAACTTTTTATTTTATCCTAATTAATCCTTAAGCTTCCATCATTGTTGCAATATGTCATTTCATTAGAAGTTAAAATATTAACAAATATAATCTCAACCATTCAAAATTATGTTTAAAATATTGAACTTATATAAAATAAAGTTTCAAAAATTAAAAAAAAATAGGGAAAAACTCTAAATTAAAAGAACACATGATCATGTTTCGTTTTTAAAATTTTAAATATGCTTAAAATTTGACATAATTCAAGAATAAAAAAATGTAAGTTTTACTCTTTTATATATGTCTTTTTAATATTTGAAACACAAATTCTCCAAAGATTGAGATTAGTTATGGTAATTATTTAACTTGATATTAATGAATGGATCTACTGTAATAATTATAAGAGTTTAAGGGTTAATTGAGACAAATTAAAAGTTCATGGTGTCTATTTGCAAAAGGGTAAAAGTTCAAGGTGGTTTTATACATTTTCCCTAATTTTAATATACATAGATTATAATAAAATTAAAATATGATAATAATTAATTACAATCATAGATATTATAATTAAACCAACGGGAGTTGGTTCAAGTGGTACATGTTTGATTCTCCTAAAGCAAGGTCTCAAAGAGTTGGCCCCACCAAGATGTGGATGTTTCCGGCTCGAACAGAATTACCTCCCGTGAAAAATACCTGTGGTTAAACAAAAAAAATCATAAATATTATTATATTATATATATTCACTTAAAGAGAAATACTAATTAAGGACACTAGTTAAAGAATCAAAATTTGAAAGTTTTTATTAGAGTATGTCACATTTAATATTATAAGTACAATCAATGCAATGATTTTTAATAAAACTTTCTATGTATGAATCCTTAATTTGTATAATTTTCTCTTACTTAAATGTATTAATTTGCCTTTGTGATCAATTAAAACCTATTTTTTTTAATTAAATAATCTTTTAAAAATATATTGTTTTAATTTACACCTTTCGAACTCTAATATAAGCAAAAAAATCCATATATGGTGCTTCAAAATATAAATAAATCTCAACTAATTTTACCATATTTAATGAGATTATCCAAAAATACCCTTTATTTAATTAAAAAAATATTTTCCAATGAATTTATTTAATGAGTCGTGTACCAATAGAAAGAGATTATTTCCACTTGAAACAAGTTTTAATAAAATTAAAGTTTTTAAAGAAAGGAAATTTAGAAAATGTAATTATTTTTTTAGAAAACATTAAGAAAATTAAATGAAGATAGCTATGATTCTTAATTAGCGTGGGTTAGTTTTATTTACTTATATTTGAGTTTAGAGTAGTATTTAATAAATAGTCATGTTAACGAGTGTCATAAATGTATTGGTTAAAGAATAATATATATATATATATATCAGATTTTTATTAAAAAAACATAATATTGATTATATTTATAATATTAAATATTATATAATTTAATAAAACTTTATTAATTTTAATTTTTTAACTAGTATCCTACATTCATTAGCATTTTCCTTTAATAAATTGACATAGAACTCTCATATGTAATCTGACCTACTCACCTGTAAAGTTTTTGCTGAAGGCTTACGTTTCCCAGATTACAGTACAAAAATACAAATATTCCATTGAACATCTAACTCTAAGAAAAATATATATATAATTAGGAAAATGCTAATGAGTGTCTTAGGGGCACTTATTAAGGATCTATAAGAAGAAAGTTTTTATTGTAGTATGTGATATTAAGCATGCAGATAAATTGTGGAGACGACAAGTCCCTTGACTTAATTTCTTAATTTTTCAAAATTGATACTTGTCGAATACTAGAATATTCTGAAAACTCAATATATAAGATTTGAATAATGATACTCTCTTTGGACTTGAATATAAGCAAAAAAGGCTTAAATTTGGTGGACTAAAATATAAGCAAATCTTAACTACTTTTATCCTATTTAATGAGATAAACCCAAAATGCCCTTTGATTTTACTTTCCAACCATTCTATTTAATGAATCATGTGTCAATAGAAAGAGAGTATGTCCACTTGAAATAATTTTCAATAAAATTGAATGTATGGTAATTTAGGCAATGCAAATACTTTTTACATGATACCAAGAACATTTAATGAGTTTAACCAACTTTCTTAATACGTGTGAATTTAGTTATTTTTGCTTATATATAAGTTTGGAGTAATAGAGATTAGTCCTATTTGAATAATTGGAGCTCTAAAAATGTTTCTAACAAACATCGAAATTAGGCTTCACTGTGAATGTAAATGTCCCTTTGAGGCATTATGATAGCGCAATGATAACTCAAAACAAAGCACATCGATCTTGGCCAAAGTGCTCGTTGACTTCCACAATATGTGCGGTTAAACTCCAAAATGACAAGTACTGGAGTGGAGCTTTTCTATATTTTGTGGCTCAAGGCGCCATACAAATACAATGCCTAGGAGACGATGCTCATTGACTTGTGCTGTGTTCTGTATCTCTAACGGCAATACTTGGCAACCAAGCACCATTTCTTCCCCAGAGGCGAAAAGAAAAACAAAATAAAAAAAAAAGGAATAGTGTGACTGAATAAATAAATATAGATAGCTCAGGACTCCATTTACAAATTAATTTCTCTATAATTGTCTTCGATAAATGGGAACCCCAGTGAACATATGGATATGATAGACAAGTTTAGATACATACGGCTCGTCTTCTTAGAAAAAAATGAAAAATTGTCTCAGCGGGCAGTGTCCAACAAATCAGAAAGCTATTCAATTCGTCGCTTGTGCTAATCCGCAATCCGCATCAACATTTTTTTTTTTCCGGAGTAAATTAATAAATTGGTCTCTGACTTTCTTTTAGAGTCATGTTATTTAATCTCTAAAAAATAAAAAAATTTAATATAGTCCTAACTTTTTGTTTTTTCTTTTACTACAGTCCAATTATGTGTTTTATGTTAATTTTTTACGATGTGTCACGTTTAGTGACACTCTGTCTCACTGTTTGTCACTATAGTGTCCACTATGACACAAAAATGATGTGATTTTGTCAAATTTATAGCTTGAAAGGCTTCAACTCCAACCCTTGTCGTGCTTCCCTATTTTTCCCTTTTTTCTCTTCTCCCTTTTTTTATTGGAAGGTCTCAACTCCAATGACGTTATTTTTGTTCCCCGATGGCAAATAATGTGACACATTATAAAAAAATTAACGGGAAACATATAGTTGGACTATAGTGAAAGAAAAAAAAAGTCAGGAACTATATTGAAGTTTTTTATTTCTTAGGGAATAAACTGCATAATCCTAAAAAAGTCAGGGACCAATTTGCTAGTTTATTCTTTTTTCCCCTCAAGTCCTCAACTACCAATTTTTGTAGTGAGATTTTTTTTTTTTGAAAAAAAAGGTTTTGATTATAAAACTATATATTTACCCAAGTTACACTAGTTTCCAATAATTTCCAGAATTCGAAGCATAAATTTCAGCCGAAAAGTGTCTACTCCATGAACTTTTTAATAAAATTATACATTTACTTATTTGTTTTTTTATTAACCATAACTATTCATGTTCAACCATGGCTATTCGAAGTTTTGTTAAGGTTTTTCACCTCTTCTTAAATATATGTTTAGTGATGATCGAATCTAGAAACTCAATATTAATAAATTTTATTAATAATGAAATTTTTGTATGTGTAACGTGTTATTTATAAAATTTCTCAAAAATTCACTATTGATTAATTTTCCTTCAAGTTATATTTGCTTATATAATATCATTTATATTTTGTTATTTTTAAGCAATATATTATATCCACTACCAACGGATGTCGACGTATATAATTTAATCCCTAAATGTGTTAATTTTGCTCATATTTCAAGTCACGTTTTAATTTTTGGTGTAAGACCACATGTATCATTCACAGCAAACAATTTTGATCAAGTTGGGAATAACCTCTATGACTAGAGATGGGAATAAACCACCCGTCAGGGGTCTACAGCCTCAAGCCCAGACCGGGCCAAAGTTTTTTTTTCAAAAATCTATATATCTAAACAGGTCGGCCTTCATGTCGAAAAAATCTAATTAACACATGTATTAAACTTATTTTTTTAATTAATTAAATTTATAAATTAATTAATTTTTAATATAATTTTATTGATTTTACATAAATTACTTAAATATTATATTTAAAGTTAAATATTTTAATTTTTTTTTATAAATTTTACAATACTTAAGTAGGGGCATTTTGGTCTTTATATATTATAATCCAATTTCTTTCATTTCTATTTATTTTCTACCAAATAAAAATACCATTTTTCTTTCCACCCTATTTTATCTCTATTTCTTTCCTATATAAATAGTTAGATTTCTTCTCTATTTCTCTGCACCTCATTTCTCTCTTACCTAATTCTCTCAATTCTATTTCTCTCCACCCTACCAAATAAAGTGTTAAATGAGTAACACCCTTGTCTCCTAAACAAAAACAAACTTTCCATCTCCTAAAATTAGTTTTATTCATCTAATTATTTTAATCGGATTTAAAAGGTAGTTTGAACTTAAATATTGCCTAGGTACGAAGATAAAAAAAAGTTAATATATAAAGCAATCATTCTTGAAATTGATATAGCAATGATATTGAATTGTCTAGTCATGATTCCTTTGAATAGCGAGATCATCTTTCACATGATTATGAAAAATAAAATTATAAATATAAAAAATTAAACAATTGTTTTCTCCATTTGATATTTTTTATAGTGAAAGTAAAATTGTGTAATAATAAAAGATTCCAATTTATTAAATAATTTATTTATTTATAAATATAAAGAAATCTTTATAACAATAAAAAACCTCTAATCACAGTTAAAAAATTTTAAATATATTTAAATACTTTGTTTATAGATGGAGAAAAACTTAACAAGTAACTGTTAATTTTATCAATTGATTATTTTATTTGTAAAAAATAATCATATTATAATTTTATTTTATAACATGTCCAATTATATTTCATTATTCTATCATATTTCACTATTTTGCAAATTTGTATTTTTTTTTCAATAAATCAAGTTTTCTATAGAAAAATTAATGCCAATGCTAAATTACTAATTTTCTAGGTTGACTGCTAAGTTGCTAGGATGTAATAGTCAAAAGCAGACCAATTACCCGTATTTAGATTAATGTAATTTGCATAGTTTATTTATTTATGTAATGTTAAATAAACATAGCTCAATTTCCTCTTCTATAGGGATGATAATTGGACCTTGATCTAGTGGGCATCCATAAAAATTACCCCCAATGTGTAGTTATGATTATGGGAATGTTATAATTTTGTATCCCTAAACACTAAAATGACAAAACTTGAACTAATTTTCCATTTCCTCTCCCACTGTTCTCGTCTCTAATCCACTTTCACATACCCAAGTTATTTTATAGTTAAAGTTGAATGATCTATGAATTATTTTTTATTTGTGCTAGAGTTTTTTTTAATTAATTTTCATTTTCTAATGAATTTATTTTTTTATAGTTAATAAAAATGCGTGTAATAGGTACGGATGCTTAAGTACCCAATGAGTAAGGATACAAGTATGAGAATCACTACCCACGCGAACATGGGTCGTGTATTTTTTTAAAACGTGGGTATGAAGATGAGTACTATAATACTCTACCCAATGTCATCCTATAGTACCCTACCTAGTGTCATCCCTTCTCTTTTGCATTAGTGCCTATTGCAACTTCTATACATGAGGTATTTAAAAGGCAACAATATTGGATCCTTCTCCAAAAGAATATTGCTTCTTCATCTCATGACTCCGAGATTGGTTAATTGGATTCCACCAAATATTAATGGAGTTGTTTTAATGTTGAGGGAAGTGTTCTCAACAATTTTTAAATAGGTGGATTTGGTGAAATTTCAAGAGACTATCATGCAAATTGGCTTTGTAGTTTCCATGGTTATATCACCTTGATAACATTTTAGCAGAGTTATTACTTATTAACTCTCATGCATGACCTTCAAATAGCTTGCAATAAAAGATATAGAATTGTTTTTTTCTAGAAAGATTGCTTAAAAATTATTCATTTAATTTCCAGTCATCAAGTTAACCTTTATCAGTATGCACCCATTGTTAGAAAAATCAAGGATTTTCTTACTATGGATTGGAGGATCTCTCTCAATCAACTTGTAGGGAGATAATTTTTTGTGCTAATAGTTTAGCAAAACAAGGGATGGTTTCTTTGAAAAACAAAAATTGTATTCTTTAGACTCTTGTTTTTTATGCTCTAACAGCTTGTTTGTAAATTATAGAGTAGGTATTTATTTTATTAGGCTATAGTCTCTCTTTTATTTTCATCATGTAACAAAAAAATTAATTCAAACTTTTTGGACTCGCTCTTTTAATGAATTTTATTTTCATATATAATACTTTCACTCAAGATTGCTTCAAGATAATTAGATATATAATACCTAAACGAATCATCGTCAATATGTTAAAGTTGAATTGAATCAATTATTATTGGATGGATTTTTATTTTAATTTGAGACTTGAACCGCGAACTCGATTATCCAATTAAGAGTGTGTTTGGTTTGTTATTTCAGCTGGTTGAAAGTTAAAAATAGTAGTTGAAATTATTTCAACCGTGTTTAGGAAGATAGTTTTTTTGAATAGCTACAAGTTTTTCTTAAAAAGCTACTTGGGTTACCTTTTTAAAAGAAAACTTCTATTTTCAGCTATTAGCTGAAAATTAATTACAAGTTTAGCCCTCAATTATCTCCATTTATCATTATTTAATAATTAATGTTGTCCTTAAATACCATTTTACCATTTTTAACTAGTTTTACCAAACACATTTAGTAGTTTTTCAGTTTTTAACTAGCTTTAAGCTTTAAGCTAATTTTTCAACTAATTTTACCAAACACAATTTTATCTTGTTATTTAAAGGTGTGTGTTTCTTTCATTAGAAATCAAACTCCTTATGCATTCTCAATTTTAAATTTTATAAAAATTAAAGAGATGACAATTGTTAAATATTCGAAAATAATTTATGGAGTAGTAGGTTTTAAAAAATATGAAAATTTTCAGTCTCAAGAGTACTGAAAATTTGTTAGTTTCCTTGAAATCGCATTAAGCCGAATGAAGTTGCCAACTGGCATAACGTTTTACAGACGTTTCAACGGTGAATGGCTGAGTAACTGGCATTAGCTGCTTTGAATACGACCAAAACACACAGGTTAAATTCTTACATTTTAGCCACAATAACCGTTACTTGAGAGGTTATTCAATGGACATTGAATTCATTTAATTAAATTAAATTCAATTACGTCAAAAAAATATTTAACTAAATTCAATTTAAAGTGGTATCACACCTCTATGTGATTTATTTAGTCAAAGGAGGACTGAACCGATTCCAAGTGTCTCACCTCACGTGATTGGACTGTCTTTTGCTCTACCCCACGTGTCGGTTTTTTATTTGCCTGGTATGTACGGACGTGTCTTGAACAGTTGCTGGTACACTGTATCACACTAGTTACTTTACTTTTAAAATTAAGGCTAACAAGAATATTAATTTAAGAAAAATACAAGAAAAAGAAATTTTTTATTAAAATAATATGATATATTTTTAATTTTTTAATAGGAAAATATAGTTCTTTTTATTTTTGCTCATGATTATGAACCCAAAAAAAAGGAGAGTATAGTTTATAACATGCTGATCACCTACAGTTTAACATAAACAGCAGAGAACCTTAATCTATATTGGACTTTCATCAAACAATCATTTTGTATTTTATGAAAATTCTTGCTTTTTTTTTCTCACTTTGTACGTACTCAGGCATTAATTTGACACATGAAATGAAAGTTTAAGAAAAAATATTACTATATTGTAGAGATTAACTGGCTCCTAATAATCTAATTAAACCTTATTTTTATTTGGAGAATAGGTCAGTTGGACCCTATAAAATAGGTTTGGGTAACTAAGGAAAGGAAACAGTACTTGGTTCTTCTTCTACTACTCCAGTCCAGACTTGAGTACCTCTTCTTACCTTTGCCAATCTCCTCTTCAGTGTCCCTCCCATTCTTCCTTTGAGTGCTAATTGGTTCCATTTCATTCCTTTCATTTTTATGCAGTACAGCACTGTCTGTGATTTTCCTGAAATTAACAGGGCTTCCGTTAGTTTACCATTTCACAGCCATACAAAGAAATTAGGCAGTACTGTGGTGTGGGTGATTCACAAGCTGAGTAGAGCAGAACTAGCCAGAGCACAGGTCGGAAAAGACACTGTTAAAATAGTCTTTAAACTTTTTTTTTAATTTAAACTTTCTTGGAAATTTTATGCTTTTGTTTTGCCCCACACCACACTTCACAGCTCTTGGGTCTGCCTCTGCCTCATATCCTTTCACTTTTTTCGTACCTTCTGTCCCCTGCTGCTTCACTCACTCAACTTGCGCTGCCATCCCTCTCCCTCTCTACTCTCTACCCACAGACATTTTTGTTTCTCTCCCTTGCATTGTATTCATACCTCTCTCTCCTTTTTAACTTCACACACACTTTCCTTGAAATTACTCTTCCTTTAATAACTTTCTCAACCATATGTATTCAATCCATAAATTCTTGGTAGATTTGCCTCCTCCCTTTCAAGACGTGTTCTCTATCTTTCTTTGCTTTCCCTTCTTTATTCTCTCTTCCCCCTCGTGTCCCAAAGGAATATAGTATCTCTCTCTTCCTTTTCTTTCTCTCTTTCTCTATTTCACTCTTCCACTTCCCACTCACTCCACCGTTTTGCCTTCCTTCTCCTTTCAACGGCAATGCTATCCCCAACCCCAAGAATCTGATACACAACCACCATCCATCCCCAACATGACGAAGAAATACACTCACCACATCCTCAACCACACCAAACACGATAACCATCCATTTCCCAGAGTGGTGAGGATAACCGTCACAGACACCTACGCTACCGACTCCTCCAGCGACGAAAAAGAAGAAGAAAAAGCCTTCCCCTCTTCCACGCGTCAACGCCATAAAAAGTTCGTCAACGAGATTATCATTGAGAATAATGACGGCGTCGTTTCGAGGAAGAGGAGCAGGAACAAGTCCGGCACCGCCGGAAAAGCAGCCAGAGCTCCGGCGAGTCAGCCTGTTTCCTCCGGCAAGAAATTCCGGGGAGTGAGGCAGAGGCCGTGGGGAAAATGGGCGGCAGAGATAAGAGACCCGTCACGACGCGTACGGGTTTGGTTGGGTACCTTCGACACTGCAGAGGAAGCTGCCATGGTGTACGACAACGCAGCCATTAAGATGCGTGGACCTGACGCGCTCACTAATTTCATAACGCCGCCTGCCACGTGGCAGTGCTCTCCGGGGAATGAAAAGCCGGCACCGAACTGCGGTTACAATTCCGGGGAAGAATCTCAAAGCAAGAATTTGTTTTCTCCAACTTCCGTGCTTTCATTGTCCGAAGAAGCTGAATCTGTCGCTGGCAAAGACGACGAATACTCGTGTGTGTCGGAGAATTTGTGTGAAAAGATGATGCCACCAGCAACTGTTGTTAAGGGTGAATCTGAGTCACTGTTTCCAATTCCTAGCGATATACTATTTGACTTCCAAGGTTCCCCGTCAGCACAGGACGTTTTTGACAACACACTACCAGAGAGCATTTTCTACGGCGATGGTGTCTTTCTCACTTCTTCTGAAGATTTGGATTTCAGTTTCAATAGTTGGCATACTAATAGAAATCGTGACTTTTTCCAAGATATAGACGATTTATTTGTTTCAGATCCGCTTCTTGCCCTTTGAATATTTCATCTCATGCATTAGACATTAGTTAGTAGTTATATATAACAAGAGGATTCTCGTCGTTGTGTTGCCACCTAACCGGCAAATTTTGTATCGGCGGGAAATAACTATGTAGTCACTAATCTTTTTTCCATTTTTGGTGTGCTATTTGTTGTAGCAGTGAATGAGTGAACTAGTAATTATCGTTCAATCCCTGAACGGTTGAAACTTTTTAAAATTTTATTATAATAATTATCTGAATTGTATGAAGAAATTTCAAAGTTATATAGTATTGTTTCTATGCTTAAGATAAGTACTTTTTTCCCATTGAAATGGCATTTAATTTGATCATTATGCTTTTTATGTCCACTATGTGTTTTTTATACTCTTTCGGGTAAGAAACTAAAACCCTGCTCAAGCCCCAACCATGAGATGTATTCATCCAACTTTACAATTGTTGTCATCATCTCTCAGTGGAAAATCTGCCATAATTTAATTACGCTTTAACTGATGAGATAACTAACTTAAAACTGAACCACCAAAGTTAACAGAATTAACAGAATGAATGGAAATACATTCTATATTCCTAATAAGCTATGCTAATCATTCAGTTTTCATTTCCTTTTTATGGAAATCATCTAATGTTAAAGTAAGTCAATATTTGACACTAAAGTATGTAGTGCTCTCATAATGATTAGTACAAATCTCACTATTGCCCTGTTTGGTCGTGTGTTAATTAGGTGAAACCGTGTGGAAGGAGCGTTTCCTTCAAACAGGACCCATCCAATAAAAGTATCTATTTCTCGTGGAAGGAGGGTCCTTCAACTTCAAAGTTGAAATTATCTTTAAACATGGTAACACCCCCACTCATTTGGGAGACCGATTAGAGAGTAAATAAATTATCTTTTCCATTTCAATGCAGTTTATTCAATTCAAGTATGGTGCTGATGGAATAGGAGCATACTATAAGAATTCCTTGTTGTGAGGCAAGACTAATAAATTTAAGATTTTAACTTATTACTGAGAAGATGACATTTGAGAGGGTACAGACCTTGCTACAAAGCATGGATTTGCGCGTTGTATTGTATATTTAGAACTACTAGACGCGCGTGTATTACAAAACCTAATATAAGTCTTACTGTATATAGTAACCTTTATTAATTTAACAGGGAAGGTGTACATTTAAGCTGTTTATTGTTCATACAATAATTTACTCAGGGAAATTTCAGCTGTGTTTATTTATGTGGAGTTTGTTCGGGTAAATTTATACCTGTCAGCTACACTTGGCCAAATATTCAAACCTTGTCAACAAACTTTCCTATAGAAAACTATGGGAAATGGTATTGTTTGGTTTAATGATACAGTGAGAACCGCCAATAGTTAATTTGTCCTGACATAGGCCATCCCAATATAATGTAGGGATTCAATTCAAACAAGAAGCTATATTTTTTTAGGTTCCCAAAAGTTCACCTCAAGTTATGGATAAAAAGAAACTTTTTTCCTTTTATTTTTTAAATGAACTGTTGATTAAGAAGCTAATTTGGTTGTCAACAGGGAAAAAAAAACTTAATTTTGCAGCAAATAAGGGGGAATTAGTCAAGTTAATCAAACTCTAACACATAAAGTCACACACTCGATCAATTGTTTCTGCTACATTTTTTTAAAAGCCGAAAGCAATTAAAAGAAAAGGCCAAGACTCTTGGCCCCCTCAAAAGCCAAAACTTGAGATACCAATAAGCTTCTTTTCCGTTTTTATTTTCTGTTTTGGCCAAATTGAGGCCTGTTCCCAACTTCCCAATAAAAGCAAAGGAAAAAAAAAAGACAGGATCTATAACATGAAAATGCCAAGTGGCACATAAAATGGGAATCGAGAATGAAGGCAACATGAAAATGAGTTAGTTTCGGCCTTTGGATAGAAACCAAATTCTGACACAAGCAGAGGGGAGCAAGTGGCCCGATATTTGAATACTTTTCAATTTTCATAGCACTGGCTGAACGGAAAAGCAGAAATTCGTAGCCGTTGCAATTTGTAGATATCTTAAATGTGTATCTACCTTTAGATTATGAGAGTGATAGAAAGAAAGGGAAAGAGAGATAGAAAAAATGGAGAGTGAAAAATGAGTTGTAAAAAAAAAAATTAAGGTGTATGAACATTATCAATTACTAGTATCACTATAGTCTATAGGCAAGCGTTTTCATGTTTTTCAGTTTTTACCCTACACTGTATACCGTCGCTTTTAATTAAAATCATAAATAAACATCTGCCAAGAGTAAAATCTTCCTACGTGACATTGTGCAATGTACAATGTAAGCGAGAGAAGGAAAGGTAGAAAAAAAAAATGACAGTATCATATTCATTAAATAATGTGGTGATATATTATTAGATTATTGTATAATTTTTTTTATATTAACAATGTATATCAATTAAATTCATATAGTAATTACTTGAATACTATATATTGGAGCTTGTCGACCATGGAGTTTGGTTTTTTTTTTGTCAAGATGGAGTTTGGTATTCATTCTCGACGATTCTAGGGTGGATTAAACAAAATTTGGTCCACCTAATCCAACCTATATTTTATTAGCTATTAAAAGTGAATGAATAATTTTATTTATTATTAAGTGGTTCTTATATGACTATTTAAGTTTAAATTAAGGCTAAATATGAATTTACAATACAACATATGCTAGTTTCGTTGAGGATTTATCAATTTAAATTTGAAAGGGAAAACTTCTACATTATACGGTACTATTGATTTGTATTTTGTTCTTTTCAACTAATATTTCATAAAGGTAACTAAAAATTAGTTTAATATCAATTATTAATAAAAATGATAATTGAATTTGATAATAAAAAATTTAAATTACTATATTTTTTACATTCTGGACCACGTGAATCATGGTCCACCCTAAAAAGCCTCATTCTTTATTTTTTTTCCAATGAGTTTGGGATTCAAATGACACCATTTTGAGTTGGCTAGAATTGAATATACTGATTTTAATGGGGCTTAGTTTCTCCTGCATAGTGATCCCCGCTGGACACGAGAGAAAACTTTTAAAAGGGAAAAGTGCACAAAATTACATTAAATTTTATGTATTTATAAATAAACACTTTTAATTTTCATTTGATCACAATTAATTTCGAAGCTCTTATTGTTATAATAATAGGCCCCGCTAACTTGGATTACCTCAATAATGGAGAATAATCTTAATATTTTTTTTTTTTATTTTAAATCAACAATTCATGTTTTTGTTTTTAAAATGATCTAATATGTTTCTAAAATTTGTTGAATTAAAATGACAAATAAGACAATATATCATATAGTTTCAAATTTAGTGTTTTATTTCCTTTTAAAATTTTAAAAATAGAAATTAAATTATATAATTTTTAAAATAGAAAATATGAATAAAAATTAGATTTGATAAGAATAAAAATATAAATACATTCACCAATTGTGAGTTAACTTCGTCTTAACAAAAAAAAGTAATAATTATAACAGTAATTGAAGTTCAAGGATAAGTTGGGATAAAGATAAACTTTATTTATCTATAAAATGACCTAAAGTTTAAGATATTTTTCATACAAATTTTCCTTTTAAAATTAATTAAATATCATATCAGTCTTACATACTATGTAAAATTAACAATGAGTGGTTGAATCATTTGGTAAATATATTTTGTGGAGCATAATATAATTGAGTGGTTCGTTCATGTGGAAAATATCTTTTGTGGAGCATACACATGATCATAAAAAATACTATGTAAAATCATGTCTGCTAAATTTAATTGAAATTCTTCTAAAAAACCCTTGTTATTATGTTGAATTTCCTTTGTATAATTCTTTTGTTACAAGAATAGCATCTAAGGGAGATAATCATGCTTAAGCCAAAAACATTTATATCATGGTGGGGTTAAATCTCCTACCAGAGTTTTTTTTTTTTTTCCAAAACAGAACCTAATATATTGTTTAAGAGGATATACAGGGCCGACCCGAGGGGAGACCGGTAAAGCAATCGTTTTAGGCCTCCCCTGTTACAAAGCCTCAAATTATATATATATATATATATTTTATATATTAAAATTAAGAGTGAAATATATTTGTAGTTTCTGTAAAATTAAATAAAATTTATTTTTGTTCTCATAACTAAAAATTGATGCGTTCAGTATTTCTTATTAAGTGTAGTTTTAGTCCCTAGTAAGAGGGGTGCTAAAGATTAATTTGAGGTGATTTTAAGAAAAAGAGAACCTCAATATACATTGGTTTTAAATTATGAGAACCAAACCCAAATATGCTTTCATTTATAAGGATTAAAAACATATTTTACCCAAATTTTAATAAAATCTTTATATCAAATATAAAAATATTACTAATTATTAGTTAATAGATAATAATTAACAATATTTTCTCTCTCTTAAAATTAGGCCTCATCATATAATTTGCTTCAGGCCTAAATATACGTTGGGCCGGACCTGCTCTTATTTCTTATGAATAGGCCCCGATTTATAATTTGCTTTAGGTTTACAGAAGTATTGGGTCGGCCCTGAGGATATATTTTAATTAATGTATAGTATGCTTCAAACATTTTAAAATTAAGAGTCCTCTTTAAGAGTATGTGCTCCTAGCGATGGTTTTTTCTATGACTAGAACATGAGACTTTATTTAAGAGGATATATTATAATTCTTGTATAGTATGCTCCAAACGTATAAAAATCAAGACTTATCACTTCTTAATGAGTATGTTTGACATGTTATTTTAATTAGTTGAAAAACTTATTAAAACATTTTAGCTCTATTTGGTAATGTAGTTTTTTTAATAACTACTAGCATGTCAAAAATCTAGCTCTCAATTGAAATTAATTTTTACATTGTTATCCCTTAATTTTTTATAATTACCAAATTTCAAGTTTTAATTAAGTAATTAATTAATGATCTAGTTTTACTAAATACTTTCAGTTAATTTAATCAGTTTTTTTAACTTTCATGCATCTTTAAATTTTCGAGCAACTTATCTATTACTCCATCCGGTCCTATTTATAAGACAATTCAGACAAAAACACACATATTAAGAAATGTAATTAATATGTTGATTTTCAAGAAATTAGTTTATAAGATTACAAGTTTACCCCTATTTAAAATTAAATATCACTACTATGATAATTGTGTCATCTTGAAACTTTTAATGGTCAACAAGGACAAATATGAGAAAAAACAATAAATGTTTCTAGATTTATATACTTTGTCTTATAAATAGGACCATTAAAAAGTGTCAAATTTTATCTTATAAATAGGACCAGAGAGAGTACTTTTGTAAAACACACTTTAAGTTGACATGTGTAAATGATACATTACTCCTTGTTATCATCACCTCGACCTCATCCACATATCTTATGTGCTCAAATATTATTTTACTTTTACAGTAACACATTAATGTTTTGGGTTGAATTAGCCTTTATAGTAACTCTCTTTATTTTTCATTTTTCTCTTTTCTATATTTTTCACACCCAAAAGCGGGCTGTGTGAGTTTAAATATGATATAATTAAAACCGCTGTCTGGGCCTCTCTGCCGCAGCACTAAAATATCTCCGTCTTATTTGATGTAGCCTCCATATACAGACCATACCATGAATCCAGAAAAAGCTTATGCCTCATCCATGGTCCATGGACCATGATCATATCCATATATACTAACAAGTTGAAACAATTAATATTTTATGAAATACATCTTATCGCTTAAAAATGAAAATAAACAGAACATACTCGACACATGTCTCTTTCCCGGTTCAGTGAGTCGTGTCTATATATGTAAACCTTCATCAATTAATAAATGAGTCGTAATTTGGTATCCTTTCGTCAGAGAATTTTGATACCTTCTTGTCATTTTTTTTATTGAATAAGCAAAAACTACATAGAAATAAGTTACGTATTCCGTCCTAAATTATTTCGAAGACATAATGTAGATTTTAAATGAGACACATGTATATTGCAAATGAAAATGTGAAAAAAAAAAGGGAAATACAATAAAAAATACATGATAATGATTATTGGGGGTCAAAAAGTCTTTTCAAAAATTAAAAATACAAATTCTAATAGTTAAATATTGTCTTATAAGTATAAAAATACTAAGATCATTTAAAAAAGTTGAGAGAAATTCACTAAATGATCAAAGAATGTATCAAAACACTCTCTCACTATAGAGTACCCTACAATTTCCCTTAATAATAAATATGTTTGATATCTCTGTCTAGTTTCACAAAAATCGTCATGTGCAAGGTTATGATAGTTAATAACCCGCTCAAAGCATGTGTATGTATGTATGTGGGAAAGGAACGGAGATGTTAGGCCACAGCCAGAGATATGTCACTTTCTATTAGATCAAGAATGGCAGGTTTTATATATTCGGAAAAGGCCTGGCCTGCAAAATTTGTCTTTTCTACAACTGGGATTTTTGAAACTCAGCATCAGCTAGCAAGCCCACTTGGTGCTTATTACTTAAGCATGGTTGGGCCTTCTACCATATTCATATTCGATCTCAAGCAGATTTGGTCCCCCACCCTGATGTTATACTATTAGATTTGCGCCTATGCACTTTCCACGTCTTGCATTTAACATCATCATCATCATATCATTCATTTATGTATTAATAGATACAGTACTTTGTCCCATGAAGGCTACTCATCGATCCTTTAAAATTGATGACTTAATTAATTTGTTGTTTCAAGAAGTAACGTCCAACCAGCCACAGATAACACGCCCGGATACAAAAAGAAGAAAACCGGAAAATGCCAAAAGATCTTCCACGTTTGGATTCACAATTCAGAATCACAAAAATACAGAGGATCTTCTTGGTTATTCCGAGGACCCCCCCCCCCCCCCCCCTACAGGTTCAATCGCAACCGTACACGTAACATCACTCCAACGGTTTCTTCTCTCGTTTTGTGCAAGTGTGCAACATGGTCTTTGGTCCCATGGTCCCCACGTGACACGTCTCCTCCAGCTCAATCAATATTGTTTCATCCACGTACACGAATGTGACTGCAGTGCAGTCCCACCTATTAATCCTTTTTATGTGCTAGCAGGATAACCAAATAATCGTAATTCATTATAATTAAACTGAAAGTATAAAATTCATAACTAATTGATTACAATTCTTTTTTTTATATACAATTGTGATGATAAGATTTGACTCTATTACCTTATAAAAAATATTCAAATGTCTAGTCACTAATTCCATCTTAATTATAGAATTGATTTATTATAAAGAAAATCAATTGTGGAAATATTTTATATTCATAATAACTGCAATTTAACGGTATATTATAAACCGATTTTTTTGGTTTAGAAGTTTTAATTAATACTAATAAATTTCTTTTTGTTACAAGCTACTGGCCTGTCTCGTTAAAAGGATTAGAGACGACAATACAATAAGTTAAAAAGGAGTTTCAGGTCAAGATTTTAGCCAAGTGTTCATGTTGTTCAGATAGATAAGAGTATATAATTTTGCTGAGAAGCCACATCAGCTTCCGGGCCAATTAGTGTTGGGCCTATATCCTTGCTGTAATTTTTGTCGTGAGGGCCCTATTAAATGTTAGACGCGTCGTTTCCCCACTCACCAGACCAGAGAGTTACATAACGCTGGACCTATAATAGGAGTGTATAGGCAGAGGAGCAGATGCTGAGACGGTGAAATTTTTTTGTATATTTATTACTAGTACTATTTTCAAAATTTAGGTACATTATAATTTATAATATTTGTAAAAGTAGTTGTTTATCTTTTATTGCTCAAGTATGTTATGTTTGAGTTAAATACGGAGTAAACTAACAAATCAGTCCCTGACTCTGGAGGAATCATGCAGTTTCATCCCTGACTTTTCTAAAATAACACTTTAGTCCATATTTTATTAAAAAAACATGCATTTTAGTCCTTCACAGGGCCGACCCAATACTTCGGTAGGCCTAAAGCAAATTATAAATCGGGGGCCTATTCATAAGAAATAAGAGTAGGTCCGGCCCAACGTATATTTAGGCCTGAAGCAAATTATATGATGAGGCCTAATTTTAAGAGAGAGAAATTTTTTTTAATTATTATCTATTAACTAATAATTAGTAATTTTTATATTTGATATAAAGATTTTATTAAAATTTGGGTAAAAATAAATTTTATTTAATTTTACAGAAACTACAAATATATTTCACTCTTAATTTTAATATATAAAATATATATAAAAAATTTGAGGCCTTGTAACAGGGGAGGCCTAAAGCGATTGCTTTACCGGTCTCCCCCTCGGGCCGGCCCTGGTCCTTCACTTTAGTAAAAAACATGCACTTTTTGCATGTTTTAACAAAGTTGGGGATTAAAGTGCTATTTTAGAAAAATCAGGAACGAAACTGCATGATCCCTACAGAATCAGGGACTGATTTATTAATTTACTCGTTAAATATGAATCATGTTTGCATAAATGCCTCCCGCATTACACTGTAGAGATGATTCCTTCACACCATTTTCTGATACATTATTTAATGACATTTTTAATAAATAAAACATAATATAAAACAAATTTATAAGTGTTTTAAATAGGTTCTCAAGTTCCTATGGTCAAATAGCAGTATAATTAATTTATCTATGGTGATGGTTTCCTTCCAGATTATGATGATATGGATATAGGTGTTTAATAAAATATAAATTTATTTAAATATAAAGCTATTTAATCTCTTATTTTTCATTTTTTTTAACAGTCAATTCTTTTTAATGATTAATAGAGTACAAAGGTATCCCAATCCGTAACACATCAATTTTTCTACAGGGTCAATATATAATATAACTATGGTTCTGTCAAACTCTCATAAAAAGAAAACACAAAAATTTAGCCCTCAACAAAGTCCAAGATTTTAAAGACTAAAGGTTAATTTGGCTGAAATTTCTGAAATTTTTGCAGAATTACTTCTAGGTGAAAAAAAAAAGAATGAATCAAAGAGGTGAAATGTATTTAACTTCTCCATAAGTTGAAATTAGTCTTTTGTAGCACACCTATTCCAAAAGCTCTCCCATTTAACTTCTCCATAAGTAATTAATTTCAACTCATGGAGAAGTTAAATTCATTTGACTTCTTTGATTCATTCTATTTTTATCTTTTAGAAGTTTTTCTGCAAAAGTGTATTCAATCTTGGCCTAAACTTTTTATGTTGTTGAAAGTGAGATATTCCCTATAACTAACACTTATTACTCCCAGCCAGTCATAACAACTCATCCAAATATTGCATGACCTAGGACATGAAAAAAAATGTGCGATGGAATCTCTTCTTCTCTCTACATAACTGAAGCAACGGGTATTGATTTGTTGCCAATATAAGCCTTTTATGCAAGTTTAATTTAGTTGGCAATTTGTCTAGAATAGAATGCCATCTGCATAAATTTACCTTAACTAGAACAAGTATACTACACCATAATGAACTGGAGAGCTCCCTGTCAAGAGAGTTGGGAAAGATATATGGTTGTTGTTGTTTCTTATGCTTTCCTTCTTTTCCCTAGGTGTATTGGGATTTCAAAACATGTTTTTAATGTTTCCTTCTATTTATGGATGAAATTTTTTTGAGAGCTTCCAAAAAATAGTTTACTGTTTGCGGACCTTTTGATAGTTTAGAGACGGATTTTTTCGTTATTAATGACTAAAAACTTTCATGACAAAATTTTATACTTCTGAAAATTAGCTTTTGGTAATTTCTGGGAGTATTTCAACAAGTATAGTTGTGAAAATTAGCTTTCCAGAGGTTAAAAAAAAATGAAATTTAAATTCGGAAAGTAATTTCCGGAACAGGATGGGGATATTTAAAACAACTAAAAAAGGGAGGGGTGGGAAAAGAATTTCCCTAGAGCAAATTACAAAACAGAATTGGGCCCAATACGGTCATCCGAAAGCTCTAATGGCCCACTCCGATGTATATTTTTGTCGAGGCCCACTCCAATATATTACTCCAGGGTTAATTCGAGCTACAAACAGAACTGGGCCTTTCATTTTAGATGGCCCTGATAGAAGCCCGTTTAGTTTGCACTGTACAGTGGAGTGTAATGGACAGACAGGTTCCACTTTTTTCGACCAAAACACAGCGGTTCTATTTTTGTTATACCATAGTTCAAAAAAAAAAAAGAAAAAACTCTGCCCAAGACTAGAGAACTAATCATGGTGCAACAAACTTATAAACATGTTGATATATATATAAAAAAACCTGTACATATGTTAAGCTGAGCGGAATCTGCATACTTCAGTATAAACTTTAAAGCACTCAACTCCAAAAAGCATCGAACACTATCATAATTCCAATCCTTTGTAGAAAATATAGATAGGAAATTAAGTTAAGCAAAGAGCATTGGGGGAATTGATTGATAGAGATGGTGGGGTCAAATTAATCAAATTTGGTATTTAGACGTACTACACCCAACTTTATCAAAATAATAAAATGAAGAAATGAACTCACACTCCAACCCTCAAGTTCAGTTGTTATTGAAGACACAGACACAAATGTAATGCTTCCAACATGGCAAGAATGAAAATAATTAAGGTGCATTTTGTCGGCCATTTTGTTCTACACCTTATTGTGTTTGTGTTGCCTTTCATCAATTTAGGATGACACCTAGTGGAACCAAAAATGGGATTGAAGATGCCCTATTCATAGTGCTCGCTAAAATTGGCATTCCACCTCCAGCTTTATCTCTTCTTGGGAAGGAAAGTCGTCATTCTTGACCCAGATAATAATAATAATATACGTTTGTAAACAAGGGTCATTATAAGGTGAACCCTTTGAGTTTTGGTCCACGGTAAACCTTTACCATAAATAGTATAAATTTAATATTAAATAATTTATTAATGTATATTATAAAATTAAATTTACTTTTTATAGTTAAAAAACTTAGTGTTCTATGGTGGACCCAAACTCAAAGGGTCCACCCTATAATTACCCTGTAAACAAAGGTTGCTATGCAGGTTCTGTTTGCATTAAAGGAATGGAAAGTATTTTTAAGTGTTATTACCCATATAGAAAAACCAACAAAATGAGATATATACATTTCAACATATGTAATTATTCCTGTGTCATGTTAACATAAGTCTGCTTTCAATTAAGTCATGATTTTTACTCAAATATTCCGCATCTGCTGGCAGTATCTGGTTAAACAGATTTACATTTTTGCTTGCGCATGATTGGTGACGTTAGAGCTAAGGGGTGTGGAAGTGTTTCGATACTGAAAATTCAGCTAATTATCTGAAATTTGCATCAATGTGACAATGTTGTTTTGATATTGGTTCTTTCACAACAGTGTAGGATTTTATAATATGTGTTTAACTGGTGTCTTCTCTTGTGATCTTTTCAATCTTTTATCCATATGCATTTTAATTTGTTAATGGTATTCAGTCTTACGGATATTGTGAGGTGATCCTGTACAAGCATGGAATCAATTATATTTTAGGTTGTTAATTGTGGTCATTTGTCAAAATTGATTACTCTTTGATGAGATTATCAATCATAAGGAAACTTTATTCTGTACTGTTTAGTTGCTCTTGACCCAAAAATTCTTGCACTATGCAGAATAAATATTAGCGATTGTGGCGCTCAAGCAATGACTTTGATTTATGGTAGATGGATCCTGTAAAAATCATAGCTAGTTCTTCTGTACTTGGATTGTTGAATGCAATGAGTCTGTACAGTGTTTTTAAACACCTCTTTATCTGTGGAGTATCTCTTTTTATGCTTTTCTTTTTCTTTTTTACATCGATTCATTTACTACATCTTTCACTTTTTTTACTCTCTTCCCTTCTTTTTTTTTTTTCCTGCTATCTTTCTCTTCCTTCCGTGGATAATTTCCATTCCCTTACTAAAAGTTGGTGATCAATTTGAGGATTTGATTAGTTATGTAAGTTAAAATAAATGTTTGATTGGCCTTATTTGACCTTGCCTTTCTATGGTTATGGTAATCAAGATTGGTTGCCACAACATTGAGAGCACAAGAAAGCTATACAGATGGAACCGAATTTATGCCCTGTACTAAGAAGTGTTTCTGCTATAGAACAGTAGCAACTTTCTAATGGATGGGTTGTGGCTAATTTTAATGGCTCATGCATGTTAAACAGGACCATTTTTACAAATTTCATTGTTAATTGCTTATAATTAACTTCTTTTGGAATTTAACAAGGTGAAAAACAGGGGGATAAACCCTTGCTTGTTCCGATAAAAAACATTGGCATACAGTTCAAATATTAAGTGTCATTTTGATTTAAAATTAATTCTAAAAATGAAAGATTCACGGGATAAAACATTTTAGAACAGTTCATTCCTTATGGTCATTTTGTTCAATCAATTAAGCCAAGGCTAGTGATTCAAAGAACTACTACTAGGAAGCAAGACAAGTATATTTACTAGGAGGAAAATATTGATGCGAATGCCAAATGCTGTCACTAAATAGAGTGACAACAACAAGCCAGTAAACAACACATATCTCTTTCAATCACTGGGAAAAAAACGAAAAAGTAACGTTAAATCCCTTTGGGACCCAGTCTTAGGCATTTCCAGCTTCTTACTCACTCCATAATTTTGTTCTAACTACAATTATATCTTAATGCTAGTAATAGCAGATAATAAACTCAGCACCTCCTTTTGAACTCAAAGACGCCACGCCAACAAGCATTGATTCTCAGAGGTCTGCGGAGTGGATGAGGTATGTGAGCACGAGGGCCAAAAACATGAGCACATACGCAATCCCTTGATCTATGGACGTCCCTGAACCAAAATCCACAAATAACAATAATTAAAAAACTGAATATGTAGGAAACCACAAAAACAACGCAATGCAAGGACATTTTAGATCCAGGGGAGGAACATGTGAGATTAGATCTAGAAAGAGAAGAGAGGAATAGTATTAGTTACCATCGCTAGTGGGAGCAGGTGCTGGAGCTAGGGATTGGGCATTGACAGCGGCGAAGATGAGAGAGGCAAGCACCGCCACAATTCCGAAACCGAATGAGAATCTGGAAATGGCCATATGCGTGCTTGGCACTGCAACGTCTCTCAAGTGCAATGGGATCGAGTAGGAACAGTGATGAGGGACGGCGCACGGCTTTAAAAAGCTGTTTCAGTTCAGTTCACGCGAGTCGGGAGAGAGGCAACCGGTCAAGCCGGTAAGCAAAATGCCACTGTGGGGTCCACCCGCATGTTGAGGCTGTTAACCCATGTGACTCCCAGTTTGGTTTGGATTCCAAACCAGCCCACAGCGCTGACACTCTGTCACCTTTTGGCGCCATATGACCAGGTTTCTTTTTAAAAAAATTAAATAAATCATTTTTCATTTCGAGTTTTCAATTTCATTATCACAAAATTTTACTTGCTGATAAAAAATATAAACTCAAAAATGAAGTGACAAATTAATTAAAATAATATATATAATGTTCCATTTTCATATAATACCAGAGCGGATTCCTTGTTTAGAAAAACATTTTCTATGAGAATTTGTAATTATAAAAAATTCTATATCATTCCAATTTGTTTCAGTATATAAACTGTGCTAATTTTATAAAAGTTTAATATATGTACACTGTCAGTTTAAAGAAATTTTACACAAACATCCAATGATGTGCTGCCACATCATTTAATGAATTTAATAACACATGAGGTGTCATATTCATTAAATGATGTGGCGGCACACAATTAAATGTCTATATAAAATTTCTTTACATTGACAATATATACTAATTAAATTCATTTTATAATCTTAACTAAAAAAATATAGATTGAGAACAAGTTGTGCCATCAAATGTTCAAAAAGCTATAATAATCACTTCCTTTTATTTCTTATGTTTGTCCACCTTTTAAATTCTCATTTTTGAGAAGCTGAAAATAAGTTTGCTTTCACTTTTCCGCTCCGATTTCATGATGGTGATATTGATTTTTTTTTTTTTATGAGGATTTTTATTTGATCTCTTGTTTTTTTTAAATAGAAAAATAAACTTCCTGAAGGAAAAACCTGATTCAGATATCTACCAGACTACCACATATTCTTCAGATTTTTTGTTAATATCTTGTAGGGCTTTCTCAAATAAGAAATATTTAAAGGAATTTACTAAAGTTGAGTATAGTCATGAAGGGAGTTGGGTTGGGTTGAGAGCTTAAAGTCCACGAACCAACCCATTTAATTACAACTTTTGTAGATGAAATTTATAGTTAAAATGTGATAAATTTCTAACTTTAAAAATAATTGCGTTAGAAAATTTTGATTTGAGAAAACATTTTCGATACTAAACCAAACACACGGTGTGTGTTTTAGACATATTATGAGCTAGTTTAAATATAGTACTAATATTTTAATCACCCATGAATGTACATTGTTGCATCTTATTTTATTAATATTTTTAAAATGTCTAAGAACATGTTACTTGCTAATTTTTTAATTAAAGGTGAGTCAAAACCAAATATTATATCACTTATAAATGAAAAAAAATTAACTATTCCACGTATATATAATGTGTGACAAATCAAACTAGTGTTGGGATTTGGATAATTTAGGATAAATTTTTAAGTTTAAACCTCATTGCATTCCATATAAATAAAAAAAAAATCAAACATTCCATAATTAATTTAAAAAAAAAACACAAATGGCTTCAACATTCCAAAAACAATATTATAAAATATAATGCAAATTCAAACACATACTTTTAAGAGAAAATAGTGAGCAAAAGAGCTTAAAAATTAGAAAAATGGTAAATCCTAGCTGTATACATACAAATTTTCTAATGATCATGACACTATTTTGAAAAATCACATGATCATTTAAAAAGTTATATGTCTTTATATTTTAATTTTGACAATTTATGGTAGCATTTATAGTTGAAAGTTCACCTATTTTACTCTCATATAAAAAAGAAATAATATATAGAGAGGAGGAGATAGAGAAAATATATCAAATGAGAATGTTTTTTTAGTGTGTGTGGGAATGATATTAATGAATCTTAACCATTAGATCCATATATGAATGATTAAGATTAAAACATAAAAATCATGTTTGACTTTTTAAATGATCAAGTGACTCATGAGACATGAGTATCTTTTAGGGCTCGTTTGGTGCACATGATAAGAGATGGGATATGATAACTTTATCTTATCTTATCACTTATTATGTGTTTGTTGCACCAATATAATATGATAACTTTATCCTGTTGCTTATCCTATCATTTCCTTCTAGTGTAATTCATATCCTAAGGGGGGAGTTGGGTTAGGAAGCGATAGGATATGATAGCATGATATAAAAAAAATTCTTCCTCATTTATCCTCTCTTTCTCTCTCCTCTCTCTCCCCCTCCTTCTCTCTCTTATCTCTTCCCTCTCTTTCCTCTCTCCCCCTCTTCTCTCCCCGCTCTCTCCCTCCTCTCTCCCCCCTCTCTCTCCCCCCTCTTTCTCTCCCCTTCTCTTCCCCCCTCTCTCTCTCTCTCTCCCCCTCTTCCTCTCTCCCCTATCTCTCTCCTCCCTCTTTTCCCCTCTCTCTCTCTCCTCTTTCTTTCCTCTCTCCCCCCCTTTCTCTCTCCTATCTCTTCCCTCTTTCCTCTCTCTCTCCCTCTCTCCTCCCCCTCTCCTCCATCTCTTTCCTCTCCCTCCTCTCTTTCTCCCTCCTCTCTCTTTCTCTCCCCCTCTCCTCTCCTCTCTTCCCTCTTTCCTTCCTCCTTTCGTTCTCCTCTCTCTCCTCTCTCTCTCCTCTCTCCTATCTATTTCCTCTCTCTCTCCTCTCTCCTCTCTCCTCTCTCCTCTCTCCCCTCTCCCTCCTCTCCTCTTTCTCTCCCCCCTCCCTCCTCTCTTTCCTCTATCACCCTCTTTCTCTCTCTCCTCCCCCTCTCCTCTCTTGCTCCCCTCTATCTCCTCTCTCCCCCCTCTCTCTCTTGTTCCCCTCTATCTCCTCTCTCCCCCTCTTTCTCTTTCCCCCCTCTCTTTCCTCCCTCTCTTTCTCCTCTCTCCCCTCTCTTTCCCCTCTCTCCCCTCCCTCTCTCCTCCTCCTCTCGCTCTATAAAAATGATTTTTTGTGGTAATTTTGATATTAATTTTAATATTTTTAACAATTTTTTTTTGTAAAATAAATTTAAATATTTTTTTAATAAAAAATAAATTTTTATTTATGTGTGCTTGCTGAAAAGCAAAAAAATTAATTTGTAATAAGGGTAATTTTGTCATTTTAATATTCTTTAGATCCTATCCTACCATAACCTGTCCATCTCAAACGTATGATAGGATAAATTAATCATATCTGTCTTCTTATCCTGGTGTACATCAAACATGGAATGAGATAAGAGCTTATCCTGCTCTTATCCTATCATGTCACTATCCAACCCTCTTATCATATCCTATCATGTGCACCAAACGGGCCCTTAATCTTAACAATCCACATAATTATTTTTCAGGAAAAGAAAAAAGAGGCCCAACCCTAAAAGTTTGACATTTGGTATTAATTGATCGTGACTCAAATGTTGGAACATGATCAATTCACACTATGTGTTAAACTTTTAGAGTTACACCCCTTAACAATTTCTTTTGTAAGATACAAAATTGACCTATCAATCAATAGAATCATGTTATTTTTACCTAATGATCATGTATATCGAGTTTAAGATAATTTAGACATGTGTTAGTATGTTATCTAATAATGGAGTTTTACTTATGTTTTAAAAGCATATTATTTATTAAAATAAACTAGTCATATGAAATATCAAGTAGTTTTTGTTTTAATGAATTTTTGTAAGCTTGATATAATTTATAAGAACTTTCAATCAAAATTCCTAGACTGGTTAAATTAGTATTTTACAAAAAGGAGCTTATGGTACAAGTGTTTAATTAAGTTATTTTTTCAAATGGAGCCATAATAAATTTTTAATTTGTCCCAAATAATCTATAAACTTTTATTATTATTACAATAGCTAGGTTCTTTTATTAATATGAAGTTAAATAATTAGTATAATTAAACTCAATCTTTCAAGATATTGTGCTTCACATTAAAAACACGTAAATGAGTAAATTTTATATTTTTTTTCATTCTTCAATTCTACCAAATTTCAAGCACATTTGAAATTATATATAAACGAGAAACAAGATAGTGTGCTCTTTTAATTTAGGACTTTTTTTTATTTTTTTGAAATTTTTGAATTTTTATTTTATATGATTTTAATATTTTAAACACAGAATCTTGAAGATTTGAGATTAATTTTATTAATTATTTAAATTTATGTTAATGAAAAGATTTATTGCAATAATAAAAAAAATTAAGGATTAATCAAGATAAAAGAAAAGTTCATAGTGCTTATTTGAAAAGAGATGAAAGTTTAAGATGGTCAAATATACTTTTTTCCATTAATTAATTATAAAGCAGATTATCACAGTTGATTTTAGGGATGAAAATAGAGAATATATATATATATAAAACTCATATTTTATTATTAAAATCATGTTATTAATATGGATTGGGTAATGTTATTTTTTTTATGGGCAAAGAGAATAATATTAATAGGGAGTACAAAGATACTCCAACCCAAACAAACAAAGGACCAATAAAGTTACAAAAGGAATTCAAAGTCAAAACCATTCAAAAGACTGAGATAATACAACCACCAAGACACCAATAATAGTCTGTACCTGAAACACAATTAAAACATAATAGTTGGGATTAAACCAAATGCAAAAGTGGTGTGAAAATGCTCCATGGAGAGGAATGAAAATGTGACGCCCTTGACACACAATGACTTAAGAAAAATCTCCTGGACAACAAAAATATCAAGTAAATTGTGCACAACAATATAATTACGCCTGAAAGGGATGCCAAAACATAGAGACAAACCAAAAACCTCATAGTAGACCACTGCAAACCAAATTAGAATTGCAACAGTGCAGGAAAACAGCAACACATGTCAAAAACCATAATTGATACAGATACAAGGTTTCACTGACCATGAGTGGAACTGATATAAGAAACTAAGGTCTCTTGCTTTTAACCATTTCCATGACCGTAATTTGACCAATTCTAATAATTCCGAGACAGTGACAATTTTATCTGAAAACATAGCTGCATTTCGAGCCAACCATAAACTCCATAGAACAGTCAACCAAATCATAGACCATCTATATCTCATTTTTGAACTGAAATTTGGTAAGCTAAAAAATTGTACAAAGTGAGTAACAAATGAATTTTAAAGTATTGAATAAAAGCCACGCCACTCCAAGCAACTCATCCACAACTCATAAGCATAATAACACTAAAAAAAAATATGAGAAACAATCTCTAATCCTTGACCACGCCAAACACAGGCCACATTAGAATGTTGAAGAATATTCCTTTTCACAAGATTTACCTTGGAAGGAATCCTATTTAACAGCACTCTCCAAGCAAAACAAGATATCTTAGAAGGAACCAGAGAACACCAAATAAACTTGTGTAGAGGGATCTTTGTAAAGATAGCAGCATTAACTATAACATGATAGGTTGAATGAGCTGAATAAGGATTGGGTGATGTTATTCAATAGCATTTAAGAAATAATTTATACTATTTATATATTTGGATATAAACTTATTACTTATATTTAAATTTTATAAAAATAATTTAAAATATATCTTAAAATTTTATATTAATAAAATAAAACACTATTTTATTACTAAAATTGTCTAGTGAAAGTAACAAGAAAAAGGATTTTAATTAAAACTAAAACATCTAACTTAATTGAAACGTATTTAAATTTTTAATCATGTAATATAATAAATATATTATAGGACTACGAAACAAAAAAAAATTATAATATTAGACCTGCACTCCTATTTATAATTTTTTGTAAAAACTTATTTAAACCTATTTAATAGATAGAAATATATAAATAGTTTTTTTTATAAATGCAAATCCAAATCTAATTGCCTTGACGTCCCTAAATTCCATTAGTATCTCAAATTGAGTTGAATTGTTTTCAATGGCTAAGATTTATAAAAGTAAATAAATGAACAAATAAATAAGTAATTCCTTTTTGTTTTTTATTTTTCTTGGAAGAAAACGACATCGTTTATAGAAAGAGAGAAAGGGCCATACCCAGACGCCAGAGGTGTTGGACAAGCTGGCGTTGAATGAAATAGTGGCATATTTTTGTTAATAGAATAGACTTTTTTTTCCTTTTCTTTTTTTAATTAGAGAGAGAGAGAGAGGGAGAGGTATGGTCACTTGGAAAACGAAACTCGCGGGAACCCAAAAAGGACGGAGACATGCAACGGCCATTTTCATTCTCCATAGACTCATTGAGACCATAAGGAAACTCTGAGGTAACGCCAAACAAGAAGAAGAAGAAACTGCTTCTTCTAGTTTAATCCTTGACTGAACCAATATTCTAGTAACATATCCCAATTCCCAACCTGACCTCAGAGTTTCCGTTTTCCTCTTTCGTCAGTTTCTCCGTTTTATCTCATACAGCTTATACACCCTGCACCTCCACGCCACTTTCTAACCCCAACAACCCAAAACACTAACAACCCTTGCCCCCCGCTCTCCTTGGTCTAACTAACCTCCCAAAGGGTAAGATTTTGTGTTGTTTGGAATTGTATTTCGTGATTTCATTTTCTTCTTTCCTTTTTGATCACGTGCCTTTCTCTTCATCAGATTGGCTACAATATCGCGTTCTCTCTTTAGGGTTCATCGAGAATCATCTAAGGTTCAGAGTTCAAACATCATTTTGGAATTTCTCATATATAGAACGAAGGATTTTACACGGCAGGTACTATTCATGGAATTGTTCTTTCTAATTCTGATTCAGCATATTAAATTGAACACATAGTGTATCGATGTTAGGGTTGGACACAATCCTGTAAAAATTTCCCCTGTTTATTGCATGGTGTGGTCTGAATTATTGTTGTATTTTTTCTCATTTCTTTTCGGTTCCTTGGTGGTTTCTAGATTTTGGTTTTGGATTTCAACGATTTTGAGGCGCCTGTTATAAGCCGGAATGGAACAGCTCCGGCATATTGGAGAGGTTCTTGGGAGTCTGAAAGCGCTCATGGTTTTACGCGATGAAATTCAAATCAATCAACGCCAATGCTGTTTGATCCTTGACACATTCAGTTTGGCATTTGACACAATTGCAGATGAGATAAGACAGAACCTGAAGCTGGAGGAGAGGAACACCAAATGGAAACCCTTGGAGTTTCCTCTGAGAGAGCTCTGCAGGGTTTTCAAAGAGGGTGAGCTCTACATCAGGCAATGCTTGGATTCCAAGGAATGGTGGGGGAAAGCAATCACCCTTTCTTTGAATAGAGATTGCGTTGAATTTCACATTCACAACTTGCTCTGCTATTTCCCTGCGGTCATTGAGGCAATTGAGAATGCTGGGGAGGTGTCAGGGCTTGACCAGGATGAGAAGTTGAAGAAGAAAGTCATGCTAACGAGGAAGTATGACAATGAATGGAATGACCCCAAACTTTTTCAGTGGAGATTTGGGAAGCAGTATTTGGTCCCTCGCGAGATTTGTGAGCAATTGGAGAATGCTTGGAGGGAGGACAGATGGAGGCTCATAGAAGCACTCAAGGAGAAGAGGTGTTCTGCCAAAGTCACATGTATAAAGAATGAGCAGCACCTTGCTGACTTGCTGCTGAAGAAACTGCTGAATGGATCAGAGAAGACCAACAAGGAGCTGTGGCCAATTGCAGTGCTGTTAGGAGCTAAGGATTATCAGGTGAGAAGAAGGCTAGGACGGGGAAGGGAGTTTAAGGAAATCCAATGGCTAGGACAAGGCTTTGCGTTGAGGCACTTCCATGGGGAGAGACAAGCTCATGAGGCTGAGATTTCCACTCTGCTATCTCTTTCTCACCCCAACATATTGCAATACCTCTCTGGGTTTTATGATGAAGAGAAGAAAGAATTTTCTCTTGTCATAGAGTTGATGAACAAGGACCTGTGGACCTATATGAAGGAGAACTGTGGCCCAAGGAGACAGATTTTGTTCTCTATCCCTGTTGTGGTGGATCTCATGCTTCAGATGGCCAGAGGCATGGAATACCTCCACTCCAAAAAGATTTACCATGGAGACCTTAACCCTTCTAACATCCTACTCAAAGCCAGGAACTCCCAAGAAGGTTATTTTCAAGCAAAAGTTGCAGGGTTTGGCTTGTCTTCTCTGAAGAATGATGAGAGCCCCATTAATGAGGAGCTCAACCCTTCAATTTGGTATGCTCCTGAAGTTCTGACCGAGCTAGAACAAACAGGAAATGCATCTTCCTCTTCCAAGTACTCAGAGAAAGCAGATGCCTATAGCTTTGGGATGATATGCTTTGAGCTCCTGACAGGGAAAGTGCCCTTTGAGGATAACCACCTTCAAGGAGATAGAACGAACCAAAATATCAAAGCAGGGGAGAGACCACTATTCCCATACCGTTCCCCAAAATACCTTGTCAGCTTGATCAAAAGTGCTGGCAAACTGACCCTGCTCAGCGTCCCACCTTCTCATCTATCTGTAGGATTTTGCGCTACACCAAGAAGTTCCTTTCCATGAACACAGAGTACCAAATCAATACTGAACTCAATCAGCTTGAACTGCAGTCCCCACCTGTGGATTGCTGCGACATAGAAACAATGTTCCTCAAGAGCTTTCCGATGGAGAGGGCATCTAATCTGTCCGCTTTATCACAAATACCATTTGAAATGTTTGCTTATAAAGTTGCTGAGAAAGGGAAGATCAGTCAGAACAATACTAAAGATAAGTACTCCGAGCCGGCAAAGGATGAGCCTTCAGTGTCAAGGGACGAAAATGATGACCAAAACACAGTTTGTGGAGGAGATGAAATTGCATTCATAATGGAAGATCCACTCCCACCAGTAACCAATCCAAGGCCAATTTGTGGTGACACACAGTCTGTTTGTTCCGAAGCCCCGTCCAAGAAAAGTGTTACGATAAAGATACCAACACAAGTGAAGGCCAAGACAGACCAAGGTCAGTGTATACACTTAAGTCCTTTTAATTTTACCTCGTTCTATCTATATATATGGTTGTGAATTGTGATTGCAATAAACTAATTATGTATTTAATTGGTTGAAACAGGACCTCCAAAATTGAGAGTAACAAAATCATTACCCCCATCTTTATCTGGTCGTATTTTAAGGATAAATAAGGTGAATCAACCGTCATTGGCATCGAGCCCTCTAAGCCCTCGTAGAAGAAGGCCTTCCAATGTCACTGAATCCGAGCGTAATACCAATATCAACAAAGGGAGCCAATCACCACCAGTGTCAACTCCTTTTAGCTCAGTTAGGAGAAAAAGAAGTGAGGGTCATGTCTCGGATTCTAAGTCCAGTTTAAAGCTGAAAACAAGGGATCAATCACCATTAACAAGATCTAGTCATCTCACAGATTCTATCGGTAATTTTAAGACGAAAAAGTCACAACTAACGTCGAACCTTTCTTCGAGCCCAGCAAGATTGAGACGTGTCAATAGTACTGACACCAATTTGAAGATGCAAAAGGGGTTGGTGTCAAGCCATGCGTTGAGAAATTCGAGAACATGCACAAGTAGAAGATGTGGCGGTAATGCCTCGGATTTTGATAGCGGTTTAAAGAAAACGAGAAGTATACTGTCACCGTTGGCATTGAGTCCCTTAAGCCCATATGTGAGAAGAACATGCGGCCATGCCTCAGACACTGAGAACAGTTTTAATAAGAAAAGAGGAAGCCTGTCACCATTAGCATTGAGCCCTTTGAGCCCATATGTTAGAAGAACGTCTGGTCATCTCTCGGATTAAGGCCTTCTTGCAACGGCTCAGGTTTTGAGATTATTTAATCGGTCGTCACCTTACCTTTCTTAGAACAGTTGCTAGTCCTTAGACCATTTTGCACCTTGCAGATTTTTCCAACACTTCGAGTGTGTTTGGTTTAGGGTTGAAACACGTTTCCAACTCTAGAAATACTAGTGTTGGGAATCTAAATTTGAGTTTGACCAGTTCTTGCGCTAAACCAAACACATATTTATACTCAACTTAACACAGGTATATCTTTTTGTTAAGGTAAATGGAAAATACAATATGTAGGTTTTATGGGAAGGTTAGAAGCATAGTTTTATGCCTGGCTGTATTATTTGCAATATTTCAGATATTTCCCGTGTTTTAGAACTAGTTTATTGTAACTGAATTTTGGGTGAATATTTATGTCAGATCATTGGAGATTGTCTCCCCTAGACCCCTACTTTTTTTGCTTTCTCAAATTCAACTATATATGTTTAGTTCTGTTAGGATTCTTATCATAAACTAGGTTCAACGTCTCAGGTCTGCACCGGAAAAGGCATAAACAATTGATCTAGCTAAATACTAGATGAGAGACCCAATCTTCAAAGATTGGCAATTGATATACCTATTTTTTTTGTAATACCAATTTTTGTTTTGGTATTTAAATAAAGAATGAAAAATTGATCTATAAATTGACGAATGAGCCCACAATGTATGCCTCTTGAAGCTTGAAGTGTTCCAAATGGAAAAACAAACAGGTTGGAACTGCAATACCTGCTGTTACTAGTTTCCAGTATGATGTATATGTACCGTTGATATCATGCACCTAGTCTCTGCGAGAAATTCCCTTATTTTGTAATACGAAAAGCAAATAAGCAGATCCATTTGTTTTTAACTTCTTGATATGACAGATAATAGATTTGTTTATTACAGGTTTGGATTACATTATAAACGTAGATTCAATTTAATGCTAACATTAGTGTGATTGTTGGGCTAATCACTGTCACTGTATTTTGTGAATGTATCCCTTCTCATCCATGTGCCACTTTGATATATCCCATTCGGATTTGGATGAGGAAGGAGCGGAAGGTGCAGGTCTCAAGGGAAATAGAGTGGCAGAAGATTGACCTGTAAATTATGCCAATCGATTTTCCGGGCCGGAATTTAAACTGTGTTAAGTAATTATTTAAAAAGAGAATTTTATCATCTATAATAAAAATTCTATCTGAAATTCTGAATTGAACAGTAACCTCACGTGGGAAAGTCCAAATAATAACAATCAGAAACCTATATAGCTGAGAGGAATAGTGTACACATTTTGAGCCAATCGAACCAGCCAATCACAACTCTCCGAAAAAGTTAAGGAGAAAACTAATTGGAAATACATTGATGGTAACCAGGGTGATTTAACTTATCTTTCGTAACTTCGTAACAAGAACAGTAATGCACTTTCTTATTTATTAATTAATCTGAGATTATAGAAAGAGTTCTCAAATTTAATTCTCACTAAACACGCACATAAGAACTAGTGATGAAAGGAGGGAGGAGTGAGAAGTCTTAAATATGGTAGGCACGGACAAAATTATCCCTGATAATAGGGGATATTAACACACAAAAAAATATTAAAAATTAATAATGTGAAAAAATAAACTAATGATGAATTAAATTAAAACAATATATACTTTTTGATAAATTAGGGAAAATCCTTGCGCAAGGTACACTGCATTTACATGCTGTTTATATAGCAACCTAAAATCACTATCGTCAAGGGATGCTACTGTACTATATACAACCATTGGAGGTGAAGTGCGCCCCGGGAACAAAGAAAAAGAGGGCGCGGGGTGTCACAACTGAAACTATATGCTTTCCTTTCATGGTGAAGCTGTTTTATCTTTTAATGAACAATAATTTCTTCCTATAAATCTACAATTGTCAGTCCTTCATAAATAAATAAAAAAACTTGAAAAGGACTGCCATACAATTTACACAGGCTCAGACAAGAACATCGCAGACACACAGGGTACATTCTTGAGCTTAGAAGCAACTTAGCACCTGTCATTCCAAGTCCGAAGTCTCGATCTTTTTCATATTCAATCAGCTTCTCAGATTGATCCCAGGAATATGCAAGTGTAATCAGCCTTTTCTAAACATGACAACGTGAAATTCTGGTTTAAAGTCCAAGCCTGTTCGTCATGATGAGTCCAATTTCAAAAAGACTGGATTTAGATTGCAAATCTATTTTTCCATCCAATTATGGCCGAAATTCAAACCCTTTTGCATCAATTTATAAGCCAGAGCTCAAGATGTCAAGAGAATTTTCTATACTCTCCCAACAAGTTGGTGGGATTGGCCTGAGTGCAAGGACACAAAACTGTAAGAGAGCCATCATCAAGGACAAACTTTTCTTTAAACCATTTGTAATACTTTTATACATCCACTTGAATTGGCCGCAATAAGCGTGTCTGATTTCCCCCTCCAGCACACACTTGAAACAAACTGACCATGGTCATCATCAGTCTCTTTACCAGAGATGGGGTCAATGGACCCAAATTTGTGCGAAGTGATTGGCATGGGAAGCGATCTATAGTAGGTATAAACCTGCAAGAAAACATATTTATGATGTCAATATATTATAACTTCTGCACAGAACTCAGGCCTACTTGTTTTTTCAATATTACAAATGGTAAGATTGCAAGTCACAGATATCATCTCAAAATTGGTGCATGAACAAGTTGCAAAATAGGGTTTGTGAACTCACGTTTCAGAGGTTTGTGAATAGTTATAATTTAACAACATTAGTGCAATTAACTAAAATTACTGACTGAATGAACGTGTTCCTTTGTAATAAGTTAAACCACAAAAATATATGCTCTACTGGAAACTAAAATATACCTCATTTGTTTCTGAACCACATGCAATATATCCATTAGCAACTGACAAACCTACAAAATTCTGTCAAAGCAAGAGGGGGGAGATTTTAGCCACCCAATTTAACTAAACATAAACAAACATGGGTGTTAATGACAAAAACAGGTCAAATTTCTGGAATGCAGACATAGGAGTTCATCACAGCCACGAACAAACCATTTTGGCCAAAGGCAATATGGATTTCATAGATTTGATTTTGCCACTCATCACAACTACAATCTGATTCTCCATTTAATACCCAAATAAGTGAAATTCTCCAAAGGAACTTTAAAAGGGTGTGACAAACAAACCTTACAATTTTCACAAACATAAATTCCATCCAATGCTATAAAATTTAAAACCAAACCTTCTCATTAGTGTGTCCTGACAGGGTTAGGCTGCAAGCACCAGCGGATCCACCCACAGGTGAGGTTTTATTGAGATCCCAGATCTTTAACGTATTATCGGTAGAAGCGGAAACGAGGGTTTCAGAGTCTAAGAATTTGACATAGCTCACAGCTTTACGGTGGCCAACCAATACACACCAGGGACTTCTAAGATTGCGAAGATCATAACAATAAGTTGAGTAATCCGCAGATCCAAAGGCCAACAAATGAGAGGAATGACCAGAGAATTGAACACAGCAGACATTAGCAACATTCCTGATTGTGCCTAAACAATTTCTCTGTAAAAAAAAATTAATAATGTATTGTATTAGCTCTTGACTAGTTATTGGCAAGAAACAATGTATTTTTTGCAGTAGCTTGAGCTGAAGTGAGAAGACATTTTGATACAAGATTTATCCATACAATGCAGAAAATCAAGGTCTTTCCATATCTGTCCACCTGCTCATGGAAAAAATGATTTCCACTCACATCATTCATTTTGAAAAATAAAGCTAAAACAATTTAACCAGGAAGCTTTATCCATAGTATTGGAAAAGCAAAAACTGAATATTCTTATATTCAGTATATTCCTGATATGAAAACAGAAGAGTCATTTGGTGATCAAGGACTCTTATTTTTATGGGGAAAATTTGCAAATCATAATTTTGATGCTTATGAAAAATGAATATCAAAACTTTTGATATCCATGTTATGGTTTAGGTCATAAATACATTAAAAGCTCATAAAGAAGCAATGTACAATTACATTGTAACCCTAATTTCTTTGGTTATTTCTGTCAAGCAAATCTGCACACTCACATGCTTACATACATGTGTGCCTGGGTATGTGTGTGTTTGTGCACGAGAGCGTTTACCTCACTGATGCTCCACAGCTTGACAGTACAATCATCACTTCCACTGGCAAACTTTGTAGGGCATACTGGAGAGAAGTCAACAGACCAAGCCCTCCTTTCATGTTCAGTGAACTGAGAAAACTCTTGACCTGTACTGGCATCCCATAGCTGAAAATGCATTGAATTATACAGTCATGAATAATGCTGGAATCAGAGCATGCCCATTATCAAGAAATGTTTATATTCTTTCAAACTCTCCAACCACTTCCCCTTCCAACAGAAAAAAAAAAAAAAAAGCAAAATTCCAAATAATATATTGGGCTGGGGAAGGGGTGTTTACAATCATGTGAATGATGCCATTCTAAATTTAAATATAAAAACAATGACCATCAGTCTCTATTTTGATGCTATATAATCATATGCCATGCACAACCTTAGTTGGCCTACAACCATGTACGGAGCACATGTACTTCAACAAAGTAGATATATTCTAAGAATGATTCAGGTGATATTGGCACGTTAGCACAAAGTCACAGCATAAAATGACATTATTTGAGAAGATCTTAAGAGAAAAAGAACAGGGAATGCTGCCAAGACAGTTATTTTATTCTTTCACTTTCTTCAAAAAACAAATGTTAGATTTTAGTAGTCCACAGTTTTTACTAGTACGTGGTGGCTAATGAGAACTTTGTAACGATAAATGCATATTGTATATGCATGCACACGTTTTTTATGAATGTATTGTATCTAATAATACAATAAATGTATCCCCAGTATACTAAATTCATAAAGAACATCTTTATCTATGGTATATGTATCGTAAAATACTTGGGTCCAGTACCAGTTTCAATGTTTCATAGAGTACTATTTAATAGAACTTAAGAAAACAATCCACTCAGAAACAGACATCCCCAAAATCTTCAGATTTGAAAATATAACCTTACATGGAACTTAAAGAATTATAGAAAGCAATATCATAAAGCCAAGGAACTAACAATTTACTAATCACATGTGGAAAATTAGATGTTAGGTTCCAAACAAGGCCTGCCAATCTTGAGAAAATTAGAACTGATTTTGCCATTTAGGGACAGTGTTTTAGCCCAAATATTCAAGTGAAAACCGGAGTATACCCTCTAAGGTAAACATTTCATTTTGAGTCAGAAATAAATTGATTCCACATAAGTAACTGATGGATACTGCAAAGAATGTCTTCCAACAATAAAACAATTCAAATGGCATCTTATCTCATGTAAAGCATACCTTCACTACACCGTCATAATCTGTAGAGGCAAGATAGTTCTTAATATAGTTATTCCAGCAAACACAGCTGAGCTTTGACCTGTTTGACATCTCAACTGCAGGATAGTGGATATCAACAGAGTCATTGCAAAGTGCACTAAACTCAAAGATTTTTATTTTCTTCGATATCCCAGCAGAGGCAAAGTAATCTTCATCTCGATCAAAGCTCAGAGAGCAAATTACATTTGCAGGATTGTTAAAATCTGCATTTCTTAGTACACCCCGCACTTCAAGTTTGCTATAACATGCATACTTGCACAAACCATCAAAGAAGGTTCCTAAAATATCTCTCCTTTCAGGTCGCTCCTCGTCTTTTTGGGCCATATACCAGTTCCCGCGGTTTCTTAGTATATCTATATCAGGGTGAGTTGCAGCATCTGTTTCAGAAAGCTGAACTTTGGATCTCATAGAAAAGTAAGCACTTTCAATATGGCTAATATTTCTCATCAATCTCAGTTCATTTGCATTCGAGATTGGTGATATTGAGGGCAGAATTCCTACACTTGAAGGTTCCGTTTTAAGAGGCATAATCTCTTTCTGACAGGAGACATCATTCTGCAAGCCAGAGGAAACCAAGGATTTTCTGAAGCCATGCCTCCTCTCCACCTCTCCTATATCGGATTCCAAGCACTTGATTTCTTCTACCAATTTGGAGGCATCATTCTGCTTCTGCTCTTTTGATGAGATGAGGAAATGCAACAACAATTCTGATTCTGCATCTTCTTGGTCAATAGTTGATGACAATTCCTCACTATACAGCTCCTGCAATCCATTAATCACTTCAGATTGTAGGATTTCCCTGTTATGCAACAGAAGTTATAACTTTAGGGAATCATTTCAATACAAGTTATAACTTTAGGGAATTAAATCAATAGTGTATAGCTCAGGTTTGAGGTCCATATTTTAAGGACTGGCAGCATATTTATTTAAAACACTTCAAAACATGTACTCAAGGACCAAAAGAGTTATATCCAATTTAAAAAATTCTCTGGATCATTAAAGCAACCTGCTATATTTTAATAAGTACAATTTTAAAAGGCGCCATATTCATTCAATTTTGGTAGTTAGTAATATTAAAGGGAGAAAGCAGACATCTAAGAGAACAAAGACTTCAACTCTATTTATAATAAGTTGACAGAAGTGCAATATTTAATAAATACCAATGATGAAAAGAAAAAAAATCCATGTGTCTGTATAAATTCACACTTTCATAGTCAGGTTAAATGGAAATTATATTTTTATTTTTTATTTATAAAGTGCCTTGCAGCTTTCATCTTGTTAGTTTGATCCAAACATTTAGTTAACAGTGCAGTGCCAACACTATGTTAGAAAACATAAAATAATATCACAAAAACCAGAGGACAGGAGAGGGAAGGGAAGGAGGGGATTGTTGCATAAAAACCTTATGATGGCACAAATAAGAGAGATAATTGATGAGACCAATGATGGAAAATGTTATGCATATGTTGATACCTCTTTGAACATCAACATAAATATGCCATGATTTACATATACATTCTTCTATATTAACAGGTCAACATTTAAAAAAGAAACAAATGAGAGATCTGTAAATCAGATGTTAGTGAAATCAGTTTTACATATAATGTTAACTGAATTAAATATGATCTTACAATAGACAATATCTCGACAGTACCTTGTTGTTGGACGCGATGATGGTTCAGGATGCAACAGCCAAAGACAAAAACCAGCTTCCTTAGGATTTTCTGATAGGAAAACTGGAGGAAGAATCCTATGATGAAGATCAGACATTGCTGCAATATGCGCTCTTTCAGAGTCAAAATGGCCGAGTAACTGAAAAAATTAACCCAAATGAAATCAGCTGCTGACTTGATGTTTATTTAGGCTACCAGAGAACTGGTTGAGGATAGTATCAAATAAGTTAATATAAGATCATTCAAAAGTCTGTCAAAATTTATTGTGCATTAGGTTGCTTTCGATTATATAAATTATTTAATTTTGTCAACTAGAAAGATTTACACTATACACCCACACAAGTCTTTTATTCAACCTGATATGAGGCAGCCACTTTATTAAGAAACGTACTTCATATCTGAATTTGAGTTTTAAGCTAATACTAAAAACATGGACAAATCAAAGAAAATAAAAAATGTCAACTTTATAAGCTTCCAGACCAACAGTAATGCTAGAAAGCCATATTGAGCCCCAACATATATAGACAGAAGCAAGGTTTCAACTGTAGTGTACTTCCTATGTGGAGACACATCTTATTTGAGGAACTAGGAATAAACATTATAAAAGAACTCATGAAAACTGCATTTTAATAATGAAGAGGCATCATAAACTAGTCTACACACCTCAAAAAGGAGGACCCCGAGGCAGTAGATATTTGATGATGTTGTGCAACCTCCCTCAGGACTTGCATACCACTTATTTTCCAATCTTTCACATAAAGAAGTTGATGAAAGTTGACCTGTATTAGATACATGAGGGATACTAGACATTCTCCCAATATTATATTTAGAAAATTGGATATCTTTCTCATATTCATTTTGATAATCTTGCAACCCAATTGAAGAAATATGAACTTTACTATCATTCGCAGTTTCAAGACACAAGTCACTCCTAGTAACTCTCACATCTTCACTAAATTTTTGTTTCTTTGACCTCATATCAAGAGAGGGAAATATCACTTGCTCTGACATCCTTTTTCTAATAAAAGAATTATCTAAGTGAAGAACTCCAGAATTTACAAGACCATCTACCATCTGTTTTTTAATAGGTAACCCAAGGTACATGATCTGATTTGATGGTAACAATGTAATATATGATGGACACAGGTTCTGCAATGCAACTCCCTGAGAGTGAAAGTCATCCACCAAATCCACAATCTTCCTAAATGTATTTAAACATTCCACTTTGCTTGCTTTGTGGTGCCAAGATTTCAACCACTCTCTCAAAGTCACGCCATCACATTCAGACCTGCCAGATCTAGGCATAGCATCACTATAAGAAGGAAACTTTGCAGTTTTGGAGCCATAGTTCACTGACAGATTAGAGTTCGGCTGAGTACCAACACCAGTCTTCATCTTATTCTGATCTGCACCAATGTCAGTCTTCATCTGATGTTGATCTGTGCCAATGCCAGTCCTCATCTGATTCTGAGCTGCATCAATTCCAGTCTTTGTATGATTTTTCTCTCTAGACTGAACACAGAAGCCATTAGAAGATGGACCTTTACATACAATACCCTTACCCTTCAATGTATTTTTAATAAAATACTCAGCAAATCCTGATTTGGATATAATTTTTGTCCGTATTCCTCCATGAACATCACCTGGACCCTCTTTACTTTCAGCACCTGCCAAGTGTTCCATGGCATTGCTCTGACCATCACTGAGTGATTTTCTAGCTATTAGCTCCGGGAAAGATGTGGATCCAATACCCTCCCAAGCACTAGATGTAGCCTGGCCACTGTTTCTCTGCCCAATATCACTGAGTGAATTTCCAATTCCTGAATTATTTGCTAGCTGATAGAGATGCTGCCAATGTTTCTGCCGATTATACATTTGCTCTCGGTTGTTTGATGTGCCAATATCTAAGCTTGAACCATTGTAACTTTTTACTGTTAATTCTTCAACCGTGACACCAGCATCATTCATAAAAAGGCTTGCATGTGGATGTTGTGATGTAGCTGCTTCGACTACATTCTTACCTTGTAGAATGTCATCATATTCCCGTGGTGGTATCTGGGAGTAGTCTTGCTTAACAGGTATAAGGACTTCTTTGGATTTTAAGGTTTTTCGGCTTTCCCTGTTCGGTGAATACTCATCATCCTCTTTGCTCTGGCGCTGTGAATCTTCAGCAACCTCTAATTGGATTGTCTCCTCAACCAATTCTTCATCCATGCCGTAGTTTTAACTTCATTCAATTACGCATTTCCATATCCACCGTAATAAATTTAGCAATCAACACAAAAACTAAAAGTGTTCATATGTTTAATCGATTAATCTGTCAAACAAATCAATTAAAAATATATCAATTAACATTTACCATTACATTCACAATAGAGAAAAAAAAATTCTATGCTGTGCTATTTGCAGGTTTGAAAAGTGAAAGTCCAGTAGATAAGGAAACATCTCAGAGAAAAGAACTTGAACAATTAACATATTCATAACCAAATAGGATAACTGGCACATCAAAGAGATTGCTAGGAAACTGATGGAATAGAAGAAACAGAAATTGAGGAACAGAAAAAAGTGTGAGAGAAGAGGACTCAGAACAATAGTGTCATAGAAGAGGACTTACATGAAGGCGATTCTCTTCTGTAACTGCAAGTCGGTGACAAAGAGGAAGAAGAAGAAGAAGAAGAAAAAGGCTGGGGCAGCAACACAACACGCACTCTCCTCTCACAATACCAACCCAACCCAGTAAGTAGTATTGGCAAAGCAAAGCAAAACACAATAGAATCATGAAGATAACGGTGTAAGGGCCCGGGCTTCATTATTGGGTTCGATCCGACCGGATAAAATCTTCGTCTTTTAACTAAATGCCCCAGGAAAAAAAAAATATGATTACTTTTCTTTTCTAAATGAAATTATAGTTGATTTACAATTTTAACTTTTCACTGATTATATATTTGAATTTAACCTATCAATTTTCTATTAATTTAATGATTTTCCATAATTAAAGCTCTTAAATCATTACTTTAATTCAACAATTTTATTAAGCTATTTTAAATCATTTATCATTCAAAATATCATATTTTATTTAACATAAAAATATCTCAAAATTTCTCTCTTGAAAATCATTATCCTACCTCCGAAAAATTATTTATAATTTTATTATATTTTCGTATTCTAAACCTTTTATGTTATTTGTTATATATACTCCTAGTTATCTAAATAAATAATAAGAATTTAGAGTTCAAAGTAAGAAAGAATTGACAAAGGAGTTTGATTATAAAAAAAATTAAACAAATAATTATTTAAAAAAATAAAATCAAACCATAATTTATTTTTTTGACGAAATCATCAAACCATAAATTAATCACAACAGATGGACTAAAAATATAATATTTCTAAAGAAAAATTATTTAGATATGTCGTCTTGACTCTTCAATTTGTGATGTTATACTAAAAAGTAGTTTATACATTACATAGACACTTTAAATTTAAGCATATAAATATAAATTAGAATTAAAAATTTGACACTTTCAAATATGTATGAATAATTTAAAAAAGTGTATAATGAATTTTAAAAAAAAGTCAATTTAAACTGAAAAATGTTTAAAGAAAATAAATTAAAAGACTTCTTTAGCCACTTTGAAGAGAAAACTAATATATATATATATATATATATATATATATATATATACTAATTACATATCTCGTTTTTCTTTTTCCATTATAGATTTTTTACAATATTATTATTATTGTGATTGGAATTTATAAAAATGGATTATCATTATCACCATCAATATCAAAACAAAGAAAATTACGTAAATGAAACTCAAATAAATAAATGTCCATAAATAGCAATATTTCTAAAATTCTTCATTATTATAATTCTACGGTCTTGAAATCTCCTATTTGGAGTCAGTAACACCTTCACCTACTTAAACTTCACTCCAACACAAATCTTTTAATTAACTTATCTTCAAGTGTTTGAAACAGCAGTTGTGTGTATCATTGATGACACTCAACCTAGAAGACAATATATATATTTTGAGAGAGTGTTGGCAAGATAGAAAGACTTGTGTACCTTCTTCATGGTTTAATTTGTAAGGGGGTATTATAACATTCTTAGAAGATTCTACAAGCGTGTGAGTGGAGAGTGATTTGTCACTACTAGCTTTGAGGTAATTTCACCAAGTATCCTCCTGAATATGAAAATAATTTTGCCTCATATGGATGTCTTAATTTGATCGTGCCACGTTAGTAATGAACGTGCTTCCACATGCATGACGTACATTCCGAGATGCTTGCTAACCTTAGTGAGGACATGTGTTAGTTTGGAGATTGGCCGAGTAAGCACCTCTTATCCGAGTCAGGCCGAGTAGGATAGATTGCTAATCCGGATCCGGGGGCAACCCGGAACAATTATGCACCAAAATTATTTTTCCAGTATTTTCTTCTCCTCAACTAACCGTGTAAAATTTATATTTGCTCGATCATACATTAAATTATATTAAATTGTAAAATAAAATTTTTGGATCATAGAGTTTAAAATACTAAAATTCTGTATAAAACATTACTAACATGTTAGCTTTTTTTTTTTTGGGTGTACAGTAACTTGTTAGTTTAAGCTATCAAATATCTCCTGAGCCATAATTAGTAACCCGCAAAGAATGAAAATTCATCACCTTTTTCATTTCTTTATAATTATATATATATATGGGTGGTGTATATATATATATATATATATATATATATATATATATATATATGGGTGGGGATCAACTTACTCCATGAGTAACTCTGACAAAGTTATTCCGCTTAATAACTTTTTGTAAAATGTATATTTAATAAATCTAACCGTTGAATAATGTGATATTAATATAATGATTATGCACACCAAATTTTAGATCAATTGGACATTCATAGGTATATAATCTTAAAGTAGACATTTACTTATATTTTAAAAAGCATATTGTACGTTAAACTGAAGTGATTTGATGAAGTATCAAATAATTTTTAAATTTTATGAAATTTTGTATACTTAATCTAAATAATGAAAACTTTTAATATGACGGTTAGATTGATAAATTTCAATGTTTATAAAGAGTTATTAAGCGGAGTAACTTTGCCAAGAGTTACTCTTGGAGTAAGTTGATCTCCACCTTTTATATATATATATATATAGAGAGAGAGAGAGACACACACACGGACACACACACTCTAACTCTCTTTTGTTTCGGTTCTATATATCATCACGGTTACATATCAACATATTAGTAAAGAAAAATCACAAATTGCGTACTGACATTACCATCTATATTTTATATATTACAGCTGGACTAATTTTTATCTATTGTTAATATAAAAATATGAGTTTGATATATACATTGTTAGTATAAATTTTTTTACACATATATTCAATAATGTGTTACCACGTCATTTAATGAATGTGACACCTCATGTGTAATTAAATTCATTAAATGATGTGGCAGCAAATTATTAGATGTCTGTGTAAAATTTCTTTACACTGACAATGTATATTAATTAAATCCTAAAAATATTTATAATGTCATTCAATAATATCTTACATATTATACAATCAATTTTGACAATATATCAAATATTAGAGTTATTAAATTATGTGATAATAAATACGTTAGAATTGGCCTAATGGTAGAGTTTTAACCTAGTTTGATTTGGTGTTTCACCAGTATAAAATTTTGGTTTCACATAATTGATTTTAAATCACTTTTATATTCAATGTGTTTCATAAAACATGCATCATTTTTCTCAACAATTAATTTCTAGAATTAATTATACTCAACTGTCAACAAAATAGACACTTAGCCTTTGTTTTGTTGCATATATAGAAGTAAGGGAGAAATAGGGAGGGGGGAGAGAAGCGGAAGAGAAGTTAGCAACTTCTCTTGTTTGGTGGGGGATAGAAGTATGGGAGAAATGCCAAAAAGCTGTGGGTCCCACTAACTTTGTATTTATCTCTAAATTTGTAGAGAAATAGGAGAAAAATGCATTACTCTCTTAAATTTCACCTATTTTTCTTTCATTTCACACCTATTTCTCTCACACCAAACAACTTAAAAATATAATTCTCTTTCATTTCATACTTATTTCTCTCACACCAAACAACCTAAAATTCTCCTCTATCTCTTCTCTATTTCTCTCTTCCCTATTTCTCTAATACTAGGGTCTGTTTGGTTCAAACGAGGGGAGGGGAGGGAAGGGATTTTAATGAAGGGGAGGGGAGGGAAGGGATTTTAATGAAGGGGAGGGGAGGGGAGGGGAGATGATATTTTATCTTACTTGGTTCAATGAGGGGAGGGGAGGGAAAATAAAACTAATTTACTTTCATACCCTTTGGCTTTTATAATATTCAACTTTATTAATATGAGAAGATGAATATTTAAGTAATTTTGATTGTTTTATTTTAAACCGCATTCCCTCCCTTCCAAATTCCCCTACTTTTGGAGGGGAGGCAAAATGCTATCAGGACGGATTTTAGCCCCCTCCCCTCCTAAAAAATTGAACCAAACACAAAAACCCTCTTAAAATCCCTTCCCTCCCCTCTAAATCCCTCAAACCAAACAATATGTTAGTAGTTTGAATAAGATCCTAATTTCAAAACTCATTATTTCAAATGAATAAAAAAGTTGTGGAACAATATATTTTCGGATGATATCACATCCACAATAAGTTTTATATCACATAGTTATGTTGTTCAATATTTTCGTTTTTTAATTTGTAACGATTGTAAAAAGACTGTTATATCTTTTTTGCATTGTTTTTTTTTATAATTTAAAGGAATACTAATAGTAATTATGTAATTATTTAATACTTTATATTTACCAACAAAGTCTGGCACAGTTGGCGGATAGTTGGGTCCCTTGAGCATCTTGCAGGGGTTCAATTCTAGGCAGTGTGTATGGAAAAAATTTGTTGGGAGAGACTTCTGTGACCTCTACGCATCAAAGAGACTAGTTTAAGAATTTGTTGGGAGAGTCTTCGGTGATCTCTACGCCTCAAAGAGATTAGTCTAAGAATTTGTTGGGAGAGTCTTCGGTGATCTCTACGCCTCAAAGAGATTAGTCTCTGAACGGGGATACCTTTTGGTTCATAAAAAAAAATACGTGATATTTAATTTTATTGTTCAATAACATTTCATACTAAAATTGTCAAATAATCTTGACTTTTTTCTATTATTGGAATTAGAATTAAAATTCAATTTCATCTAATAATTAGAAAATATTTTAAATAATATCAACTCCAATTCACGTGTTCATAAGGAAACGTGCAAAAAATAGGGGACAAATGGCAATGGAAGTTCCACGTAGATCCACCTTGGATTTTGGTATGCTACATCTACATACACAAAAAAAAAACAGCAGCCGATAATCCTAGTCCACTGATCTGTGATATTTTCCATATTGAGATCTATTATTCATACAATCAATTTATACAACAATTAATACAACATACTTTTTCTCTCAATTTCTCTTCATCATATCACCTATTACATCTCACACTCTTTCTCCTTTATTTCTTTCTCTTTCAATATTGTTGAGAATTGTTGTACAACTTTGTTGTACAAAAACAATTTCTCTTCTATATTCAGTTTCGATCTTTATCCCGTCTTCATTGAACAAGAGGAGAAACTGAGGGATGTGGAGTAAAGTGGAAAATGTTTAATATCTCATTTGGATCGATAACGAAAGCAGTAAAATAGCAAATAGCAAATGGCACAAGCAGTTTAATGTGTTTGGTTGAATTCAAAACTACGTTATAAACAAAACAAATACTCCTATAAACGTGAAATCAATGAACACTATTCTCAATTACGAGAAAAAGCAACACTATTCTCAATTACGAGAAAAAGCCTTGGAGAGAGAGGAAAAATAAGTTACCGTATTATTCTTTCAGAATTTATGTAATAATATGTCAAATTCAAGTATATTTATGTAATTTTATATATATATATTTTTTTATATTATCAGATAAAAGAAAGAGAATAATTTAGATTTTTAATTTTTAATTTACCAAACACTAATGAAATGATTTCATCTACCGAAATGTCTTACTAATAATCATATACTATCCCCACTACTTAACTTATTCACTTTAATGACGTCAAAAATCTTTCTTTCTTTCTTCCACATCCTAAAAATAAAGTTTTTTTTAAACAATCTCAAGTAGCTTCTAGAAAAAAAAGTTAATAATTATCTAAAAAACTATTTTACCAAACACTAATGAAATGATTTCATTTACCGAAATGTCTTACTAACAATCATATACTACCACTACTTTAACTCATTCACTTCAATGTCATGAAAAACCTTGGTTTTACTGTTATATTGATTAAGATTTAATTATTTTCTCTTTCTTCCACCTCCTAAAATACACAATAAAAAATACATTTTAGTATCTTCTCTCACTTTCTTTTCAAATGGCTTATGAGTGGATACATGTGTCTGGAATTGGTTCTTGGAAAATGTGTTCATAAGCCCATTTTATTTCCGTCCTGACACCAAGTGTCGGAAAGGGGTGGGGGTAATTAAAAAATTTTAAAAAATAGGGGTGGAAATATCAAAAACATGGGTGGGAATAGCAAAGGCCCACTCAATTTAGAGTTTGGATAAGGTTTTCAGGTCCACCGACACCCATAATTCATGAAGAAGCCTAGGGGTTAAGCGGGTTTGGGTTAACCCGCCAACCTGAACCAACCCAAAAAAAAAAAAAGGTTGGGTTGGATCTCAGTTCGGGTCGGGTCATTTTAAGAAGGAATCGAAGTTGATTGGTTCGGGTCTCGGGTCTGGTTTTTTGAAACAGAAATACCCGGCCCGAACCAGGGGTAGCTACTACGGGGTTTGCGAGTTAGTAGTCACTCATTTTCATTTCTTCAGATTTCACTTCAAAAACATGTGCCCTAGCAGCCTCTCTCTGTCTCTCACCCTCACACAGTCACACCCTCGCCTCACGTCACGCCCTTCCGAGCCTCTCTCTGTAGACGCCACTGTCACTAGGGGTGGAAGTAGGCCAGACCGTCCGATAGGGGCGTATGGCCTGGCCTGACCTGTTTAATAAAAATGCCAGGTTCAAACTTTTATAAAAACATATTTACATAAATAAGTCAGACTTAGGCTTTTAAAAAAGCCTATTTAGCCTGTTGGGCTGACATGTTTAAGGGGCCATTATATTTTATTATATATATATATAAATATATAATAAATTATTTTTTATTTTAATTATCCTATTCAGATTTATTTTCTATTATCTAAAAATAGAAACCCTAATTATCAAACAGATTGTTACCAAAAAAAAAAAACACACTACAGATTCACTCACTCACATTTTCATCGTCTTCGTCCCTTGACCTGGAGGCTGGAGAACTGCAGCCATCACGTTACGCCACGCACCGCCACCAGTCCTCCGTCCGTCGTCGTCAGTCTTCACTTGTCCTCCTAGTCGTGTCGCTCTCTGCCTCTCTCCCTTCCGACGAATCTCGGATAGAAGGCTCCCAATCGCACAGGTTTGCATCCCTCCCTCCCTTGTTCATTGCTTTTCTGGTAGCTACTGCCTACTGCAACCGTTCAGATCTATATCCCCTTAAGAATATTCATTCTGTGTCTTTGTTTCTGCTGTGCTCAGTCTCGATTATGATTCTTGATTTTGCTTCTGCTCTGCGTCCTCCAGTCGCGTCGCATCTCCTACACACATAACACAGGTTTGCGTCTCTCCCTCTCTTCTCTGTTTCTTGCTCCGTGCTCTTCATTTTGGCTTCTTGATCTTGATCTACGACTTTATGAATTAGAATCTCTCCTCTGTTTGGTCTTGTGGATTCAATATCTGTTAGTTGAGTTACATGTGCTCACTGTTACTGACTTTCAAACTAATCTCTTCATCAAACTCTCTCAAATCCTAGTTTATTTCATCACTGATTCTGATTTGGTTCGTTCCCGATTTCATTTTCTTTGGGTTTGTTTCATTCATCTCCGTTTCTGACCGTGTCTTCTCTTATTTGTTGCAGATTTTTTTTCCAGTTCCTCCATTATCACTGGGTATTTGAAGCACAGTTGTTGAGAAAGCTAGGTTTCAGGTATGTTTACTTTTCTGAGAAGGCGCATTTGTTTGTTTTCTCTTGTTTATTTATTTCAGTTTTTTTGTAAAGATGTGTTGGTTTGTTTTTCTGATTTGGTTATAAATCAACATACAATCTTGTTTAGGCATATAATCTGTAGCTTCAAAATTTGTTTTTCAGCTCTCTCTATCAATTTTGTTTGGGCATGCAGCATATAATCCATAGCTTATAATTTTGTTCCAGCTCTCTCTTTCAAATTTGTTCCTGCCTACAATAATAAAACAAACACAAGAAATACTTCAGCTTTTTAAAGAATGCTGTCAGCTTATTAGTTGATTGTGTGTCAGCAACTGCATGATCAATCAAGAGTAAAAACATATGTTTGTTATGGTATGCCTGCTAAATAAAACATGAGCCAGAAAACATTTGTAACAAAGGCAGTCTATCAGTTGCTAAAAGCGTATAATCTGCCCAGGATTGAAAGTCAAAAAACCAATATCAACTCAGGACCCATGTGGCTTGATCACTGATTGTGATCCTCCATCATTGCCTGAGTCACCCGGCCTTGGTATATTTAAGTAGATAATACTGTCAAAATTTTTATGGGTTAGTTCAGAGCTTCCAGCGTTTTAGGACAAAAATAGTGCACATAGCCTGCAAAAGTCTGCAAAATAATGCACATACTGTCACAATAATGTTCAGTTTTTGCTTGAGCTAAATTGAGGTACCTTGGTAGTTGCTTAAGCTAAATTGAGGAGTGAATTAGAGAAGCTAAAGGAGAAAAGAAAGGATTGGAGAGAGTATGTAACTTGAATTGAGTTGTTATAGTGAGATGGAGGAGTGCGTGTTACAGCGTTTATGTAGAGGAAGTAGGGGGACCCGGGGGTGTCTACTGTCTAGAAACTAGGCTATGCCATGTCATCAACGTAGGACCCATATGGTGTGAACGAGATAGGCAATGTAGCTTGCTTGCTTACTTAGCTTGTTGTAGTGAGGAAGGTTGCTAGAAGAGAATGATCTAGACTCAAGGCTTGATAAGGTTAGGTCTTTGCCCTCAACACTGGCAGGGGAGAGTGTGGTGTGGTGTAAACCAGGGATTGTAGCCAAGTTAATGGGTTTGGATGCTATGCCTGTGGCAGTAAGTAGCAAAAGATCTGAAAACAAAGAGAAGCTAAGTGCTACTGTTAGGAGGCAAAATATAAGGATTAAGGAGTTGATTTGAGAGGCATGACTTGGAGAGAAGACTAACAATGGACACGCAGGGTTATCATGACAGAAGAAGAAACAAGTCTGTATTTTGCTCTAAAAATGAAAGTAATGCTTCACAAGGCTAATAATGACATAAGTTTGATCTGCAGTTCAATGATTTTACCCTTTCCTTTTTCTTTTGTTTCTATAGATACAAAATAACCTATTGATTTATATCTATAATTAAGCTTTCTGAGAATGGTTTGAATTTATGGTTATGATTGCTTAACATGGTATTTAACGTTTCTTATAAACATTAGGGAAAATGTATTGTTCCTGTTGTTTATGTTCTAAAACATAATTGAACTGGTGTTGGACTCCACCTTGTGATTTGTTGGGGCTACACATGGGACCCTGTATTGCTTGTCCCTTGCTCTGCTACATGAGCTGTAAGATAAGACATAAGGGGAAAAAAATACTTAATATGCTTTTAATGGTTACATTCATTGCTTAGTTCTCAATATTAATCAGTTTGTGCACTTTATATTAGGTCATATTGGTCACTAATGTTTAGTCATCTTGAGGACCTTTGTTCTGGTAGCTAGCTATGGAATGTATCTCAGAATCTTATAAACATTACAAGTTGATTAATTAACATGCATATGCTTGTACACTTGAAAGTTCTAAGAAGTAAATTATAAAGTCACGAATAATAGGACAAAGGTAAAGAGGAAAGGGAATGGTCCGAAAAGGGAGAGGACAAGTTAAGAATAGTAATCAATTACTAATAAAGAGAATAGTCCCAAGGGTTTCTCGTAAAAAAACACTTATTACTTTAATATAAATTACTACTACTAACATTTAATAAAGACTATTAAATATTTTGAAGACAATTATTGACAATATCTTAACTAATTTTATATTATAACTGTTCCACAGAAAAACCTCAGTTAAAGTGATGTTTTTCTTCTGCCTAATGTGATGCTTTACTTCTGTCTGAGTTTTAAAACACGCATATATAATTTATGAAGTCACCAAAACCTCAGTTATGTTTCAGACAGGAATTGAGATATACAGCAGAACATGAGGCTAGATGAGGGAAATACATGGGGTTCAAACTACCCTGTTAAAACAGTTTTGTTAGATAAGTTTCTGGTTGTATGTATGCCAGTCTTTCATCTCACTAGAATCTTGTCATCAATATCATATATAGAGTCATGAATGGCCCTTCTGTTGTTCTGTATGACAACATAAGAATTACTAGGGGTTGTAGCCCAGAGCTAAAAACTGACAGATATTGTTAAGAGATATATAAAAATAGAATTACTGTTCTGGGCCCTTTTCTGCATGGAGATTATATATAACTAGTTTTACTCATAGTTTTATATATCTATCTACATGGCTTCAATTTTTTTTAGCTGCATTATGAGCTGGGTTAGTGCTAGTGCTTTTATATTTCAAATCTGTTTTTTTAGCTGCATTATGAGCTGGGTTTCCACAGGTTCAGCTTGCGCAATTGGAAATTAAATCGTTGGTTGCCACATCCCAATTTTTGTACTGTAGCCATGTCTTCATCCAAAGATGCCGACCCTACCCTAGGTTACCTGACTCGGAAGGACACGGAGGTAAAGCTTCCTAGGCCAACGAGGGTGAAGAACAAAACACCCGCTCCCATTCAAATCACAGCAGAGCAGATTCTTCGCGAGGCTCGGGAGCGTCAAGAGGCTGAGATCCGCCCTCCGAAGCAGAAGATCACCGACGCCACAGAACTTGGTGAGTATCGTCTGCGGAAGAGGAAGGAGTTTGAGGACTTAATCCGACGGGTTCGATGGAATGTAACCGTATGGATCAAGTATGCACAGTGGGAAGAGTCACAGAAAGACTTCAAACGCGCACGCTCTGTTTGGGAAAGAGCCTTGGAGGTGGACTACAAGAATCACACCCTGTGGCTCAAGTATGCAGAGGTGGAGATGAAGAACAAGTTCATAAACCATGCGAGGAACGTTTGGGACCGCGCTGTCACGCTTTTGCCGAGAGTGGATCAGCTGTGGTACAAATACATTCACATGGAGGAGATGCTAGGCAATGTACCTGGTGCGAGACAGGTATTCGAAAGGTGGATGAAATGGATGCCTGATCAGCAGGGATGGCTCTCTTACATTAAGTTTGAGCTGAGGTACAATGAAATTGAGCGAGCCAGAGGGATTTTCGAGCGACTCGTTCAGTGCCACCCGAAGGTTGGGGCTTGGATACGCTATGCCAAGTTTGAGATGAAGAATGGTGAGGTTGTAAAGGCCAGGAATGTTTATGAGAGAGCAGTGGAGAAGCTTGCTGATGATGAGGAAGCTGAGCAGCTATTTGTTGCTTTTGCTGAGTTTGAGGAAAGATGTAAGGAAACGGAGCGTGCAAGATGTATATATAAATTTGCACTTGATCATATTCCCAAGGGAAGGGCAGAAGATTTGTATTGCAAATTTGTTGCCTTTGAAAAACAGTATGGGGACAGGGAAGGGATTGAGGATGCTATTGTTGGGAAGAGAAGGTTTCAGTATGAGGATGAAGTGAGAAAAAATCCGTTAAATTATGATTCCTGGTTTGACTATATAAGATTGGAAGAAAGTGTGGGGAACAAAGAAAGAACCAGGGAGGTTTATGAGAGAGCCATAGCCAATGTTCCTCCAGCTGAGGAGAAGCGATACTGGCAGCGATATATCTATTTGTGGTATGTTTGATTTGAATTCTGTTTTCCTACGTTGCTGTTTAATCAGTGCTTTTGCATTTTCTCCTAATATTTACTATTCATCTGTGTAACTTAGGATTAATTATGCACTCTATGAAGAGCTTGATGCTGGAGATGTGGAGCGAACAAGAGAGGTATACAGGTATGTGGCCTTTTGATAATCAAATTGGGTTTGCTCTAAAAGGCACTAAATCACTATCATGTTTAAATCTGTGTTTTATTCATTAATGTTATCAGCAACCTGCTTATAAATTTGGCAATTAAGAAACTGGTGAAGTGTTAAGATAATGTGATACCTAAATGATGATATGTGATTGTGTAGTATTTTCTGTGCACGTTTTTCCTGAATTGTCTGCAAATTTGCTATTGGAGATCTTTTTTTTTTGATAAATTAATTATTCTATCTATTAATAATTTTGTTAACTAAAAGTCACTTCAAGCTTCTTATATCAACGAAGAGAATTCTTATTTATCCATGAAGATAAGTTTTGTGATACTGATTCTCAAAAGCTTCCACCATTTCTTTTCATGACAAAAACTATTTCCAAATAGCATGTCTTTTGCCTACTGCCCTTTATTTGTATCTTACTACTATTGTTTTGTCTTACTAATCACAAACATGAAATGCTGAATACTGAACCTATTCATTTTTCATGCACTTGAATAAATTTGGAATATCAAATTATGGTTTCTTTTTCTCGTGTGTGTGTGTGCATTGTTGGCATTAATGCTCATAATCAAGGGGATTCTTTTCATTGCACTGTCTTAATTGGACTAAGGGCTTTTTGATTCTTTGAGATTCCTTATTTGTGTTGACAAGCATAAAATAACTATCCTTATGCATACCTGAATTTTAAGAATTTATCTCTTGATGTATTTAATCAGGTTTGAATACTCACATAGAATGAAATGATTGAGTATGTTGATTAGAATTATCACCTTTAATTTTGAAAAAGTTGTGTGCTAGATCTGAAATTTACCTCCCATGTATGGGGAGCTTGATAAATGGACTTTTATGGATGTAGTATTTTGACTTATAAATTTTACAGTTGGAATTTTTCCTTGCAATTAGTTCTTAGTTGTATCTATCGTCAGTGGTGGCTGTCACTGAGTATATTGAACAATTTTAATTAGACATATCTAAAAGTATATTATCTGATGTTTCTTTAGGGTTTTCTGATTTTGATTTGACATTAATATTTCAACACTGTGGTAGACTTATTCCAAAAAATTATTAATTATAGGTTTTGAAATTTGAAGTTTTAACTTTATATATGCTTCTGCATAATATGCATACTTTTGAACTATCTTATGTGCTCCCAAATTCTATAAAGTTGGATAGAAGCATTCAGGGGGAATTTACAGATTGATTAATTGGTGTTGCCATGTTAACTTACTGGAGTCTATCATATGGTGATTTAATTTAGAACTTAGAAGATTGTTGCAGAAATGCAAATAATAGAAAAATAATGAAAGGATATCATAACCCCCTCCAACCCCCTTACCTTTCATCATCAAACAGAAGAGAAGGGGAAAAAAAAAGAACAGGACCCCTTAGCAACTGCTGAAGCCAAAAGGAACAGATTTTGTTTGAAGGTTTTGCATGCACATGCACAAACACATGGTGTAATTTAATTCTTGTATGGAATGTCTCCTTCAGAAAGTTAGTTAAAACTTAAAAACAGACTCAATAACAGTTCTGTTGACAACTGTATCAACCGTTGGTTACATTGAGGAGTGGACAGTGTATACAAAGAATAGGAGGGAAATAATAACCGGGGGGGGGGGGGGGGGGGGGGGGGGGGGGGGGGCGGAGGCTTGGAGTAGGGATTGGGAGGAAGAGCCCAGAATATTGAATTTCCTGGGAGTGAAATATGCTTCTTTCCTGTGGTTTCTGCAATCATATTTGATTCAGATTCAGAGTGAAGAGTGATATCCAGTAAAGCTTATATGTTTTGCTATCTGTTTTTTACTTTTACTGGTCCATTTCTATTACTATCCTTTACTATATAATCCCAGAAACAATTTCTATTAATTTTTTAATTGCAGTATTAACACAAGTGGATTTATCCTATTTTTGAGTATGACACTTCTGATGTTCTCTGTTACCTCCATTTCTTTAGGGAGTGTCTCAACCAGATACCTCACCATAAGTTCTCATTTGCGAAGATATGGCTTCTAGCAGCCCAGTTTGAAATACGTCAGCTGAATCTCAAGGGTGCTCGTCAAATATTAGGAAATGCTATTGGAAAAGCTCCTAAAGATAAGGTAATGTATATGTAGGTGAAAATATTAGAGCTTCTTTATATTGCAGCATGGTTAACTTCTCACACACAGCTTTACTCTTTGGCAACAGATTTTTAAGAAGTATATAGAGATAGAATTGCAGCTTGGTAATATAGATCGATGCAGAAAACTCTATGAAAAGTATTTGGAGTGGTCCCCTGAAAATTGCTATGCCTGGAGCAAGTATGCAGAATTGGAGAGATCTTTATCTGAGACTGAACGAGCTAGAGCAATATTTGAGCTTGCAATTGCCCAACCAGCATTGGACATGCCTGAACTGTTGTGGAAGGTACACATAAAATTTGTTTCCTGTTCTAGTCAATGTCTGGACATACTTCCATTTAACTGTTTGATTCATCTTGATGCAGCACGTGAATTTATTTACATTTCAGGGTTGGATAGAAATGGATATTTTAGAAATAGGTTGGGTAGCTTTTCAATTCCATGACTATATCAGAGAAAAATTTATGCAAACTGTAGCATCATGCAATGAGTTTGGCATATTAATTCTAAATAGTCTCAGTTTAATATCCTAAAAACAGTGAATTGGAAAGGCTGTTTCATTATTGACATGTTAGATGCTGCACTTTTGAGATGAATAGTGTAGATCAGGTGCTAAAGTAGAGAATTAAGAAGATAAATTTTAATCGTACCCCTGTTGAAGGGGCCAATTGCCCTATGAAAACATCTAATATAGTTATTTCCTGGTGTGCCGGCCTCTCTATCTTTCATCACTCTGTTTTCTTTTATCTTCCCTTGTTTCTCTTTTATTGTCATCTGCTATGCATACCTTGTCTAAGATACCTATAAAATTGTGAATGCAAAACAGGCATACATTGACTTTGAGACTGCTGAGGGTGAATTTGAGAGAGCAAGAGTGCTATATGAAAGGCTTCTTGATCGAACAAAGCACTTGAAGGTATGGATAAGCTATGCAGAATTTGAGGCAACAGCTATGGATAATGAGGATTTAGACTTATCAGAACATGAACAGAAGATGAAATGCATTCAGCGCGCTAGAAGTAAGTGACCCTAGTGCTATGCTCATATGCTGTTAGTTTGTGATTGCCCGTCTTCAGTTTGAGCTGAAGTAAAATAATTTCCTGATTTTCTTTATATTTCATTTTGTGCCTGCATCAGGGGTGTTTGAGGAAGCTCTTAACTACTTCAGATCATCAGCTCCAGATTGAAAGAAGAAAGGGCAATGCTATTGGAGAAATGGCTCAACATGGAGGCTTCATCTGGGGAGCTGGGTGATGTTAGCTTAGTCCAGTCTAAGCTGCCCAAGAAGCTCAAGAAGAGAAGGCAAGTCACCACTGAAGATGGTTCTACTAGGTATGTAACTAAGTCATTGTTCTACATGGTCACATCTATTCTGTGGATTTTATTTTCCTCATCTCAATACATTTGAAAGTCCACTAGAGCTTTTGGTTTTGTGTGTGTTGATAAGCCTGTTAGCTGTCTATGCTTTACTGTTAATTTGATAACTATCAACCTTTTCTTTTTTTTCTATTCTAATTGTGCAAGCCTTTTTTTCATACTTAATTCTTGTTAATTTGTTTTTGCAGAATTGAAGAGTTCATCGACTATTTATTCCCTGAGGAAACTCAGACAACCAATCTCAAGATCTTGGAAGCTGCTTACAAATGGAAGAAGCAAAAGCTGTCTTCTGGTGATGATTAATAGTATCTTGTTGCCTCATACTTCTAGCGCGCATAGATGGGCAATATTCTATTTTTGTATATTGGCAAAAACAATAGCTTCAGCAGCTAAGTCGATTTTGGGTTTTTGAGGTTTGTAACATAGAAGCGCATTGAAGGAACACCTGCTTTCCTAACATTGTGAATTTCAAATCATGATTGTAACTTGTAAATTGCGACTTTCTCTCACGAGTGATTAGGGCAATGTATGGTTAGTCAGTACCAAAATCAATTATTGAATGTACATATGTTTAAAACTACAACTTCTGCTGTGGTACTTGCTTAGAAACGTACGTTTTTTTTAAAGTCAATTGATGTTGCTTAATGCAAATCGCAAGTTTGCATGCTTCTACTTTTCACGTGCCATTGTATGTCCAAAGGGTTCAACCTGTTTGGGATTTCTTGCCAATAATGCTATATGAATTGAAGACGCTTACTATATTCGTGAACAGGCCTTCGATGTATGTTATAATTATAAGGTGAGGTCTAGCTATTGATATTGTGCAATAGCATATGGAATCGTTATAATGGTTTAAAAATGATTATGTGTCTTGATATTGATATCATGCAATGGAATATGAAATCGTGGCAAAAAATACATGTGAGGAACCCACTTGTGAGGAACCCACTTCTTTCTCCTCCTTCTCCATTCACCTACCACTTCCTTTTATTCTATTTTTTTCTTTTATCATTTTTTATGTACTGTTTGTTTTTTCTGTACTGTTTTTTCTATTTTTTCTGTACTGTTTCTCTCCCACTCTCTTCATTGCAACTCTGTTCACAACATCTTCCCTTATCTGCACTGTGTTGGTGACGCTGTGTGTGCCCACCATTGAAGTTTGAAAGCCGCCGTTGAGGAACCCACTTCCTTCTCCTCTCTTTTTCCGGTCATTCCCTCCATCTCCATGTCATTTCATTCTCCTCCTTCTCCACTCACCTACCACTTCCCTTTGTTCTGTTTTTTTCTTTTATCATTTTTTTTGTACTGTTTTTTTTCTGTACTGTTTTTCTCCCACTCTCTCCATTGCAGCTCTATTCACAACATCTTCCCTTATCCGCTCTGTGTTGGTGACACTGTGTGTGCCTACCATTGAAGTTTGAAAGCCCCCGTTACAGATTTGCTTTGCTAGCACAAGGTGGGTTGAAGGAAAAAAAGAACAAACTATGAAAAAATAAGAAAAAAAAAATCTTAGTTTGACAAGCAGATTGGTGGAGGTGACAAGGTGATAGTGAAGATTAGGGATTGGAAGTTGGTTTACTTATGTTGCTTCTTAATTAGTCTGTAATGTTTTATATGATTAAGTGAGCATGCCTTAGTATTTAATATTTATGTGTGTGAGCATTCCAAAATCACTCTTTTAAGGTTCTATCCTTATGGTGTAAGTGTCACTTGGCTGCCTATTAGGCATTAATATGATGTTTTTCGACAAAAGAAAAACCCCACTTGTGGTTTATTTAAAAATTTTGTATAATATAAACCTTTAAATATTGTTATTCAAAAATTATGATGTCATTACATTAATTTTATATTTTTTTCATCATATTAGTCTCTTATAACCTAAAATATCACTATATTAATCTTTTAAAAATAATTCTACACAAATATTTTTTAAAATATTAAATTTTCATCGAATTTGTTTTTTATTATTGTTATTTTAATTTTAGATGAATAAATATATTTTTAAGACTATTTTATTGAAAAATCACTAAAAAAACTAATGCAGTGATTTTTTTTTTTAAAATAATTTAATAATAACTATTTTATAAATTAAATTAGAGAAATGAGACGTTTTAAGTTTTAAAAAACATATTTAAACATGTGTTGGTAAAACCTATCTTTAACATCAAACAGTGATTTGTTGCAGTGGAAGTGGGTTATGACCCCAAACAGACTTTATCTGCAAGGTCAGAAGTTCGAATCCTAGAGTCACCACTCTCCCTCCTGGGAGGGTTTTATCTAACCAAAAAAAAAAAAAAAAAACTACCTTTAACACAACTTATTTTTACCCCTCCTCTTTTGTGAGATATTCAAGTTTTCTTTTTCTTTTTTTTTTCTTTCTGTTCTGATATTCATTTGATTTTACTTTTCACGTATCAGTAATAAATCAACAATTTCATTAGTCCAAGTTCTTTTTTATCTTAGAAACGCAAAAGATTCCACCTCAGGAGAGAAGGGCAGGCACGAAAATGATAATAATGTTTATAATTAGAGTTTTATTTGTTCCTTTCTTTTTACCTCCCAAAATACTCTCTATTTTGCCTTGTATTTTCCCCTTTTTTTTTTCTTTTCAATATTTCCTAATCCAGTCGGGTTGGTGGAAATCGAGTTCCATTTCCCAGGTACTGTAACTGTTTTCATTTTGTATGTTTATCAGGAGAAAACAAAAATAAATGGCTTTGGATCTATTATTACATTATATGATTCATTTACATTCGTGAAAGAAGATGTGTCTTCTCATTTAATTTGCTGTGCGTAACTTTTCTCAGAAGATGAAAATGTCTGTAATTGGAAGATGAATAGTCAATGTAACAAAAGTCTGTGATAACATAAAATAATGCTGAACAGAGATACAGATGACGAATGTTTGAGATAATAAAAATTAAAGAATTCATGAAATAATTGAATTTTTATCATGATTTCGTTTCCATTCCACATCATTTCTAAAGGTTGATTAGAAAATGGTGAATAAAAAATTTGACGATAGGCTTAATAAATTGTAGATTTAAAACGTATAAACTTGGAGACTCCTTGGTTGGCCTTTTTGGTACATTGGGATTTAATTAGTGCATCTAGGGTTAACTTTTAGGTTTTTGGGGCCATGTCTGTGTATTCATTTCCATGTATATATAGAATTTCAATTTGTGCCTATTTCGTCTGGATTCAATTGTAGTACTGCTCTATCGATGTTCTTGCTCCCCCTCTCGAAGTTGAGTATATTAGAATTAATGTGCCATGTATCAAGTTCGTTGAGCCTTAATTTCTATGTTTGCTCTGATTTTTTACTCTCTTATTTCTGGATGCAAATCATGAAATTAAGCCTTGAGAGTGAATTGAATATCATTCTCTGTTTGAATGCTTTTATAGCAAGGGAGTTGGTAATTTGTATAAGGTCATAGGTTCACAGCTCAAAATCTTTTTTCAGCTAGAATGCAGCCATTGTCAATGTTTGTTGAACAAATCATTTGTAAGAAGATATATAAGAAGCTATTTGAATCTGTTTGTTGAAGGTAAATAAAGCACAGATGAAGTGAACATGGCTTGGATTGTCCTATTTTGTTACTGCAATTGCATCTGGGAAATTGACATGCCTAAACTTAATCCTCAACCACATTTATCATCTGAATTCATCTGGTTTATTAGCAATTGGACAACCATTTCCGGTGGGCGGCTAGGCCATCATGTTGTAATGTTGTCACCGACCTAATAGGTTAATATTGAGTGGGATCAAATTACACTCAAACCAACTTTTATTCATATGACTGAGAGTTCAAACTTAAAAAATGGATAATAGTTTACATTTCAAGTATTTGTCTGAGTACTCGTTTAGTTTTAGATACTATATTCATTGTTAATTTCTTATATTGTAGTATGGTGATTATTAGGCTTAACTCTGGAGCACTTTTATATTTTATTTAACATATTCAAATTAAAATTAGGAATCTTAAAATCTGTTTCATATAAAAACATTCAAAGTTTTCACGTTAACTTTTAAATATATCTATACTAATTTTTAATCTTGTATTATTGAATCATTAAAAGACTTTATCCTTATTACCAAAAAGTAAAAAATTTAACCTTTATAGCATGACAACATATTGAATTAATATAAGTTTTTTTTTTTATTTTTTTGGTATGAATTTACATACTTGTGCATTAAATTCACTGTAACCCACTAGTATTGGTCTAGTAGTGGGAATTTGGATAGTTTAGTATGTAATCTTAAAGAAAAAGGAATTGATGAAAAAAATTATGTTATTATAGGTAAAATGTATTTACAACAAACTTTATATGATTTTTACATGAATAAAAAATTAAAAAACATAAAAGGAGTTCTCATTTATTTTTGTAAATTTTAAATAAATATATATAAGAAGAAATATTATACTAATTTTTTTTTGTGTGTAAACCATAGGTATCCCTTATTACCAGGGGCAATCCTATTCGAAGCTTAGTCGCAGTTAAGGCTCCCCACCCCTCCCGAAGAATGTGTTTAGTGGGGATCGAACCCGGGAGCTCTTACCACAATCTTAGCCGGCGTTGCCAATTGAGTCACATGCTTAATCACACTTAAATATTATACTAATTTGATTGTATAAAAGTCATTAAAGTTGGCAGTTGAGTGCAGCCAAGGGTTTTATTGTCCTGTTTTCCTATGTTTAGAGTAATTGTTACCAACAAAATTCCAGAGACTCTGCAATACAGTATTATTATTTGTACATAAAATTCGTTACATCATCCTTTTCCTTTTGAATTTTCTAGTGACTGAGATATTTTCTTATTGTTAACAAAAAGTATTTTCTTTTTCTTATTTTTGCCAAGCATATTGAGAAACAATCATGAACTAGCGACTACTATAGCTAACATACATTAAAACTTAAAACATAAATTCTTCTGTCTTTTGTTTTTGGTATGGTACATTAAATTCCATTTTTTTCAGTCTATCTTTAGTTTAAAAATTGAAGTTGGATTCATTCAAGAGAAGCAAACTCTTTTCAACGCGTTTTTTTTATACTGAAATCAACACATTATTAAAAAGAAACTACCATATTCCTTTTAAAATGTTGCAATCATTGACTGCTGTTGTTAATTTCTATTAGCTACCATACATGCTCTTGTTTTAAAACAATATATCTGTTTTCAATTTACTAAAGTTTCTTATCAGTCCATACAGCAGCTACAATGCTACTACTGTGTGCATTTATTTGCATTGAGTCTATGGATAAAGTGCACACGTGAGGCAAGTTTGGTACCCCAGGCTAATCAAATGCTGAGAAAATAGTGCATTTACTAATTGCTTTGCCATATATGCATACATGAGTATTTCATATTCGCTTTTTAATTTGTCATGTCTGTCTTCACTTTTCAGGATTCCAAGTCCTTTGCAGAGAAAATGAAGAGTTCCTAACCGGACAATCACAGTTAAAATTAATCTTTTCGAATGTCCCGTAGCAAAAGCATGATCAAGCGTCATTTCAGGGAATTATCCAAGTCATTTGGGAGTCAGATTGATCCTGAAAAATCTGAACAACTCAAAAGAACCAAAACAGGTGCAGATTCTTTCTTGTGAACATTCATGCCTGTGTTACACATGAATCTTGGAATACCTAGAAGAAGAGTCCGATTACTTTAACCAGGAAGAAAAACAAAGGACTAATTGCTTAAAAACATGGTTTCATGCTTGGTTAGTTGGTTATGCAGTGAGGAGACATTCACATTCACATTCTGTAGTTTGCGTTTGTTACTACTTTGTTCCGAAGACATTAATTAATAGTATGTTTTGCGTGGATCCTACTTAACATTACTTTCACGAGCATTGACCAGATTTTGGGTAAACCACACACACTGTTAATATAAAAACATAGACTCTGCTTACTTTTTGCACTTTGTAGGGTCATCTTCTGACTTGAGTTCTGAATATTAATTTATTCGTAAATGTAAGACGATTGCTCATTCTGACACAGATATTGAAAACAACCTCTCAAGAATCCAGACGCTTATTAAGAGCGAAGACCAAAGCAGAAAAGAAGGGAACACTAGGAAAGAAACAGAACTTTTGGGACTAATTGAGGACTTCTACAACCAATACCAGTCACTGTACACACAGTATGGTCGTCTAACTGGAGAGTATGTAAAAGCAGTTCCTCGCAGAGTAGAGAGGATGCCTTCGGTGTCTTCCTCTAGTTCAGAATCAGAGTACTTTTCCTCAGAAGATGTAGACGGTAATTCAGAGGTCAACGACTCAAACCAAAAGCCTTTCTTTAGAGAAAGGGAACGTTCTGCTTTTGCTAATACTTATGAAGTTCTTAATCTCAAGACTCGAGCATCAACTGAGGCAAAGGAATTTGAGGAGCAATTAACTAGTCAAACCAAAGAACTGGTGGTGAGCTTGAACCATCAGAAAAGGAATCTAGAACTTCAAGCTGAAAGCCAAGCACATGAAATTAAACAGCTAGGTGCAAAGAATGCTGAGCTGCACGCCCGTGTCTTGGAGCTTGAATTGATGTTAAAAGAGAGCAAAGGGATGTTGAAAGATAGCAAAGGAGCAGTTTCTGCCTTACAGGCAAAGCTCAAAAGCAATGAGGATCAGGCAACGTCCAAAATTGCAGATTTGATGGCTCGAATAAACAAGCTCGAACAAGAGGTTAAGTCTCTTCGGAGTCAAAAGGGGAAAATGGAAGAAAAGGTAAAACGCAGTAGAAATGAAGCATTGAGTCAAAGGAAGGACTTAACCGACCAACTTAATGTAATGCAACAGAATTTAGATTCTGAATCTAAACAGAAGAATGAGTTAGAAGCTCAGCTGGAACAAGAGAGGGAAAAAGTCTCCCAATACTTGGATCGGGTAGAAAATTTGGAGCAGAATTTAGTTGAAAAAGCTTCAGTTGAACAGAGTCTGGTAAAGGAGAAAGAGTGTTTTCTTGTAAGGATAAAGGACTTGGAACTGGAAGTGGAATCTCGATGCAGCAAACAACACGATTTGGAAGAGCAGTTAAGAGATACAAGGTGTGAGATTAATAGACTAGCAGATGAAGGGAAGGCCCTCCAGGATAGAAACCATGAACTAGAAAGTGCAATGACACATAGAGAGGAAGAGATATCTGATCTTTTGAGGGAACAAGAGAGCAGTAAAAATGTAGCTTCTACACAGGCTAAAGTTGATGATCTGAGACTGGAGTTGGACACTTTGCAGGAACAGAAAAGCAAATTGGAGTTACAAATTGAGCAAATCCAAAAGGAATATTTACAAAGCCTAGCCAAGTTAGAAACCCAGGTGGCAGACAAGGAGGAAACGATAAAGAAGCAAACAGAAACCATTAATCAAATACATGCAGAGAACAAACAAGACATGATTTGGTCAAACAAGATAAAGTCATACAAACAATTCACAGAAAGGAAAATGGAAGAATTGGCACAAGAGTTCCGGAGGAAAATAGAGGACAATATCCGGTTATTGCATCAGAGGATCCATATAGCAGAACAGCTGAATAATGAAAACAAAGATAGACACAATATGACAAAGCAAAGGTTTGAGCAAGAGATAGCTAGTTACGAAGATGAAATTAGGATGCTTAAAGCGAGTGGGACACTCTCAGCAGTGGAAGTAGAGGTTAATCTAAATGGGTTAGATTTGGCTGCTGGGAAGATTGAGGAACACAGAAAGTATGTCATGAGTCTTGTTTCTAAAATGTTGGGTGAGGTTCAGTTTGCGAAGGATTGGATAAAGAAAAGAAATGGGGAGGTGAATGAAATGAAAGACAAGGTGGATAACCTTGAAGAGTTACTGGGTTGCAAGGAAGAACAGGAATTGATGTTAAGAGAGAGGGTGTGGAAATTAGAAGCGGACGTGAGCAAGGAAGGAGGGGAGAAACTGAACCTAATGAGAGTAGTGAGCCAGCTTGAAAGGAAAGTGGGGAAATTGGAAAAGAATATGAAAGAGAAGGATGAGGAGTTGGTTAGCCTTGGGGAGAAGAAGAGGGAAGCAATAAGGCAACTTTGTTTTTTGATCGAGTTTCATCGAGATCGTTGTGTCTATCTAAAGGATTTAATGTCAAAGTCAAAGACGAGGGTCCGCAATACGACTTGAGTTTTTATTTTTTTTTAATTTTTTGACTGAGAATTCACACACACCTGAGTTCAACCCCTGGGTCGAGATGGTGTGATCAGGTAAAGTCCTAAAAAAAAATAAAGACACAGGATTTGAATGATATTATAGGTAAGGTCCATGTGAGATCACAGTTAACCGGACTTGAGTTTAAAACATGGGTTCTGCCAAAAAATATTTAGAAGAAGTCCTTCTTTTCCTCTTTGTCATTTGTTATCTTCCATCCAACACCATAGTTTTGAGGTTTCAACTCAAAACCAATCACTATAGTAATCTCTCTCTCTTTGTGTATTAGCATGCCAGAGAGACACACAGATTTTGTTAAAACGTGTGTTTTTTCTGTGCAAATATCAATACTACTCTTAATTTTTAGTCACGGTTTTTGTCATCAACCAAAATTTTTCATACTCCAATTTTTATGCCACCATGTATCTCTCTTTTATCTCTTTCTTTATCTTTTTTTTTATCGTTATATCACACAACATATTTATTACTTTCTTTTTCTTCTCCTCCTATTTATTTCTTCAACCCGGAAAAACCAAACAAATAATTTTATGACGAAGCCCAAAAATATATTTATTATCCTTACATGAGTGCAAAAATCTTCATTCCTTCATTAACTAACCATGCTAACAACTACCTTGTATTGGAAAAAACAAGGAATTTTTCACACCAATTTTTGGATATGAGAGGTGTGAGAAAGAAAAGGATAAAAAAGTTTAAGAAAAAAGGTAAAAAATATAATAATTAATGTGATATAAAAGAGAAAGAAATACAATAAAAAATGATATAGAAAGAAAGAAATAATCAATGTCAAATATATGTTACAACCATTTGGTATCTATAAATCACAGTTATTTTTACAATTAAATCTTCGAATTTCATTTACAGAAAAATGAAATAATAAAGTAAGAAACACATTTTTTTATTTTATGTTTTCATTAATAATTGTAAAAGTATTACCTATATTTTTTTGTTTATTTTTAAAAATTTATATTAAAAACATTTAATATAAATTTTTAATGTTTTCAATATATTTTTTTTAAAATAATGAAAATAGTGTAACACTTTTATAATTATTAATAAAAATAAAAAATATAAATATTCTCACGTACCATAACCAAATCTTAGTATCACACAAAAGCCACACAATTTGCTGATTCTTCAGTCAGATATCCGCATTTCAACTCCAAGAATGTCCTTAACCATCTCGTAAGTCACGAAAGCAATAGCTATGGAAGGGACAACCTGAAACGAATAGAGTAGGAATTTTTTGCAATTAAAATGCTTCCCGGCAGATTGAACCTTCTTTTCTAAGACAAGGAACTCCTCTAAAAAATTGGTGCAAAAATGTACCCTCGACATTTTTTACCCCGTAGTTTTTTTATTGGATTGTGTATCCAAAATTCCAAATTCATGCCAATTGGCAAGTCTATCAAAACTCTTGGAATATAAGGAGTCATTTATCTTAAGAAAATATAATATTTTCTATTTTTATGTCTCATTTACTTTTAGAAAATTATTTCTATTTTTATTTCCTATTTTTTAATTTTAATTATAAATAACATCAATTTATTCTTTTTCATATTTCAGAGTTTTATATAATAAATAAAAAAACCAATACGAAGTTATTTTTATTGTTTTTTTTATAAATCTTTGAAAATGAAAAATAAAATGATATTTTTATAATTATAACTGAAAATATTTTGATAATTAAAACTAAAACACAATAAATGAAAGCAAAATATTTTTTCTCAAAGTAAACACCCAAATTTTAATTATTAAAACATTTTTAGTTTTAATTATAAAAACACCATTCTATTTATTATTTTTAATTTTTTAAAGAGAAAATAATAAAAATAACTTTGAATTATTTTTATATTTTCTTTATAAAACTCTAAAACATAAAATAAAATGAAAAAAATAAGTTGACATTAAAAAATAGAAAATTTTTTCTGAACATAAAATGTCATTCTATGATTTTAATTATTCATAGCTCACAGAAAAAATGGGTCTAAACATGAAAATTTTCCAAGTAAGAAATTTAATCTTATTCACCTAAGTAAATGAACTTAATCATAGAAAATTATAAAATGATAAGGAATTATGTATATGGCCCAATAGACCAACTGACCTTCACTGAGTTGGGGACTAAGCCCTTGTATAATGCTCCAAATCCCTCATACTGCACGGTTTTCTTGAATGCATCAACCATCCCAGTATACTCAGCTTTGCTCTTTCCCTCACCAGCGACAACTGAAGAAGCATCTTTCCAGCCAACCATCTGCATTCTTCGACGAATGACATCAAGGGGGTATGCCACTGTCTGGCCAACAGTTCCAGCCGCAGCCCCACATGCCAGCCTTGTGGTCACACTTAGCTCAGAGTCTTGAGCTATTCCAAGTGGTTTAGATCGAATCAACCAGTCTTTAAGAGATTCATATACAGAAAAATTAAGACCAACATACGGTATCTGCAGACAACATATATAGCATTGTCATGCAAAAATAAAAACAGAAACATGAATTATAAAAGCTCTGCTTCCAAACTCATTACTCAAATACATGTAGTCCCCTAGAATCAAAGGTTAATACTTAATACTAGTCTAATTACTTACAACTCCTATAACTGAAGGTAGCCATCCTTTATACAATGCTCGAGGGCCTTCTTCCCGGAAGACTGTTGAAAGAGCATGAAACATTCCTCTGTATTGACGAGGAGATCCTTCTGTCTGCAGAATATATTGAAAATGAATTAAACTTATAACCAACAAATCCAAATTCAAATAAATAAAAAGATTTTTCTTTAACAACACCTGTACGGTTAGCCGTCCTCGCACCAGGTCCATAGGGTAAGTTGCAGACATGGCAATAATTCCTGCACATGCACCAGCTCCAAGACGCAGAAGAGGAGTGAGCTGGGCTTCTTCTGCAAAAAAGTGGGGTTAGGGAATGAACGTCAACCATACAATATTGATACAAGCACCATTGAATGACAATGACAAAGCCTTGAAAGGATGGGAAAGCACCTTCATTATGAAGGCGATCCAAATCCTGAAATCCATACTACTTATTATAATACTTACAAGGGGGGTTGATTCCGTTGCTTACAAACTTCCGAAAATGGCATTGCAGCAATGGATAAATTGCACTAAAACAGATGAAAACTGGCATGCCATTATGCGAAGCAGTTAGCTAGTTACAATTAATAACTCTTTATTTCTCCTTTTTCACGATTTCTGAAAACTTCTACTTTATTTTTCAAAACTCCCACTTTCAATGGAAATAATAACATGAATAGAAATAAAATTGTAGATTGACACAAACGAGTTAATAATTCTAATATGGATAGAAAACTATATTGAGATAAGAAATTCATTGGGAAGATTTAAATGCCCTTTAAAGTATTAACATCAAAATCAACAAAATAAAATAAAACGATCAGATCACTGCGCCATTAGGAAGAAAATTGTTTTCATCAATAAATTAAACAATATCAGACTTATAGATAGGACAGCCCAATTCTGTTTGTCTGCTGTATTGGACCATCTAAGTCTAATAAAGTAGATTTAAGAGAGAGGTATTTTGGTTGTACCATTTCCAGTTTGCCGCTGGTGGAGCCATAAAATACCCCTGCATTAGTATTAAACAATGATCAGAAGGATCACTAATATTGAATTAACAAATTTACAACAGACAAGTCAAACAAATGTCAGAAAATAAATGTGCAAAAGCATACTTAGATGCTTGCTCATAGCTAAAGAACTTCACTGCTGAATTTGGGACGATACGAGCACAATTGGTTCCGTTTCCTTTAAACATTCCTCTAAAACCCTCAGTTTTCCATATATATTTTAAGCCTTGAATTGTTCCATTGTATTTTATACTGTGACGATTTTGAACCTGCATTTCAAAACGAAATTCGTCTTATTCCCTGAACAGCAAAATATATAAGGAACACAATCTCCCTCTCAAACACATAATAATCACGCATCCAACCATCCACACACTTTGATCCCGTGTTTTATGAAAACAGAGTTGATAATCAGGAATTAAAAATTAAAGATAGCATCATGACTACACATCTAATTATGTGTTCAATAGTCAGCAATCCTATGTAAATACAGTAAAGTCTTTTATGGTGGGAATGGGAAAGGAGTGGAGGGGAATGCTTAACAGCCAAACCCAAAAGATAACAGCAGTAGTAGTAATAAACATCAGAGAAATTGTATTTGGAATTTTGTACCATTTTTTCACAACAATAAATTAAAGAGAGAAAAATGTGGAATGATGTTACGTAAAAAGATGGATAAAAAATAATATTATAAGATTTATAAAAATATGTGATAAGAATAATATAACTCAACCATAACGGATAGAACCTGCAGCAGAATCTTTAATCTCTCTAGAGGAGCCACAGCTGTTCGTGACCTATTAGAAAAGAGTAGATATAAACGCTTAGCTTTATCCTAATGCAAGATCAAATAGTTTTAGTACGTAATATTTCGGAATCTTAACTACAAATACAAATAATTTTATAAAATTTTTAACGAGCATATTCACATGTCCACAAATAGATATCCCCGTAAATGAGAGTATATTACCAATCCCTCTCTCTCTCTATATATATATTATTTAATTAGAGTGGAACAAGTTTTTAGATGTGCAAATATTGTTGCAATGAATATGATATGAAGTGAGTTGACTCGCTACAGATTTTCATACTCAAAATACTTGCAAATTAATAGTGTATTTTTTTAAGAGTTCAATATATATATATACACGTAAAAAAATTTACACAAAAATCCAATGATGTACTGTCACATCATTTATTAAATTTAATAACACATTAAGTGTAACATTGACAACACACTATTGAATATCTTTACACTCATTATATACTAATTAATTCCTTTCTTTAATGAGGAACTACTTTTAATGAGTAACTTCGTATGAAGTTTATAGACACGACACGGCTAATAAAAAAACTAAAAAATATTAAGGGTCGCAATTTGGTACCATTTGGAGAGAGAAAGTTTTGGTACCTTTTTGTCATTGTTTTTTATTGAATAGGCTAAAACTACATAGGAGCAAGTCGTGTATTCCGTCCTAAATTAGTTCGAAGACATAAAATAGATTTTAAATGAGTCACATGTGTATTGCAAATGAGAATATGAAAAAATAGGAGAATACAATAAAAAAATACATGATAATGGTTATAGGGGGTCAAAAAGTTTTTTCAAAAATTAAAAATACAAATTCTAATAGTTAAATATTGTCTTATAACTATAAAAATACTAAGACCATTTAAAAAATTGAAAGAAATTTGTTAAATGATCAAAGAAGGTACTAAAACCCTCTCTCACCGGAGGGTACCCTAGAATTTCCCAAATATTAAATATAATAATATTAAAACTCATGTTATTTTATATTATTTTTAACTTTTAATTGGTTCGTGAAAAAGAATTATCCATTTCTAATTTGGCACTACCAATCGAATCTTACTTTTACTGGCCGAAAACTGGAAAAATAAAAATATAAAAATGAAATAAACAATGGAAATGAATACCAATTATGGCTCAGAAAAATCTCTTTACATGGGAATCGGATACAAGAATTAGGATGGGACTGGCAAGAACTACAAATTCCAGAGAGAGAATTGACGGACCTAGAAAATGATCACAGCATATCGATTTCGAACATGCAAACAATGAGTACCGTCATTGCTTCAAATTTCAATGATCATTGATCAAAGCACCACAAATAACGTATCGTTTGATTGAAGAGAACGACAGATAAAAACGAATGACAGAAAGCAGAATGGAAAATTACTGCCGAAACGAAAAACAGAAAAGATCAAGATCCAGAAAAACAAAATTAGAAGAGCAACACCAGTAAAGAGTAGTGCATGTATGCAACATTAGAAGAAATTAATAATTTACAAAATGAAAATGAACGCAGTGAAACTCACACTCCACCGGCGACTCCGCCGGCGACGAGAGACTTGCAGATACTGAGAAGCGCAGGAGTAGGGGCCGGTTTCACACCTTTGCCGGCGATATTGGCTATCGTCGTGGAAACTGCAGACTCACTGGTCTTTTCATCTGTATCTTGGGACGCCATTGAAGCCAGCTGAAGCCTAAAAGAAAGATAGATTATATAAAAGGTGGAGGACTAACGGTAGCGGAAGCGGAGATATCGAATTTGCATTTGAAAGAAAAGGCTCAATGAGAGAAAAGGAAAGTAAACGATATCATACAACAGAATAGTAACGAAAATTTCCTTATTCCCGGATTTTCCTTTTGAAAATAATTATATGCGCGCGCGTCCTCTGCGTCATAACGTGTGATCTGTGACTTCTTAGTTGATATTTCTTTAATTCTGAGGCCTTTTAAATTTATTTATTTTTATTTAGATGGCAGTGTCGTCAAGCAAGGAACCACACCCACCCAGCGTATGCTTCAGCCGTGGCGCGTGCATGGAGTTTATCTTGTTTGGATAAGCAGAACAATCTTGTGTTTTTACCAAAAAAAAATTATAGTGTAAGAAGACATCATTTATTCATATAATCAAAATATATAATAATTCATTCAAAACATTATTTTATTTCTCTATTACATTATTCATGGCATCTAATATTTTTCTTTTATAACTGTATGTGTTGTTATACACTTTTATTGTACAATTAACAATTTTCGTGTGAGAAATGTGTAATAGAGAAAAAAAAATTAAAAGAAAAAAGTAAGGAGAGGGGTTGGATGTGAGAGATACATGCAACAGAATGTCAGAATTACATAATTATAATAATGTTAAGTTGAAAAATCAAATATCAAAATTTAGAATATAACAATTTATTATATATATACATGTATTAATTGTATCATAATTTCAACAATTGATTTTTTGAATAAGTAATGATATTTACTTCTACACTTTGAAATCAAATATGTGAGAGATAAGGTGATCTCGGACAAAGAAAGTAAAATATAAAAGTAATATAAAAAAAGAATGAGTAAGAAATTGTAACTTTATTTTCAGACTATTCTTTATAAATTTTCTCTTCATTTTAATTATATGAGTGACGTTTAATTTAGAGGTATAATAATGTGTGTAAAAAATTTGAAGTGAAATATAATCACTTTTTATAAGAAAAAATGGAGTTGGTCCTATTTCAATTTTAGTCTACACCTCCATAGGGTAGCCTGGAGGAGCTATCCATCATTTTTTTTTGGTCAAAAATTATAATCCATTAAATCCCATACAGGGTACTCATACGACATCTAGAACTGTAAATAAATAGAGCGATATTGCAATGCTAAACAAATAAATTTTATAAAATAAAGTATGTCCGCTCTTTAATCAGTTCAACCAAATACTAAGACAGCTAAAAAACAGAAAGCTCTTAAGTTGGACATCAATGTCATTGGAGTTGCTTGCTAGGTGAATTTTTTCCCTTAATTTACTTCTTTCTTTTGTTTTTTTTTCTCTGTTCAGTTCAGATGGCTCTGCCATAACTAGTAGAAAAAAATGGTCGTTGCCTCTAAGCCTCCAAATAATGGTTGAACACAACTATAGAGATAAAGGGGAGATGCAGAAACAAAAAAAAACATGATAAAGAGAGGTGAAGAAGAAGAGGCGTGAAAGGATGTGAGGGAGGAAGAGATGAAAAAAGGGAGAGGCTTGAAAGTGGAAGACGGAGGGAGGATAAGTGGTGAAGAAGATGGAAGGAGGAGGAAAAAAACACTCTTACTATAGAAGAGTGAAAGCCCATCTAAATAGAGAGATAACTCATCCAAAATGGGAGAAAAAACCCCATGAGGGGGGATGAACCCCCATCCCCCATGTGGGAGGGGGGGAAGGCGCTGGCTGCTGTTGTAGGAGGCTCTGCGAGTTATAGGGTTTTCACAACCGACACTTTTTTAATTAGCTATCCATTCTTAACTTTGGCTCCAGGACAAAAGCACTAATAGCATCTTTTTTTCAGCTTCCCATAAAAGTTTCTTAAACCAACATTTTATAATTTTTTTACAATTTTTCACATTATTATATTTTTTTATTACTTTAAGCAACTCATTCACTTTTTTTCTCCAATCCAACAACTCTCAAAAGTTTCTTAAATGGACCCTGGCCACAGCTTACCTCATATTTATATATTTTGTTATTTATCCTCTAAAATTATAATAAGAAAAACTACAAAAATTAAAAAAGTCTGAGAAACCCATTTTTTGGGTTTAGGGTTTGGGGTTTGGATTGCTACAAGCAACAACTACATAATTTTCAAAAGCTCCGCGCGTATCTCTCCATCGATTAATGTTTGACAAGTTTCGCATCTCTTACCATGAGCAACCTATCTAGTCAACCGATGGAGATGCCCTAAACATCTATTGAAATGTTCGAATAAATCAATTTTTAAATTATTAACATTAGAGTTTTTAAATATTAATAGTAATATTAATATTCTTTATTAATATTAATGTTAAATTTTAAATATTATTTATTAACTAATGTCAATTGTTATTTTTTTGATAATATTCTTTTTTAATTCTTACATTTTCACATTTTTTTTATCCCTACCTAATTTTTATTACGTGAATTATTTTCAAACACTTTATTATTTATATTTATTTTAACAAGATATATAAGATTATCATTTTATATTAATTTAAAAAAATTATCAGCTTTTGATATTTTATATTAATTTATTATTTAATATAAAGTGTAATATTAAAAATATATATTTAATTACTAATTATTCGATCATGATTCTCTTAAAATAGTGTCTTTATATTATATGTTTAATTTTTAAAACATTGGATGATTTACATACTTTCTTTTCCTTTCTTTTTTTCTGTTGACATCAGGGTCGGCTCGAGGGGAGGCCGGTAAAGCAATCGCTTTAGGCTTCCCCTGTTATAGGACCTCAAATTTTTTTTTTATATATTTTATATATTAAAATTAAGGATAAAATATATTTGTAGTTTTGTAAAATTAAATAAATTTGATTTTGGTTCTCATAACTAAAAATTGGAGTGCTGAGTCTCTCTCTTTTTTAAATCACCCCAGATTAGTTTTTTTCATGTGTGTTTTTAGTCTCCAGTATTTCTTATCAAGTGTATTTTTAATCCCTAGCGAGAGAGGTGCTAAGGATTAATTTGAGGTAATTTTAAGAAAGGAGAAACTCAACATATTGGTTTTAAATTATGAGAACCAAATCCAAATATACTTAAATTTAAAAGGATTAAAAATAATTTTTACCCAAAATTTAATAAAATCTTTATATCAAATATAAAAATATTACTAATTATTAATTAATATATAATAATTAAAAACAATTTTTTTTATAAAAATAAAAATTTTATTTTAATATAAGTTTCTTTTCTTAAAAATAAACTCATATTTTTTAAATATATATATATATATATCATTTCTGATTTTTATTTTTTAAATTTAGACCTCCATTTTATAATTTAATTTAGGCTTATATGGTATGATACATCTACATATTTGATATATACCCTTTTAAAACTCATTTAAAAGTATATACATCAAAGTCTCAAAAAGCGAGCACACACACAAGAGACATATTCCTTCAATTTTACCCTGATAAGTTATAGTTATAGATGGTACTCTGTCAGTACTATGTAGACATACCATGGCAAGTTGGCAACTAGCACGTGTATAATATTGTGTACAAGATTTCTGTTTTTGTTAATTGTTATATTGGTTGAATGATTCACGATGTATTAATTCATATTTTATTTTGTTTATAATATTAAGTAGAGGTGTTTATAGGTTGGTTTGCTTCAAATTTAAGATAAAATAAAATATAAATTGATCATGCATGTTTGACTCATTTGATTTTTGAAACTTTTTCCACCATCTGAACTAAATCTATCCAATGGAGATTAAGTTAATTTTTTCGAGTTATCAAATTGAAATAAAACGTAAATTATCATACATTTTAAAGTTTTTAATCTCATATATTAAATTATATATTTAAAGTTTAAATTTTACATTATTATAAGGTAAAATTGTTATTATTTAAAACTGTTTTCAATTAAAATTTGTTTTTTTTTTATAATTATAACGTCACATATCCCAATCCTTTATGCAAAATATGATGATGAAATTGAATAATAAATATAACTAAAAATATTCAATAATATTAAATTATGTGAAAGTTAAAATGAATGAAAAGTGAAAGAAATTAAAATAAAATCAGACTTGAAGCAGAATAAGGAAGATTCATAAGGTCCCACATCGTATATGCAAGGTTCATGCCTGAGTGCCAACTGGCTCTGGATGAAGTCCCCACATCGTGTGTGTGCAACGTTTTGGAGCCAGCACAATAACCTTTCCCTCTTTTTCAATTCCCTCTTTTCAATTCTGTTAGTTTGTTAAGCCTGGGTGCCTTGCTGTAGCTTCCCGATTCTTCTTTTGATTATTTTGTATCCTTCCTCTATATAAGAGAACCATATGTATTATTCTCTGTGTGGTGAATAATATGATAGTTTACAATTCTGAGCAAATTCTATTATGGTATCTAGAGCCTTGAGCTTTCCAAGCCTTTTTGATTTTCTACTACCATGTCCAGAGGAAGCTCGAGCACTCATGCTCCTCCTCCCCAGGACCCAACTTTGAATCCATTAAGTGTTTATTATATTCACCCTGGTGAAAACACCTCTACACCTCTAGTCTCTCCACTCCTCAATGTCAAAAACTACCACAACTGGGCTAGGTCTATGAAAAGATCTTTGATCTCCAAAAACAAATTCAAGTTCGTGAATGGATCTCTTCCCATGCCTGATTCCTTTCACCCCAGTTATGATGCCTGGGAACGTTGTAACAATCTTGTCCTCACCTGGATCTTCAATTCTATTGAACCAACTATTGCACAAAGTATAGTGTACCTTGAAGTAGCTGCTGCTGCATGGACCTTGCTCAAGAAACGTTTTGCACAGGGAGATCGAGTCAGAATTTTTGAATTACAGGAAGAAATTTCTTCACTCAAACAAGGTACAAGTTCTGTAACTGAATTTTTCACAGAAATCACCACTTTATGGCAAGAACTAGAGAACTTTAGACCCTTCACTGGATGCACCTGCTCTGTTAAATGTGTTTGCGTTTCTAATCAACAAGGACCAAACTATAGATCGGAAGATTGTATTATGAAATTTCTAGGTGGTTTAAATGATGACTTTGAGGTGGTTAAAACTCAGATCCTCATGATGGATCCATTTCCTGACATTGATAAAGTCTTTTCTCTAGTTGTTCAGCATGAGAGAAGAGTGAATCCTTCTGTTTCTTTACCTACTAATGATGATACATCAGTGTTTGTCAATGCTACTGAAACTAAGAAAAATTTTGGTAGAGGAAGAGGCTATCCTTTTGGTCGAGGCAATATCAAGGTCTGCAGCTACTGTGGCAAAAATGGTCATACTGTTGATGTATGCTATAAAAAGCATGGATACCCTACTGGCTTTCGTGGTAGAAGTTCTGCTTCAGCAAATAATACCATTGGAGAATCTGTAGATTCAGAAACTATTGTTAGTCAACCTCCTGGTGTAGAAACACAACTAGGACACAATGTCTCATTAACCCCAGAGCAGTATTAAGCTTTCATGTCTCTTCTCAAGCCTTCAAGTGTAGTTGGCTCTTCTGCACCTACTCAAGTGGCTGCTGTGACCACTTCTGCATCCCTTGGTAACCTGGAAACATTGAATTCCTTTTCAGGTAACCCTATTGTTTTTTCTGCTAACCTTACCACCAACAATACTTGGATTATAGATTCTGGTGCAATAGATCATATCTGTTCTAATCAATCTCTTTTTACTACCTTTCACAAGCTCACAAATCAACCTATCACTGTAAAATTACCAAAAGGTAGTGTCATTGTAGCCACACATGTTGGTACTGTCCAGGTTAACCATTTTCTTACTCTCACAGAGGTTCTCTATTTGCCAAATTTTTCCATAAACTTGATCTCAGTCTCTAAACTTGTTTCTTCCCTGAATTGTGCATTATTCTTCTCATCATCTCATTGCTTTATACAGGATTTGAACAACTTGAGGATGATTGGTTCAGCTGACAGAGTTGAAAGATTATACTACTTACATAACACCACACAACCACCACTTCCTACTCAGTTTCAAGTTCATAATGTTTCCACTTCACCTTCTTGTTTTCCTACTTCAGCCCTATGGCATTATAGGTTGGGACACTTGTCTTCTTCAAGGATGAATCTGTTAACTGATTTGTATCCATTTCTTAAACAGTTTAATGAAAGGCACATTTGTGACATTTGTCACTTTGCAAAGCAAAGAAAGCTTCCTTTCACTATAAGCCAAAACAATGCAGCAAAACCTTTTGACTTTATCCATTTAGACATTTGGGGGCCTTGTAGAGTCCCTACCATTAATAACAAAGATATTTTTTAACAATCTTGGATGATTACAGTAGACATTTATGGGTAATTTTTCTCAAGAATAAATCAGAAACTAGACATCACATTAAAAGGTTCATTTATATGATAGAGACTCAATTTGAAATTAAAATAAAATCAATTCAGTCTGACAATGGTCCAAAATTTCTTCTCCTTGATTTTTATCAAGAAAAAGGTATTTTGCATCAAAGGTCTTGTGTTGAGACCCCTCAGCAAAATGGGAGGGTAGAGAGAAAACACCAACACTTGCTAAATGTTGCCAGGGCTCTCCTTTTTCAATCCCATTTACCAAAATCCTTTTGGGGATTGGCCATTGCACATGTTGTTCATCTCATAAACAGAATTCCATCCCCTTTACTTCATTCTAAATCTCCTTTCCAATTATTGTATGGTACTTTACCTGACTTATCACATTTGAGAGTATTTGGATGCTTATGTTATGTTTCTACTCTTTATTCAGCAAAATCTAAATTGGATCACAGGAGCCATAAAGGTGTTTTTGTTGGTTTTAAGTCAGGTACAAAAGGTTTTCTTGTTTTTGATTTGCATACAAAACAATTAACTCTTTCTAGACATGTCACCTTTGAAGAAAACATTTTTCCTTGGCCTGTAGTGCCTACACAATATCCCTCACCTCACCTCATCACTCCTCATTGTCTACTAGACTCTCATATTAATCAGCCATACTCATCTAATCCAAATGATGCCACACCTAATCCAAATGATGCCACACCATCATGTCCTACTTCACCTTCACCTACATCTCCAACATCACCTTCACCTATTTCTTCCACTAGCTCACCTCAAATTCCATCAGAACCTCCGGTTAGAAAAGCCACTAGGCCTAAACACAGACCCTTATACCTTAAGGATTTTCACTGCAATACTTCAAACTCTTCACAGCTGCACCAATCAGGTTCTCATTTTACTTCTTGTTCTGACATTCCTTATACACAATTGTCTCCTTCTCACACTGTATACAGTTTAGCTCTTGATCAAATCCAGAACCTACCACCTATGCAGAAGCCAACAAGCTTGATTGCTGAAAAAGAGCCATGGATGCAGAAATTCGAGCTTTGGAACTCAATGGGACTTGGACCCTGGTTGATCTACCACCTGGGGTAATTCCCATTGGCAGCAAATGGGTCTACAAGGTCAAAAGGAAGGCAGATGGCGGTGTTGACAGATATAAAACCAGGTTAGTGGCTAAGGGATACAATAAAATTGAGGGCCTTGATTACTTGGACACTTTCTCTCCAGTGGCCAAGCTCACCACCATAAGAGTTATCTTTGCATTGGCAGCCTCTCATAATTGGCACTTGCATCAGCTTGATGTCAATAATGCCTTCCTCCATGGGGACCTCAAAGAAGACATATATATGTGTATCCCTCAAGGTATGATTGCTTCTTCACCTTCTCAAGTCTGTAAATTGACTAAGTCATTGTATGGTTTAAAGCAGACTAGTAGGCAGTGGTATGATAAATTGTCTCATTTTTTGCTCGGTCTTGGGTATCATCAAGCTCACTCTGATCATTCCTTATTTTTCAAGTCAACATCTTCCAGCTTTACTGGTCTCTTAGTTTATGTAGATGATGTTTTGTTATTTGGGAATCATCTCCCTGACTTTGATCTGGTCAAGACTAAGCTTCATCAAGCATTTGGGATTAAGGGTTTGGGAATTCTTAAACATTTCCTAGGTATCGAGATTGCTCACTTTTCTCTGGGTATTTCTCTTTCCCAAAGGAAATACTGTATGGAGCTCATGACAGATGCTTCTCTCCTGGATTGTAAGCCTGCATCCACTCCAATTGATCCTGCTGTTAAACTTCATCATGATTCTGGGACACCATTTCCAGATGCTGCTTCCTACAGAAGACTGGTTGGGCGCCTCCTCTACCTCACTGCTACAAGACCAGACATCACCTTTGCAACTCAACAAATCAGTCAGTTCATGAACTCACCCACCCAGATTCATCATAAGGCTGCACTCAAAATTCTTAGATACTTAAGAAGACACCCTAGACAAGGATTATTCTTTCCTCACCAAACTAATTTACAGCTTCAAGGTTTCTCTGATGCTGATTGGGGAGGATGTATTGACACACGCAGGTCCATTTCCGGTTACTGCTTCTTTCTTGGTTCCTCCCTTGTTAGCTGGCGATCTAAGAAACAAACCACAGTGGCTCGTTCATCTGCAGAGGCTGAGTATAGGGCTCTTGCTGCTGCAACCTGTGAACTACAATGGCTTCATTACCTCCTACAGGATCTTTGTCTTCCTTGCCATAAGCCTCCAATCCTTTTCTGTGACAATCAAAGTGCTCTTCATATTGCACACAATCCCGTCTTCCATGAACGCACCAAACATTTAGAAATTGATTGCCACGTAGTGAGGGACAAGCTTAATTCTGGGCTCATGAGACTGTTACCCATCTCTTCCCCTTATCAGCTCGCAGATTTTTTCACTAAAGCCTTGCTGCCCAAGACATTCAACTACTTACTTTCCAAGCTTGGAGTGTTGGACATTTTTCACCCTCCATCTTGTCGGGGGCTGAAAGAAATTAAAATAAATCAGACTTGAAGCAGAATAAGGAAGATTCATAAGGTCCCACATCGTATATGTAAGGTTCATGCCTGAGTGCCAACTGGCTCTGGATGAAGTCCCCACATCGTGCGTGTGCAACGTTTTGGAGCCAGCACAACAACCTTTCCCTCTTTTTCAATTCCCTCTTTTCAATTCTGTTAGTTTGTTAAGCCTTTGTGCCTTGCTGTAGCTTCCCGATTCTTCTTTTGATTATTATGTATCCTTCCTCTATATAAGAGAACCATATGTATTATTCTCTGTGTGGTGAATAATATGATAGTTTACAATTCTGAGCAAATTCTATTAAAAAGAAAAAGAATATTTAAATGCTAAAGTCTCATATATAAATTCAAAAATTAAAAAAAAATGATGGATATGTGGAGTCATCAGGTTGCATCAAGTATATAGGATTAAAAAATAAATTTAAAATCCGATAATTTATGCTTCTAACCTTGAGTCATTGATCGGCAATCTAGAATTCTGACGAATAGTCGATTATGCATCGTTATTAATAACTAAAAATAATGGAAAGCCACAGCATCTTTATGCACATGAACTTTATTCGAAAATGACAATAAGCAAATATCATGCTTCACGTGATTATATCAAACGTTTTTCCCGTAAGCCATAACGATCACAACTTCTTCTATTTTCTCAAAAAAAAAAAAAAACTCAAAATAAACAATTTTTAAAAAATAATAAAAGACATCTGCCTTATGACTTTTATAAAATAAAAAAGAACAAAGAAAAATCCTGTTACTCTATCTGAGACAGCCAGATGGAATCCTTCCTCTCTGGATTGGGTTGCGATAAACAGAGATGAAGTGTTTGTTTCTACTCGAGGAGTTGCTTCTCGTGGAGGAGTTATTAGAGACTATTGGGGTTGTTTTCTGTTTGGATTTACTTATAATTTAGGTGTATGTAATATCCTAAACATTGAGCTTTGGGGGGATTCTGTTTCTCCATGAAATTCAGATGGCTAAACAACAAGGATTTCATAGAGTAATTCTGGAGGCATACTCTCTGATGACTCCAATTTATTCAATCAGGTTGTCCAGCTACACATTTAGCGTTCTCATTAGTGGAGAGAAAATAAGAGTTGTGACCAAAGAATTTGTAGAAATTGCTTGGGTTCACACTTATAGAGAAGTCAATGCCCTTATTGATAGTTTTGCTAAAGAAAAGAGGTTTGGGACTTATATCGGACTACCCTCACTTTGTAATTTTATTTTACATCTTTTACCATTGTGGGTCTTTAGCGTTAGTTTAATTGCAGTGATTTAGGGTGGACGAGAGATAAAAGGTGAAGAGAGATTAGAGAAGATTTTAAACTATCTACCTAGTCTGGTATGGAGAGGGAGAGAGATTACAATAAAATAAATTGTGTGGATCCTAGTGCTTTTTCAATCTATGCTAAAATAAAGAGAAAGTGTAGAGAGTTTATGGAAAAAGGACAGTATGACAAATGGTTACGGCACAATACATGAATTTGTTGGAGGGTTTTTTTTTTGTCCTTCTAATCATTTATAAATCTCTCACTCTTTTTTATTTTTACACAACCAAACAACTATTCAAACTAATTTCTCCCATATTTCTCCTCTATTTCTCAAATACCAAACAACCTCTAATTCTTCCTTATCTCTCTTCCCTATTTTCTCTCTTCCTTATCTCTCTCTTCCTTTATTTCTCTCTCTCTATCTCTCTATATAAACCAAACATAGTGTTAGTCTAGAAAGGCTTGTAGTTTACTTTTTGTTGTCTTTGATCTTTAAGACCCTGTTATCCACCAAAAAAAGAAAATCGTGATATTTTGAGGGATGTAAAACATAATTAAGCGAAAAATATTTATGGTATCAACTATTTCAGGGGTACTTATAATTAGATGTAACAAAAATATTTAAAAACTTAATTTAATTGATAAAAATAATTTCATTAATAATAAAAGTATAAACTAAATGTAAGAATATGGACACCTGAATTTATAATTTTTTAAAATGTAGTTTAATTGATTAAGTTATATATTTTTATGATTATTTAAAAAATTATTTTAAATTTAATATGAGTTTAATGACTATACATGTCAATGTAAAAAAAATTATCATTCAATTATATGTTGACACATTATTTATTGAATTTAATAACACATAATATGTCATATTTATCGAATCGACGTAACCAAACATTAGATGACAATGTATAATAACTAAATTTATAATATATTTCTTTCCTTTTTTTAATCAATATATCTCTTTCTCTCTCTTTGGTCAGAAATCTCTTTCTCTTTTAAATGGCAATCCTCCTCCTTCTTCTTCTATTTTTTTTGTCACAATGGTAATCCTTCTCTACTTACATTTTTGGTGGACTTTTAGGCTTTCGGCCTTCTAAGTTCGAATCGACCTTACGAATACATACAACAGCTTTCCGGGGGTTGCTTTTGGAACCCCTTTTTGCTATTCGCACCCCATAATATATCCCATTCTCAAACTACCCCTACCCCCCACCACCCCCACCCCCACCGCCAGCCACCCCCTCCCCCTCCCCTCCCCTCCCTCTTCCCCACTCTCCGGGCCCTGTTCCGGTCCCTTCCCCCTCCCCTTTATTTTTTTTTCAATGTTTTGTGTTTAGAGACGGAATTTTTCCGTCTCTAAACACAGAACATTGAAAAAAAATAAAGGTTCTTTTACGGAACCTTCCGGAAATTTTTTTCGGGATGTCAACTTTGTTAACGAAATTTCCGGAACCTTCCGGACATTAATGTCCGGAACAATTGTACAGCAGCAGGGTTGAAAAAATTCCGAACATTCCGGACATTAATGTCCGGAAGGATCCGGAAATTAATGTTCGGAAGATTCCGGAATTTCTGTTAACAAAGTTGATATCCAGAAATTAATTTCCGGAAAGTTCCGGAAATTTTTTTTAACGAGACGAGTTTAGAACACAAAACATTGAAAAAAAAATAAAGGGGAGGGGGGAAGGGACCGGAACAGGAAGAGGAATGAGGGAGTAGGGAAGGGGGATGGGAGGGGAGGGGGAGAAGGATGGGGGCGGGGGTGGCTGTCGGTGGGGGTAGGGTGGTAATATGGGATAAAGGGATAATGATGGGGGTCGAATGCAAAAGGGGGTTCCAAAAGCACCTCCCCCAGCTTTCCGCGTTCGCATTGGATGCAAATCATCTCTAAACTTAGGAAATTGTTATACACTTGCGCTTTTACTATTTCCACTCGCCCGTTTTTTTATTTTAGGGTCTTCCTCAATTGCTCTTTCCTAGACCTGTAAATTCCGGGATACCCGGCTCGGCCCGGATCAATGCAGATAGCTGATTTTATCGACTGGGCTAAAATGTCCAGAAGTTATTTGGACTTCCAAATAGATTTCTGAGCCCCTACCTTTTTGGGGTAGCCCGGTTTTTTACGGGTTTTTGCGGGCCACGATCTTT